>JAOZGT010000011.1:600000-1041002 GCA_035578325.1 Coelinius sp. EB29
CGCCATTTTCGAATTGTGGTGCTCCAAAAGGGACATTTGGAGCTTCAAGTCTTCAGAAAAGAGATAAAAAGTGGAAAAAACAGGGAAAATGTTAGCATCGAGGATTAGAGTATTTTTTCCTCGAGGTTTTTCAGTCAGAAAAATGGGTAATTATTATTTTTTAATTGATTGAAGGCTTGTGAAGGGTCTAGAGTGAATTTATAACCTCGAAATAATTTTTTGGAATTTTTTTTTAGCTACTGTCAAGAGATTTTATAGAAGAACAAACATTTTGAGCTGTGGAGACAAGTTTGAGATTACGTTGGATCAGAGGAAGCTGAAGACACCCAAGGGGAAGGTGTTCGAGGTGGGGAGCAAGCCACTGGCACTCGCGGTGGCTATGGAGTGGGAGGCACAGGAGGATACGATTAATAGGAGTAATATGCACTTGGTAATTGAATTAATTAAGCCAAAATCTTGATTATTAAATTTTTTATTAGAGTATTTCTGTTAATTAGGTGATTATCTCGGTAATGAGGGGTTTTAGGGGAAAATGTTATGAGACATTTTTTGTGGGAAATTCAATTCTCTACAAAAAAGGTCTCCTGATATTTTGCTGTAAATCCTCTCCTTTCTTAGTTATAACGAGTTGATCATTTTTATTATTTATAAATTGTTTATTTACGTTTCAGACAGCTCTCTGCAGTACTTTATTGGATAATCCACATCAGCACAGTAGAATAGACATTGTTAACTACATATCCAATTACTTGGAGACAGATACTGTTTTATTTCAGTCAGATGTGAGTAAAAAAATCAATTTTAATAATAAAGAATTTCAATTTATTTATTATTTAGGACTCGGAGGAATTATTTAAACTACAAACCGAGAAATGGGATCCAATAATCCAATGGTTCTGTGATAAATACCAAGTTGATATCACAAAAACTACGAGCATAAGTCCACCAATTATTCCTCCACAGACCAAAGACATTTTAATGAGGCATTTCACCTCTTACGACTATCCAGCACTGATTGGTAATTATTATTTCTCAAATATCTTGTGAAGGAGTGGGTTTAGAGGAAAATGTCAAAAGACCTTTTCTGTAGATAATTCAATTTCCCATAAAAAATGTTTCTTGATAAATTCCTCTAAATCTACTACTATCGAAGATATTCCCTCTTTTAAGAATTATTTCTCAGTGAGATATTCTTTTTTAGGGTTCATGTATGGAGTTGATGTTCTAAAGTCAGTTATTTTGATGATGGCAGTCTCTGAGAGGTTTATCAATGTCGAGGATGCTGTGAGTCTCTCGAGATTAGAGGAAGAATTCCAAGTGAGTCGTATATCTAAATATATATGAATGAATAACTCTAACTGATTGATTCTATAAAAAAAATCGTAGATTTCACATTGGGGAAACGTCGAATGGTCCCACGATCTCAGTAAAAATGACCTCCAGGCACGACTGTCAGCAGCTGTATTATTTATTCACCTCAATACATCATCAGTAACATCAAAACCGAAGATTGAGAGTGCGTGAATTGTTGATAATAAATTATAAAATCTAGTACAAGTATAAAAAACACAATTGTTAAACAAGTATTCAATTATTCCCTAATGACTAGTATAAATTGCACTACTCCACTCTGACCGAACTAACATTCATCAACAAAATTATTCTTATTTATTAGATTATATAAAACTTCATAATTCTAAAGTTTTTTCATCGATAATATTGAGTCTGATTAATTGTTTAATTGATTTAAAATTCATATATTGGCTTTGTGGCACGAGGGATTTGATGCAGGGCATGGTTTCGATGGAATATTGCATTCAGGCCCTTCCCATTCTTTCATACAGATGCAACTGAAAGAGATGAACAAATTAAATTAATTGGGTCCCTCTATCAATTTTTTTTATGTATAATAATTCGATAGAATATTTATTTATCTATTTCAATTTACAGAAAGTAAGTACCGGGGCTGCGCATGCGCAGAGGAGTGCGCATGCGCAAGGATCTGAGGCACCCAGGGAGGCGTCATATTAAGATGGCGTCAGTCGCTCCGTGTCTCTCGTCGTGACAACATGTCAGAGCTTAAATTCACGTACAAATACGCGGGAAATGTCGGAATAACAAGTGTGAGTGGTAGAATTTGTAGGTTAGAAGTGTACCTACCCGGTAAAGTGTTCAAACGTCAATAAAAACCGAAATAAATGAGTGAGTTGAAGCATTTTGTCGTGTAACAAAGACATTTATCGAGTTTATATGAGTTACATTGGACAAATTATCATGTTTTTATCGTGACAATGTACTCAAAGGACTAGAAATGGTGACAAGCAGCCTTTGTTTGTTGACAAACAGTCATTTGTTGGGTCTCCAGAGTGTCTAGTGAAGTGTTTAGTGTTTCAATCAAGTGCAGTGATATTTAAAGTGTTTCTAGTATCAATTATCATAGGTTAAATAATTAAATTGCCGAAAAGTAAATTTTTTCGTGGTTCGGTTGTGTTGATTTCGTGTCATTGTGGCAATTTTTCAAGGTCAAGTGAATTTATTTCGTTTATTTTTGTTGATTATTGGAGATTATATTTATTATTGTGTGAGTGTGAGTGCATTTGAGAGGATTAAACCCCATGGATTACACTGGCAGGCGATTGGAGGTGTGAAAATGAAAGCAGTTGTTTTCATCCAACGCCGGTGAGTAATTTCAACTCATTTATTTATTTATTTATTTATTCAATGGAATATCTGTGATTATTTCCAAAGATAAATAAACACTCGATAGATTGATTTTCTTCTATCCCAAGGGTTTATCGAATGCGTTAATTATTTTCTTAAAATTAATCAACGTGAGAAAAAGGTATTTACCTGTAGGTGGGACCATGATTTAAACAAACAGCTCCATTTTTACACGAATTACGTGTGCACTCGTTGCGATGGCATTCGCCAACACCTCGTCCAGTAGCTGGACTCGATTTAGTCACAGGGAAGACCTGATTGTCTGTCTGTAATTCAACGTCGTAAATGCAACCGGTAAAGCCAGTGTGCAGTGGTAGATCGTGTGGCAGTGTTTCGAAATTCATAGACTTGTGTCCACCTGTTAAAAAATCCCCATAAAAAATTATTATTCATACAATCTAATACCGAGACGAGAACAAACGGAAATATCTCAGTAACGAGAAGGTTTAGAAGAATTTATCAAGAGACATTTTTTATAGAAAATTAAATTTCCCAAAAAAAAGTCTTTTGAAATTTTCCCCTCAACCCACTCATTCCAGAGATATCCAAGTATTTACCGATATAAAGTATTGGAGAAACATCCAATTGTGTCATAGTTCCAGCAGCTTGTCCGGTAAAATTACCAAGACCATCAACAAACAGCCAAGCGTCCCTACCCCTCCTACCCACCCTCAACAGATGAGTTCTGTGGATTTTATTAGATAATGGAGTCTTGGTGAATATCCTCCGAACCCCAGAGCCTAGATCCCACGTTAGCATTATAAATCCCCTGACATATGTCACTGAGAAATGATCTGGAATATCACCACCTGGTCCACTCTGTCCCATGTATGCTAACAAAGAAATTTGATCGACAGAGTGAGGAATTATCCTCATTCTAAATTCCATACTGTCTTTTATCCCTGAATTAATTCCATATGCTGCGTAGGATGAAAATCCAGGAATGAAAACAGAGAAGGAGGGTTGAACAATTGTTGACTCTGAAAAATAAAAAATAATTGTCAAAACCTCCCCCAACCACCCACTAAGTAAAATATTACCTTCTTCACATCGTAATCCATGCATTCCCATAGGACAAACACAAATAAATCCAGTACCAGGTGAACTGATGCAAGTAGCTCCAAAATAACATGGATTATCATCGCAAGCTGTTTTCTCACACATATCCCCAGAATATCTTAAAAATAATCAAATCAAAAATTTGCATTAATTCATTTAATTGAGAATTTAAAATCATTACCCTGCGATGCATTTGCAGTAAATTTTCCCATCTATATCATGACAAGAACCAAAATTTCTGCAAGGATTGAGTAAACACAGGAATGATGTACACTCCTCGATTTGAAATGTCTCCAATGAGTCATGAATAAAGTGTTTCTGCACATTATTCACCCTCAGCATGCCCATACAACCTATAAATCCCATTGCAATTCTGGGAAAATAGTGGGTAAATGCTTGGGGAATTCCACCCAAATGCAGTCTAACAGATGTGGGAATATCTTCTCTCGCTGCAAGTATTTGTTCTCCACTCATTGCCATCAATCCATTGACATATAATAGCGCCATGCATTTGCCTACTTTGAGTTCCACCAAGTACCGAAATCTGAAAAAAATTCACCAAATTAATATTTTCTAAATTTTCAATTTAATCTTTAAAAAATGGTGTAAATTCTACCTTATTTCAACATCAACATTCTCTCCATTATTGATAGGTGTATCGATCTCCCCCATGAGCATGGTCTGAAGACCACAGGAGAATTGAAACTTGAGTTGTCCAAACTCCATGTACAATAGAACATACCTCTCCTCGTCGAAAAAGGCATGAAGAATAATTCCACTTTTGGCTTTTGTTTTTAATTGCAAAAAAATTGTCAACATTCCAATATCATCGATGTTCACCTGTTGTCTGACGTATGATTTTCCATTGAATGCTGCATTTCTGATGGTTGGTAGAGGACTACAACCATCCAATGCTGTGCAGTTGCACTGAAAATAGGAGAAAACAGTTTTAAAATGAACAAAAAATCACTAATTATTGATATAGCTTCATTTACACTCGTTCCATTATTTCCATTCTGTGTACAATTGAAGGAAAATCCTCTGTTGATCTCTTCCTCATTAGAAGTACTAATTTTCCCATCAAAAATTGGTGTAGTACTTTCTACTGATCTAGTTACACTGATCATTGTGACCATTCCCACTTCATCCGTCTGCCCTGAAGTACTAGAGACAGTTGTCGTCATTTGATCTTCAAAAAGTACTTTAGAAGTACTAGAATCAATACTCTTGATCGTTGTACTCTCAGTCACTCCTCCTCCCCCTCCATCTCCCCCACTTTTCGAAGTAATCAAAGTACTAAAAGTACTAAATCCATGAGTACTTGAAACAGTACTTGTACTTGATTCTCTAACAGTCGTATTCTGTACTTCAGTCAAAGTCGAACTTGGTAAAGTAGTTTGTACTTGGAAGACTGTAGGTAAAGTACTCCAAGTACCAAAAGTACTTGAAGTTGTTAAAGTACTTTGAGTAGTTAAATTAGTGGAAATTGTTTTTCCGAAACTCTCATCACTCCTTCCCTCAAAAGTACTTTTTGCTGATGAAGTACTGAATAAAGTACTTTGTACTTCACGCGATCTTGTCGTTGTTTCTGGATCAAAAAGTACAGTTGATACTTGACTGAGGGCATCTGTTGATGCTTTTATCTCGTACGTTTTAGTACTTTTTTTAGTCGAATCACTCGTTATGACGAAAGTACTTGATGGTAGTGGGGAGGGGGTGGGGATAATTTCCTCACAGGCAATTCCACCGTAAGGCGGAGGACAGGAACAGGTGAAAGCGTTGATTCCGTCAATACAACTGCCTCCGTTGTCGCATTTTGCAAATTTTGACTCGCAGTCGTTGTAACGTAGCTCGCAGAGGGAACCGTGGTAGTCTGGGACGCAGTAGCAGACGGGCTGATTGTCCTCATATAGACACATTGCGTCATTGAGACAGGGATTTACGTCACAGGATACAATCGCTTTGTCACAGTCTTTTCCGGTGAATCCTTTTTTTGGAAATTTAAATATTAATTGCATTATTTCGATAAAATATAATATTCCAAGTAATTTAAATTCTCATAATTACCGAATAGACAAGCGCACGTGTAAGACGCGGGAATATTCAAACATAATCCACCATTTAAACAAGGAGAGCTGAAACACTCGTTAATATCTTCTTCACAAAATTCTCCAGTCCATCCTTCTTTGCATTTGCAAGTGAAAGAATACCCAGGACCGTCGACACATTCCCCTGAATTTCTGCAGATTGTACTGTTGCATACGGAAATGTCAATTTCACAATAATCACCTGCAATAATTAAATAATGAAATTTTTTGTTTCATCAGATTGATTTTGAAATTTTTTTTTTTTTAAATCGTGATAATTAAATGATTCAATGAATTATTTACCGGTATATCCATCTTGGCACTGGCACGTGAACCCATTATAATCAATACAAGTTCCATTATTGAGGCATGGCTGGTTCATGCATTCACTGTACTTTTGCTCGCAATTTGTTCCTGATTGGTATCAATTGAACGTTATTTAATCCATTATTCTGGTTAATTGAGGGGTACTATAATTACCGATAAATCCTTCGGGACATGTGCAATTGTATCCGGCAACAGCATCTGTACAGGTGCCACCATTTACACAGGGATTGGACCAACAATCGTCCCAATTTATTTCACAATTTATACCGGTATAACCGTCGATACAGTAACACGAGTATGTGCTGAAAAAAATATTAAAATTAATGAAAAAAAAATATGGAATCTTAATTAAATAAATTTAGTTTAATTGATTCTTACCTGTTGACACTGTCAATACAAATTCCGTACATGCATGGATCACTCGTGCAATTTAATGCAGTTGAAAATTCAAGTATTGAACATAATACGACAACAATAATCACTTGTTGCCGGAGTAATTCAATTGATCTGGAAAATAGATGAAGAAAAAAATTAATTTTTTATAAAAAAATTAATTAATTAAGAAGAATGAAGATGTCAACAAAGTTTGTTATTGATTTCTGAAGGATGATTTATGGGTATTACTCGAATGAATAGTGTAGGATTGAGGAAGACAGTTGGAAAAACGTGAAATATGGCTGAAGATAAAATCTTTCGTCTCGTTGTGGTATTAAAGTTCAAAGTCACAGAGAATAGGAAAAAGGAAAAAATCAATGTGTAATAGAGAGCACTGGGATTACCCTGGGTATTTACCTTATCGTCATACTGGTGCACGTTAAAATGAAATAACTGGTTATGTACCAAGTGACCGGTATGTACACTGGTAGACCAGTTTACCCGTGTGTATCTATGACAACTCGTAAACAACAGAGGGTAGTTTATGTACCGGGTTAACATACGCCTGCGTGATATCACGCTCGATAGATGATTCTTATCAACAGTGATATCTTCAATTGATGAACAATCGATTTTGATTGATTGTATCTGTTTTCATCAATTTTCTCTAGTCGTATTTTCATAGTTTCACTTGAATTATTTTTCTCGACCCCTAGACCTCATTGCACTAAAAATTTTATTGTTTCTATAGCATCGGGGGGTCTCAGAGAAGATTCCCTCCAATTTTGATGCAATTCGGAATAAGCTAAGTACGATCAAAACATTCTCCCCCACTTTTGACACAGCCTGGACACTTTTTTTTCGTTGCCCATTCAGGGAGTATTTCTCCAGGACCCCCCGATGGATATCCAATCAAAAAATTGCCAACATAAACCTTTTTACATATAAAAAAAAATTCAAAGTCGGGAGCTCCGATTTCTCGGGTCACGTAATTTGGCATATATTGCTTTTTATCTTTTTTGACATAGCCTGGACACTTTTTTTTCGTTGCCCATTTAGGGAGTACTTCTCCAGGACCCCCCGAAGAATATCCGATCAAAAAAATACCAACATGTACCTTTTTGCATATCGAAAAAAGAATTTAAAGTCGGGAGCTCCGATTTCTCGAGTCGCTTAATTTGACATATTTTGCCTTTCATCACTCTCCCCCACTTTTGACATAGCCTGGACACTTTTTTTTCGTTGCCCATTTGGGGAGTACTTCTCCAGGACCCCCAGAAGAATATCCAATCAAAAAAATACCAACATGTACCTTTTTGCATATCGAAAAAAGAATTTAAAGTCGGGAGCTCCGATTTCTCGAGTCGCTTGATTTGACATATTTTGCCTTTCATCACTCTCCCCCACTTTTGACATAGCCTGGAAACTTTTTTTTCGTTGCCCATTTAGGCAGTACTTCTCCAGGACCTCCCGAAGAATATCCAATCAAAAAAATACCAACATGTACCTTTTTGCATATCGAAAAAAGAATTTTAAAGTCGAAACCTCCAATTTCTCGAGTCGCTTAATTTGACATATTTTGCCTTTCATCACTCTCCCCCACTTTTGACATAGCCTGGACACTTTTTTTTCGTTGCCCACTTAGGGAGTACTTCTCCAGGACCCCCCAAAGAATATCCAATCAAAAAAATACCAACATGTACCTTTTTACATATAAAAAAAAAAATTTAAAGTAAATTTTGAACATTTATGGAGCAACAAAACCATTTTAATGTTTCAAGATAATCATGGTTACCTCTGCTTTTTTTTTTAATTTACTAAGTACAAAAATTTGGTGAGAAAATTACACCAGTTCTTTCCACTTGTTGTTAAAAATCTCAGATTAATTTAAAATGTATTAATATTGAAATATAAGATAATCGAAAATAAATCGATAAAGTTTTTTTTTTTTATTTTCTACTAAAAATCCTTGTAATCCTTGTAAAATTTTTTTTCAAGGTTTGTTCATTGATTACGAGTGGATTTGATAGCTCGTAAACAACTCATACAATTATCCCGGGTATTTCATTACGATCAAATCAATGACTAGTATTCATAATCATTTTTTTCCCTCTCATCTCAATTGAAAAGCGGAAATACCTATTTTCATCTCCTTCCAGTCTTTTTTCCTCGATGCAGGAGGAATAATTACGCGTGGGAACATGTTGCGTTGATTTTGAAAAAACGGGAAAATATTTAAAAAAAAAAAAAAAAATTGCAATTGAATGATTTTGAGGATTTTTAAAAGTCAAAAAGTTGAAAGATTATTCATTCCTTAATTCCCCTTAATGAAAAAGTTTGAGTAATGGTCTTATAATTAATGTTATCCTACCAACAGCACTCATTTAAATAAATAGTTTCTCCCAGTTGGGAATAACAAGTGCTCCTCTTAATATATGGATTCTCCGAAGTCATTCTCCATCATTTATCTAATGGTTTCTGGTGTTGTCAGACACGCTAGATCGAGGATCATCATACCGTGAACAGACACTCAGGTATTTCATTGGAGAAAAGTTTGAAGGATCCTTGGGTGCTGCAAGGAGTCTCCCCACCATCTAATAACTGAAGTATCCTGTCCTCAATATCAAGTGGACATAATATTCCTCAGTCTCTCGCTGGATGTCGAAGGAAGCACTTCAACATGTGGATTGGGAGAATTATCGTGGTGATTTTCTGTATCAAGTGCATCTGTGGGGATGACGGGGAGTTTAGAGATGGCAGGATGAACACCTGGGGTGACCTTAAGGTGAGAATGTAAAGATTATTATCATGATGTGGAGAAAAAATATCAGATTTGACCTAAAAATTGAACCCCGATGGTCATACAGAAAATTTTCTAGAAAAAATACCACCCCTCCCCTCTCATTATTTAAATCAAAACTCGAACAAAATGAACACATATAATTCCAGAAAATATCAAGACTCCAGAGATCACTGGAATCATCGAAAAAACCAAAACTACCGATTTGCTGTCCATCAGGTACTTTCATGACTAGCCCCAAGTACTTAAACTGCTCATCAGTAACTTCAAACCCTATTCATGACCTCGAGATACCTCCAATTTTCACAAATGACCTGGAGCCATCAAAAAAAGGACCAGAAGATTTTGAAAAAATTTATGGAATTCCCTGTAAAAATAGCATTTACGAATTATCACATGATGCCCCAAGATACGATAAATTTTATCTACTGGAAAATGGACAACTCTTTCTGGACAATTCCAATGAAGTGCCAGACGTATACATGGACATTGATAATTACTGTTTGAGCAATTGGATGGATGATAATGGCACAAATACGAGAATCATTACGTGCTATTTACCAGAGGAGAAGAGGGAAATTCCATGGATGATAACAATTTGTCTCATAATGTCTATAATATCACTTGCTGTCACATTCTTTGTTTATGCTTTCTTGCCTGAATTGAGGAATATCCATGGAATGACTGTGATGGCTTATGTCGCAACCTTCTTCTGGGGCTATGTGGGACTCGCTGTTATACAGTTTGGGGCTACTAGTCCCTGGCATCACAGAGGATTTTGCATTGCTTCAGGTAATTTTCTAGCGTTCCCCGTGTTTCTGGTATAGCAGGAAGGTATCAAGAGTGAAAAAATCCTTTTTTTTTAGCATTCGTCATCTATTACTCGTTCCAGTCGTCATTCGTCTGGCTCAATGTCATGTGCCTCGAAATTTGGCGGGCTTTTGGGTAAGTTATGAACGTATTGACTTATATTCATTAAATATCAGTTGTTGTTTCCAAAATTCCTCCTCTACCCAGAATTAATCGTCAGCCATTTGTTCCAGGGGTTTTCATGCACCACAGGACAGTGTTAAGCACAGTGAGTGTAAAAAATTCATCACATACTCGATATACGCTTGGGGATGTCCATTAATCATCACCATTGTCTCTCTCATCATGGACTTTGTTCCTGGTATTCCTGATGACTACATTAAACCAAGATTCGGTGAAACGAGTTGTTGTATGCGAGGTAATTTTTGTAATTTAATTAAATAAATTATTAAAATCTGGGGTTAAAAGGGACCCCAAGGAATAGTTGACGATATTTTACTTTTTCATTTATGAATCACTGGGGCAGAATGGGTTCCTCAGTGAGATCATTTTCAACCCCACTCGATAAATAATTGTCAAGTGTTTTTTATATTTTTTATTTCAGATGAAATTGCAAAGATAATTTATTTTTATGCCCCCGTGGCAGTTACCCTCATCTGCAATGTTATTCTATTCATCTCGACAGCAATGAAAATTCGACAACAGAAGAAAGACATTGCTATGCAGCTCAAGGGTAGTGACAGTCGTCGGCATGATGATAACAAACAATGGTTCGTTAATATCAATTATTTACCAAATTCTACTTATTTTTGTTGTCAATCTCTACAGGTTCAATCTTTACCTGAAGCTCTTCATTGTAATGGGACTACATCAGGGAATGAATTGGGTAATTAACATAATCTCCTACAATTTAAAAAAAGATACACCTCAGTACATATGGACTATCACAACCCTCGCAATTTACCTCGAGGGTGTTGTAATCTCCATAATCTTCGTGTGGAAGGACAGAACAAAACGCCTATTGATCAAACGTTTGGGCTGGTAAACACGAAATTGTCAATCTGGAGCATTCAATAAATCCTGCACTTTAGTACGAAAATTTCAGTTGACAGAAATCAAATAAATGCGTCTGAATGTTTTTAACAATTATCGAAGTGAGATTTACACCGCTTTACCAGTCATGATTTCAACTTAGAGACAACCATAGTTTTATTTTTATTTTTTATTTTAGTGGAATAAATTTTGGCCTGATGAGAAGTGCATATAGCCCTCGAATTATGGGTATTTTTCTTAATATTAAAGTTTTAATGTTTAATTTTCATTTGCTTGTAATACCGCATAATGGCCCTAGGAAGGTGAATTTTGTTATAACAATTATCTAAAAATCAATTTTTCTGTGAATATCTTTTCATATCTTTTTCGAGAATATTTTTTCATGATTTTCCTGTTACGTAATTCACATGTTTCACTTAATATGTAATTACTCGTTTGCAGATTTTTTTAATGATCGGAATAATGTTTTTTTTATGAGACAAAAAACAGATAATAAATTGATGAATTGAGATGCTTAGAATTGTGATTATAATCCAGTAGCGGAGTGCTATCAATTGTCATTCTGAATTATCCAGAAGTTGATGAATTACCGTTTATATGAATATACACTGTCTTACCGTGAGATCCTCCTCGTGATGTCCTTGATCATGAGCTCATTAAATCTATATAAACAGAATATCTTCTCAAGGAAACAACCGGTGGTACTAAACCACGCAGTGATGATCTTGGAGCATCATTGAAGACATCATTGGTGTTATTTATTGAAATTGTAGTAATTTTAAAAAAATTTCCCGAGAGGAAAAAAATTGATTTTTGATTGGATCTCCAGGGTTGAGGAAAGGTGAAGAATGGAGTTTATAATGTTGTTTTATGAACATTAATTCGTTTCAGTGAATAGGTGCGCTTCTCTATTATCTATATAATGGTTTCCAGTGTTGATTATGCAGTATTATCACATTAGAAGCACCGGAACACACCCATCACAGCTGTCAAACACGCGAGATTGAGGTGAGAAAATGTGGTTTGAAGTAATAACAACATAATCATCATTTGGTGAAGAAACACTGAGGAATTTATTGGAGAAAGTCTGAAATTACTTTCAACATGTGGATTGAGAGAGTTATTGTTATGATTTTCTGTGTCAAATGCATCTGTGGGGATAATGAAGAGTACAGGAATGCCAGGATGACCACCATGATTATTCACACGGTTGTACACCCATAAACTTATGTGTCATTTCAGCAAAAATCATCAAGACTCCAGGGATCACTGCAACCATCGATAAAACCAAAGCTACCGATCTGCTGTCCATCCGGTCAAAATTGGCCATTTTGGCTAGAAGAAGGCTCACCCCTGGTGCCGGCCAAACCAAAATCTTGTCTTTTCGATTCTTTCTCGTTTGATATCTTCCAAATAGCTGCCCGGCTGCTCAGAACTCGCGGAAAAAAGTAGAAAAGAGTTGAATTAGCGAAAATGTCAAAATTGGCCATTTCGGCTGGAGAATGGCTCACCCCCGAAACCGGCCCACCCAAAATCTTGTCTTTTCGCTTCTTTCCCGTTTGATATCTTCCAAATAGCTGCCCGGCTGCTCAGAACTCGCGGAAAAAAGTAGAAAAGTGTTGAATTAGAGAAAATGTCAAAATTGGCCATTTCGGCTGGAGAATGGCTCACCCCCGAAACCGGCCCACCCAAAATCTTGTCTTTTCGCTTCTTTCTCGTTTGATATCTTCCAAATAGCTGTCCGGCCGCTCAGAACTCGCGGAAAAAATTGGAA
The DNA here is from genome assembly GCA_035578325.1 of Coelinius sp. EB29. Lineage (NCBI taxonomy): Eukaryota > Metazoa > Arthropoda > Insecta > Hymenoptera > Braconidae > Coelinius > Coelinius sp. EB29. The sequence goes on from JAOZGT010000011.1 coordinate 613,007, forward strand.
AATAGTTGAATTAGAAAAAATGTCAAAATTGACCATTTTGACTGGAGAATGGCTCACCCCCGAAACCGGCCAATCCAAAATTTCGTCTTTTCGATTCTTTCTCTTTTGATATTTTCAAAATAGCTGCCCGGCTGCTCAGAACTCGCGAAAAAAATTGGAAAATAGTTGAATTAGAAAAAATGTCAAAATTGACCATTTTGACTGGAGAATAGCTCACCCCCGAAACCGGCCAATCCAAAATTTCGTCTTTTCGCTTCTTTCTCGTTTGATATCTTCCAAATAGCTGCCCGGCTGCTCAGAACTCGCGAGAAAACTTGAAAAATCATTGAATTAGAGAAAATGTCAAAATTGGCCATTTTGACTGGAGAATGGCTCACCCCCAAAACCGGCCATTCCAAAATCTTGTCTTTTCGATTCTTTCTCGTTTGATATCTTCCAAATAGCTGCCCGGCTGCTCAGAACTCGCGGAAAAAAGTAGAAAAGAGTTGAATTAGAGAAAATGTCAAAATTGGCCATTTCGGCTGGAGAATGGCTCACCCCCGAAACCGGCCCACCCAAAATCTTGTCTTTTCGCTTCTTTCTCGTTTGATATCTTCCAAATAGCTGTCCGGCCGCTCAGAACTCGCGGAAAAAAGTAGAAAAGTGTTGAATTAGAGAAAATGTCAAAATTGGCCATTTCGGCTGGAGAATGGCTCACCCCCGAAACCGGCCCACCCAAAATCTTGTCTTTTCGATTCTTTCTCGTTTGATATCTTCCAAATAGCTGCCCGGCTGCTCAGAACTCGCGAAAAAAATTGGAAAATAGTTGAATTAGAGAAAATGTCAAAATTGGCCATTTTGGCTGGAGAATGGCTCACCCCCGAAACCGGCCCACCCAAAATCTTGTCTTTTCGCTTCTTTCCCGTTTGATATCTTCCAAATAGCTGCCCGGCTGCTCAGAACTCGCGGAAAAAAGTAGAAAAGAGTTGAATTAGAGAAAATGTCAAAATTGGCCATTTTGGCTGGAGAATGGCTCACCCCCGAAACCGGCCCACCCAAAATCTTGTCTTTTCGATTCTTTCTCGTTTGATATCTTCCAAATAGCTGCCCGGCTGCTCAGAACTCGCGGAAAAAAGTAGAAAAGTGTTGAATTAGAGAAAATGTCAAAATTGGCCATTTCGGCTGGAGAATGGCTCACCCCCGAAACCGGCCCACCCAAAATCTTGTCTTTTCGCTTCTTTCTCGTTTGATATCTTCCAAATAGCTGTCCGGCCGCTCAGAACTCGCGGAAAAAATTGGAAAATAGTTGAATTAGAAAAAATGTCAAAATTGACCATTTTGACTGGAGAATGGCTCACCCCCGAAACCGGCCAATCCAAAATTTCGTCTTTTCGATTCTTTCTCGTTTGATATTTTCAAAATAGCTGCCCGGCTGCTCAGAACTCGCGAAAAAAATTGGAAAATAGTTGAATTAGAAAAAATGTCAAAATTGACCATTTTGACTGGAGAATAGCTCACCCCCGAAACCGGCCAATCCAAAATTTCGTCTTTTCGCTTCTTTCTCGTTTGATATCTTCCAAATAGCTGCCCGGCTGCTCAGAACTCGCGAGAAAACTTGAAAAATCATTGAATTAGAGAAAATGTCAAAATTGGCCATTTTGACTGGAGAATGGCTCACCCCCAAAACCGGCCATTCCAAAATCTTGTCTTTTCGATTCTTTCTCGTTTGATATCTTCCAAATAGCTGCCCGGCTGCTCAGAACTCGCGGAAAAAAGTAGAAAAGAGTTGAATTAGAGAAAATGTCAAAATTGGCCATTTCGGCTGGAGAATGGCTCACCCCCGAAACCGGCCCACCCAAAATCTTGTCTTTTCGCTTCTTTCTCGTTTGATATCTTCCAAATAGCTGTCCGGCCGCTCAGAACTCGCGGAAAAAAGTAGAAAAGTGTTGAATTAGAGAAAATGTCAAAATTGGCCATTTCGGCTGGAGAATGGCTCACCCCCGAAACCGGCCCACCCAAAATCTTGTCTTTTCGATTCTTTCTCGTTTGATATCTTCCAAATAGCTGCCCGGCTGCTCAGAACTCGCGAAAAAAATTGGAAAATAGTTGAATTAGAGAAAATGTCAAAATTGGCCATTTTGGCTGGAGAATGGCTCACCCCCGAAACCGGCCCACCCAAAATCTTGTCTTTTCGCTTCTTTCTCGTTTGATATCTTCCAAATAGCTGCCCGGCTGCTCAGAACTCGCGGAAAAAAGTAGAAAAGTGTTGAATTAGAGAAAATGTCAAAATTGGCCATTTTGGCTGGAGAATGGCTCACCCCCGAAACCGGCCCACCCAAAATCTTGTCTTTTCGATTCTTTCTCGTTTGATATCTTCCAAATAGCTGCCCGGCTGCTCAGAACTCGCGGAAAAAAGTAGAAAAGTGTTGAATTAGAGAAAATGTCAAAATTGGCCATTTCGGCTGGAGAATGGCTCACCCCCGAAACCGGCCCACCCAAAATCTTGTCTTTTCGCTTCTTTCTCGTTTGATATCTTCCAAATAGCTGTCCGGCCGCTCAGAACTCGCGGAAAAAATTGGAAAATAGTTGAATTAGAAAAAATGTCAAAATTGACCATTTTGACTGGAGAATGGCTCACCCCCGAAACCGGCCAATCCAAAATTTCGTCTTTTCGATTCTTTCTCGTTTGATATTTTCAAAATAGCTGCCCGGCTGCTCAGAACTCGCGAAAAAAATTGGAAAATAGTTGAATTAGAAAAAATGTCAAAATTGACCATTTTGACTGGAGAATAGCTCACCCCCGAAACCGGCCAATCCAAAATTTCGTCTTTTCGCTTCTTTCTCGTTTGATATCTTCCAAATAGCTGCCCGGCTGCTCAGAACTCGCGAGAAAACTTGAAAAATCATTGAATTAGAGAAAATGTCAAAATTGGCCATTTTGACTGGAGAATGGCTCACCCCCAAAACCGGCCATTCCAAAATCTTGTCTTTTCGATTCTTTCTCGTTTGATATCTTCCAAATAGCTGCCCGGCTGCTCAGAACTCGCGGAAAAAAGTAGAAAAGAGTTGAATTAGAGAAAATGTCAAAATTGGCCATTTCGGCTGGAGAATGGCTCACCCCCGAAACCGGCCCACCCAAAATCTTGTCTTTTCGCTTCTTTCTCGTTTGATATCTTCCAAATAGCTGTCCGGCCGCTCAGAACTCGCGGAAAAAAGTAGAAAAGTGTTGAATTAGAGAAAATGTCAAAATTGGCCATTTCGGCTGGAGAATGGCTCACCCCCGAAACCGGCCCACCCAAAATCTTGTCTTTTCGATTCTTTCTCGTTTGATATCTTCCAAATAGCTGCCCGGCTGCTCAGAACTCGCGAAAAAAATTGGAAAATAGTTGAATTAGAGAAAATGTCAAAATTGGCCATTTTGGCTGGAGAATGGCTCACCCCCGAAACCGGCCCACCCAAAATCTTGTCTTTTCGCTTCTTTCTCGTTTGATATCTTCCAAATAGCTGCCCGGCTGCTCAGAACTCGCGGAAAAAAGTAGAAAAGTGTTGAATTAGAGAAAATGTCAAAATTGGCCATTTTGGCTGGAGAATGGCTCACCCCCGAAACCGGCCCACCCAAAATCTTGTCTTTTCGATTCTTTCTCGTTTGATATCTTCCAAATAGCTGCCCGGCTGCTCAGAACTCGCGGAAAAAAGTAGAAAAGTGTTGAATTAGAGAAAATGTCAAAATTGGCCATTTCGGCTGGAGAATGGCTCACCCCCGAAACCGGCCCACCCAAAATCTTGTCTTTTCGATTCTTTCTCGTTTGATATCTTCCAAATAGCTGCCCGGCTGCTCAGAACTCGCGAAAAAAATTGGAAAATAGTTGAATTAGAGAAAATGTCAAAATTGGCCATTTTGGCTGGAGAATGGCTCACCCCCGAAACCGGCCCACCCAAAATCTTGTCTTTTCGCTTCTTTCTCGTTTGATATCTTCCAAATAGCTGCCCGGCTGCTCAGAACTCGCGGAAAAAAGTAGAAAAGTGTTGAATTAGAGAAAATGTCAAAATTGGCCATTTTGGCTGGAGAATGGCTCACCCCCGAAACCGGCCCACCCAAAATCTTGTCTTTTCGATTCTTTCTCGTTTGATATCTTCCAAATAGCTGCCCGGCTGCTCAGAACTCGCGGAAAAAAGTAGAAAAGTGTTGAATTAGAGAAAATGTCAAAATTGGCCATTTCGGCTGGAGAATGGCTCACCCCCGAAACCGGCCCACCCAAAATCTTGTCTTTTCGCTTCTTTCTCGTTTGATATCTTCCAAATAGCTGTCCGGCCGCTCAGAACTCGCGGAAAAAATTGGAAAATAGTTGAATTAGAAAAAATGTCAAAATTGACCATTTTGACTGGAGAATGGCTCACCCCCGAAACCGGCCAATCCAAAATTTCGTCTTTTCGATTCTTTCTCGTTTGATATTTTCAAAATAGCTGCCCGGCTGCTCAGAACTCGCGAAAAAAATTGGAAAATAGTTGAATTAGAAAAAATGTCAAAATTGACCATTTTGACTGGAGAATAGCTCACCCCCGAAACCGGCCAATCCAAAATTTCGTCTTTTCGCTTCTTTCTCGTTTGATATCTTCCAAATAGCTGCCCGGCTGCTCAGAACTCGCGAGAAAACTTGAAAAATCATTGAATTAGAGAAAATGTCAAAATTGGCCATTTTGACTGGAGAATGGCTCACCCCCAAAACCGGCCATTCCAAAATCTTGTCTTTTCGATTCTTTCTCGTTTGATATCTTCCAAATAGCTGCCCGGCTGCTCAGAACTCGCGGAAAAAAGTAGAAAAGAGTTGAATTAGAGAAAATGTCAAAATTGGCCATTTCGGCTGGAGAATGGCTCACCCCCGAAACCGGCCCACCCAAAATCTTGTCTTTTCGCTTCTTTCTCGTTTGATATCTTCCAAATAGCTGTCCGGCCGCTCAGAACTCGCGGAAAAAAGTAGAAAAGTGTTGAATTAGAGAAAATGTCAAAATTGGCCATTTCGGCTGGAGAATGGCTCACCCCCGAAACCGGCCCACCCAAAATCTTGTCTTTTCGATTCTTTCTCGTTTGATATCTTCCAAATAGCTGCCCGGCTGCTCAGAACTCGCGAAAAAAATTGGAAAATAGTTGAATTAGAGAAAATGTCAAAATTGGCCATTTTGGCTGGAGAATGGCTCACCCCCGAAACCGGCCCACCCAAAATCTTGTCTTTTCGATTCTTTCTCGTTTGATATTTTCAAAATAGCTGCCCGGCTGCTCAGAACTCGCGAAAAAAATTGGAAAATAGTTGAATTAGAAAAAATGTCAAAATTGACCATTTTGACTGGAGAATGGCTCACCCCCGAAACCGGCCCACCCAAAATCTTGTCTTTTCGCTTCTTTCTCGTTTGATATCTTCCAAATAGCTGCCCGGCTGCTCAGAACTCGCGGAAAAAAGTAGAAAAGAGTTGAATTAGAGAAAATGTCAAAATTGGCCATTTCGGCTGGAGAATGGCTCACCCCCGAAACCGGCCCACCCAAAATCTTGTCTTTTCGCTTTTTTCTCGTTTGATATCTTCCAAATAGCTGCCCGGCTGCTCAGAACTCGCGGAAAAAAGTAGAAAAGAGTTGAATTAGAGAAAATGTCAAAATTGGCCATTTCGGCTGGAGAATGGCTCACCCTCGAAACCGGCCCACCCAAAATCTTGTCTTTTCGATTCTTTCTCGTTTGATATCTTCCAAATAGCTGCCCGGCTGCTCAGAACTCGCGAGAAAAGTTGAAAAATCATTGAATTAGAGAAAATGTCAAAATTGGCCATTTTGACTGGAGAATGGCTCACCCCCAAAACCGGCCATTCCAAAATCTTGTCTTTTCGATTCTTTCTCGTTTGATATCTTCCAAATAGCTGCCCGGCTGCTCAGAACTCGCGAAAAAAATTGGAAAATAGTTGAATTAGAGAAAATGTCAAAATTGGCCATTTTGGCTGGAGAATGGCTCACCCTCGAAACCGGCCCACCCAAAATCTTGTCTTTTCGATTCTTTCTCGTTTGATATCTTCCAAATAGCTGCCCGGCTGCTCAGAACTCGCGAGAAAAGTTGAAAAATCATTGAATTAGAGAAAATGTCAAAATTGGCCATTTTGACTGGAGAATGGCTCACCCCCAAAACCGGCCATTCCAAAATCTTGTCTTTTCGATTCTTTCTCGTTTGATATCTTCCAAATAGCTGCCCGGCTGCTCAGAACTCGCGGAAAAAAGTAGAAAAGAGTTGAATTAGAGAAAATGTCAAAATTGGCCATTTCGGCTGGAGAATGGCTCACCCCCAAAACCGGCCCACCCAAAATCTTGTCTTTTCGCTTCTTTCTCGTTTGATATCTTCCAAATAGCTGTCCGGCCGCTCAGAACTCGCGGAAAAAAGTAGAAAAGTGTTGAATTAGAGAAAATGTCAAAATTGGCCATTTCGGCTGGAGAATGGCTCACCCCCGAAACCGGCCCACCCAAAATCTTGTCTTTTCGATTCTTTCTCGTTTGATATCTTCCAAATAGCTGCCCGGCTGCTCAGAACTCGCGAAAAAAATTGGAAAATAGTTGAATTAGAGAAAATGTCAAAATTGGCCATTTTGGCTGGAGAATGGCTCACCCCCGAAACCGGCCCACCCAAAATCTTGTCTTTTCGATTCTTTCTCGTTTGATATTTTCAAAATAGCTGCCCGGCTGCTCAGAACTCGCGAAAAAAATTGGAAAATAGTTGAATTAGAAAAAATGTCAAAATTGACCATTTTGACTGGAGAATGGCTCACCCCCGAAACCGGCCCACCCAAAATCTTGTCTTTTCGCTTCTTTCTCGTTTGATATCTTCCTAATAGTTGCCCGGCTGCTCAGAACTCGCGGAAAAAAGTAGAAAAGAGTTGAATTAGAGAAAATGTCAAAATTGGCCATTTCGGCTGGAGAATGGCTCACCCTCGAAACCGGCCCACCCAAAATCTTGTCTTTTCGATTCTTTCTCGTTTGATATCTTCCAAATAGCTGCCCGGCTGCTCAGAACTCGCGAGAAAAGTTGAAAAATCATTGAATTAGAGAAAATGTCAAAATTGGCCATTTTGACTGGAGAATGGCTCACCCCCAAAACCGGCCATTCCAAAATCTTGTCTTTTCGATTCTTTCTCGTTTGATATCTTCCAAATAGCTGCCCGGCTGCTCAGAACTCGCAGAAAAAAGTAGAAAAGAGTTGAATTAGAGAAAATGTCAAAATTGGCCATTTCGGCTGGAGAATGGCTCACCCCCGAAACCGGCCCACCCAAAATCTTGTCTTTTCGCTTCTTTCCCGTTTGATATCTTCCAAATAGCTGCCCGGCTGCTCAGAACTCGCGGAAAAAAGTAGAAAAGAGTTGAATTAGAGAAAATGTCAAAATTGGCCATTTCGGCTGGAGAATGGCTCACCCCCGAAACCGGCCCACCCAAAATCTTGTCTTTTCGATTCTTTCTCGTTTGATATCTTCCAAATAGCTGCCCGGCTGCTCAGAACTCGCGAAAAAAATTGGAAAATAGTTGAATTAGAGAAAATGTCAAAATTGGCCATTTTGGCTGGAGAATGGCTCACCCCCGAAACCGGCCCACCCAAAATCTTGTCTTTTCGATTCTTTCTCGTTTGATATTTTCAAAATAGCTGCCCGGCTGCTCAGAACTCGCGAAAAAAATTGGACAATAGTTGAATTAGAAAAAATGTCAAAATTGACCATTTTGACTGGAGAATGGCTCACCCCCGAAACCGGCCCACCCAAAATCTTGTCTTTTCGCTTCTTTCTCGTTTGATATCTTCCAAATAGCTGCCCAGCTGCTCAGAACTCGCGGAAAAAAGTAGAAAAGAGTTGAATTAGAGAAAATGTCAAAATTGGCCATTTCGGCTGGAGAATGGCTCACCCCCGAAACCGGCCCACCCAAAATCTTGTCTTTTCGCTTCTTTCCCGTTTGATATCTTCCAAATAGCTGCCCGGCTGCTCAGAACTCGCGGAAAAAAGTGGAAAAGAGTTGAATTAGAGAAAATGTCAAAATTGGCCATTTCGGCTGGAGAATGGCTCACCCCCGAAACCGGCCCACCCAAAATCTTGTCTTTTCGATTCTTTCTCGTTTGATATCTTCCAAATAGCTGCCCGGCTGCTCAGAACTCGCGAAAAAAATTGGAAAATAGTTGAATTAGAGAAAATGTCAAAATTGGCCATTTTGGCTGGAGAATGGCTCACCCTCGAAACCGGCCCACCCAAAATCTTGTCTTTTCGATTCTTTCTCGTTTGATATCTTCCAAATAGCTGCCCGGCTGCTCAGAACTCGCGAGAAAAGTTGAAAAATCATTGAATTAGAGAAAATGTCAAAATTGGCCATTTTGACTGGAGAATGGCTCACCCCCAAAACCGGCCATTCCAAAATCTTGTCTTTTCGATTCTTTCTCGTTTGATATCTTCCAAATAGCTGCCCGGCTGCTCAGAACTCGCGGAAAAAAGTAGAAAAGAGTTGAATTAGAGAAAATGTCAAAATTGGCCATTTCGGCTGGAGAATGGCTCACCCCCGAAACCGGCACACCCAAAATCTTGTCTTTTCGCTTCTTTCTCGTTTGATATCTTCCAAATAGCTGTCCGGCCGCTCAGAACTCGCGGAAAAAAGTAGAAAATAGTTGAATTAGAGAAAATGTCAAAATTGGCCATTTTGGCTGGAGAATGGCTCACCCCCGAAACCGGCCCACCCAAAATCTTGTCTTTTCGATTCTTTCTCGTTTGATATTTTCAAAATAGCTGCCCGGCTGCTCAGAACTCGCGAAAAAAATTGGAAAATAGTTGAATTAGAAAAAATGTCAAAATTGACCATTTTGACTGGAGAATGGCTCACCCCCGAAACCGGCCCACCCAAAATCTTGTCTTTTCGCTTCTTTCTCGTTTGATATCTTCCTAATAGTTGCCCGGCTGCTCAGAACTCGCGGAAAAAAGTAGAAAAGAGTTGAATTAGAGAAAATGTCAAAATTGGCCATTTCGGCTGGAGAATGGCTCACCCTCGAAACCGGCCCACCCAAAATCTTGTCTTTTCGATTCTTTCTCGTTTGATATCTTCCAAATAGCTGCCCGGCTGCTCAGAACTCGCGAGAAAAGTTGAAAAATCATTGAATTAGAGAAAATGTCAAAATTGGCCATTTTGACTGGAGAATGGCTCACCCCCAAAACCGGCCATTCCAAAATCTTGTCTTTTCGATTCTTTCTCGTTTGATATCTTCCAAATAGCTGCCCGGCTGCTCAGAACTCGCAGAAAAAAGTAGAAAAGAGTTGAATTAGTGAAAATGTCAAAATTGGCCATTTCGGCTGGAGAATGGCTCACCCCCGAAACCGGCCCACCCAAAATCTTGTCTTTTCGCTTCTTTCCCGTTTGATATCTTCCAAATAGCTGCCCGGCTGCTCAGAACTCGCGGAAAAAAGTAGAAAAGAGTTGAATTAGAGAAAATGTCAAAATTGGCCATTTCGGCTGGAGAATGGCTCACCCCCGAAACCGGCCCACCCAAAATCTTGTCTTTTCGATTCTTTCTCGTTTGATATCTTCCAAATAGCTGCCCGGCTGCTCAGAACTCGCGAAAAAAATTGGAAAATAGTTGAATTAGAGAAAATGTCAAAATTGGCCATTTTGGCTGGAGAATGGCTCACCCCCGAAACCGGCCCACCCAAAATCTTGTCTTTTCGATTCTTTCTCGTTTGATATTTTCAAAATAGCTGCCCGGCTGCTCAGAACTCGCGAAAAAAATTGGACAATAGTTGAATTAGAAAAAATGTCAAAATTGACCATTTTGACTGGAGAATGGCTCACCCCCGAAACCGGCCCACCCAAAATCTTGTCTTTTCGCTTCTTTCTCGTTTGATATCTTCCAAATAGCTGCCCAGCTGCTCAGAACTCGCGGAAAAAAGTAGAAAAGAGTTGAATTAGAGAAAATGTCAAAATTGGCCATTTCGGCTGGAGAATGGCTCACCCCCGAAACCGGCCCACCCAAAATCTTGTCTTTTCGCTTCTTTCCCGTTTGATATCTTCCAAATAGCTGCCCGGCTGCTCAGAACTCGCGGAAAAAAGTGGAAAAGAGTTGAATTAGAGAAAATGTCAAAATTGGCCATTTCGGCTGGAGAATGGCTCACCCCCGAAACCGGCCCACCCAAAATCTTGTCTTTTCGATTCTTTCTCGTTTGATATCTTCCAAATAGCTGCCCGGCTGCTCAGAACTCGCGAAAAAAATTGGAAAATAGTTGAATTAGAGAAAATGTCAAAATTGGCCATTTTGGCTGGAGAATGGCTCACCCTCGAAACCGGCCCACCCAAAATCTTGTCTTTTCGATTCTTTCTCGTTTGATATCTTCCAAATAGCTGCCCGGCTGCTCAGAACTCGCGAGAAAAGTTGAAAAATCATTGAATTAGAGAAAATGTCAAAATTGGCCATTTTGACTGGAGAATGGCTCACCCCCAAAACCGGCCATTCCAAAATCTTGTCTTTTCGATTCTTTCTCGTTTGATATCTTCCAAATAGCTGCCCGGCTGCTCAGAACTCGCGGAAAAAAGTAGAAAAGAGTTGAATTAGAGAAAATGTCAAAATTGGCCATTTCGGCTGGAGAATGGCTCACCCCCGAAACCGGCACACCCAAAATCTTGTCTTTTCGCTTCTTTCTCGTTTGATATCTTCCAAATAGCTGTCCGGCCGCTCAGAACTCGCGGAAAAAAGTAGAAAAGTGTTGAATTAGAGAAAATGTCAAAATTGGCCATTTCGGCTGGAGAATGGCTCACCCCCGAAACCGGCCCACCCAAAATCTTGTCTTTTCGATTCTTTCTCGTTTGATATCTTCCAAATAGCTGCCCGGCTGCTCAGAACTCGCGAAAAAAATTGGAAAATAGTTGAATTAGAGAAAATGTCAAAATTGGCCATTTTGGCTGGAGAATGGCTCACCCCCGAAACCGGCCCACCCAAAATCTTGTCTTTTCGATTCTTTCTCGTTTGATATTTTCAAAATAGCTGCCCGGCTGCTCAGAACTCGCGGAAAAAAGTAGAAAAGAGTTGAATTAGAGAAAATGTCAAAATTGGCCATTTCGGCTGGAGAATGGCTCACCCCCGAAACCGGCCCACCCAAAATCTTGTCTTTTCGCTTCTTTCTCGTTTGATATCTTCCAAATAGCTGTCCGGCCGCTCAGAACTCGCGGAAAAAAGTAGAAAAGTGTTGAATTAGAGAAAATGTCAAAATTGGCCATTTCGGCTGGAGAATGGCTCACCCCCGAAACCGGCCCACCCAAAATCTTGTCTTTTCGATTCTTTCTCGTTTGATATCTTCCAAATAGCTGCCCGGCTGCTCAGAACTCGCGAAAAAAATTGGAAAATAGTTGAATTAGAGAAAATGTCAAAATTGGCCATTTTGGCTGGAGAATGGCTCACCCCCGAAACCGGCCCACCCAAAATCTTGTCTTTTCGATTCTTTCTCGTTTGATATTTTCAAAATAGCTGCCCGGCTGCTCAGAACTCGCAAGAAAAGTTGAAAAATCATTGAATTAGAGAAAATGTCAAAATTGGCCATTTTGACTGGAGAATGGCTCACCCCCAAAACCGGCCATTCCAAAATCTTGTCTTTTCGATTCTTTCTCGTTTGATATCTTCCAAATAGCTGTCCGGCCGCTCAGAACTCGCGGAAAAAAGTAGAAAAGTGTTGAATTAGAGAAAATGTCAAAATTGGCCATTTCGGCTGGAGAATGGCTCACCCCCGAAACCGGCCCACCCAAAATCTTGTCTTTTCGATTCTTTCTCGTTTGATATCTTCCAAATAGCTGCCCGGCTGCTCAGAACTCGCCGAAAAAAGTAGAAAAGTGTTGAATTAGAGAAAATGTCAAAATTGGCCATTTCGGCTGGAGAATGGCTCACCCCCGAAACCGGCCCACCTAAAATCTTGTCTTTTCGATTCTTTCTCGTTTGATATCTTCCAAATAGCTGCCCGGCCGCTCAGAACTCGCGGAAAAAAGTAGAAAAGAGTTGAATTAGAGAAAATGTCAAAATTGGCCATTTCGGCTGGAGAATGGCTCACCCCCGAAACCGGCCCACCCAAAATCTTGTCTTTTCGATTCTTTCTCGTTTGATATCTTCCAAATAGCTGCCCGGCTGCTCAGAACTCGCGAGAAAAGTTGAAAAATCATTGAATTAGAGAAAATGTCAAAATTGGCCATTTTGACTGGAGAATGGCTCACCCCCAAAACCGGCCATTCCAAAATCTTGTCTTTTCGATTCTTTCTCGTTTGATATCTTCCAAATAGCTGCCCGGCTGCTCAGAACTCGCGGAAAAAAGTAGAAAAGAGTTGAATTAGAGAAAATGTCAAAATTGGCCATTTCGGCTGGAGAATGGCTCACCCCCGAAACCGGCCCACCCAAAATCTTGTCTTTTCGCTTCTTTCTCGTTTGATATCTTCCAAATAGCTGTCCGGCCGCTCAGAACTCGCGGAAAAAAGTAGAAAAGTGTTGAATTAGAGAAAATGTCAAAATTGGCCATTTCGGCTGGAGAATGGCTCACCCCCGAAACCGGCCCACCCAAAATCTTGTCTTTTCGATTCTTTCTCGTTTGATATCTTCCAAATAGCTGCCCGGCTGCTCAGAACTCGCGAAAAAAATTGGAAAATAGTTGAATTAGAGAAAATGTCAAAATTGGCCATTTTGGCTGGAGAATGGCTCACCCCCGAAACCGGCCCACCCAAAATCTTGTCTTTTCGATTCTTTCTCGTTTGATATTTTCAAAATAGCTGCCCGGCTGCTCAGAACTCGCGAAAAAAATTGGAAAATAGTTGAATTAGAAAAAATGTCAAAATTGGCCATTTTGGCTGGAGAATGGCTCACCCCCGAAACCGTCCCACCCAAAATCTTGTCTTTTCGATTCTTTCTCGTTTGATATCTTCCAAATAGCTGCCCGGCTGCTCAGAACTCGCGAGAAAAGTTGAAAAATCATTGAATTAGAGAAAATGTCAAAATTGGCCATTTTGACTGGAGAATGGCTCACCCCCAAAACCGGCCATTCCAAAATCTTGTCTTTTCGATTCTTTCTCGTTTGATATCTTCCAAATAGCTGCCCGGCTGCTCAGAACTCGCGGAAAAAAGTAGAAAAGAGTTGAATTAGAGAAAATGTCAAAATTGGCCATTTCGGCTGGAGAATGGCTCACCCCCGAAACCGGCCCACCCAAAATCTTGTCTTTTCGCTTCTTTCTCGTTTGATATCTTCCAAATAGCTGTCCGGCCGCTCAGAACTCGCGGAAAAAAGTAGAAAAGTGTTGAATTAGAGAAAATGTCAAAATTGGCCATTTCGGCTGGAGAATGGCTCACCCCCGAAACCGGCCCACCCAAAATCTTGTCTTTTCGATTCTTTCTCGTTTGATATCTTCCAAATAGCTGCCCGGCTGCTCAGAACTCGCGAAAAAAATTGGAAAATAGTTGAATTAGAGAAAATGTCAAAATTGGCCATTTTGGCTGGAGAATGGCTCACCCCCGAAACCGGCCCACCCAAAATCTTGTCTTTTCGATTCTTTCTCGTTTGATATTTTCAAAATAGCTGCCCGGCTGCTCAGAACTCGCGAAAAAAATTGGAAAATAGTTGAATTAGAAAAAATGTCAAAATTGACCATTTTGACTGGAGAATGGCTCACCCCCGAAACCGGCCCACTCAAAATCTTGTCTTTTCGCTTCTTTCTCGTCTGATATCTTCCAAATAGCTGCCCGGCTGCTCAGAACTCGCGGAAAAAAGTAGAAAAGAGTTGAATTAGAGAAAATGTCAAAATTGGCCATTTCGGCTGGAGAATGGCTCACCCCCGAAACCGGCCAATCCAAAATTTCGTCTTTTCGATTCTTTCTCGTTTGATATTTTCAAAATAGCTGCCCGGCTGCTCAGAACTCGCGAAAAAAATTGGAAAATAGTTGAATTTGAGAAAATGTCAAAATTGGCCATTTCGGCTGGAGAATGGCTCACCCCCGAAACCGGCCCACCCAAAATCTTGTCTTTTCGATTCTTTCTCGTTTGATATCTTCAAAATAGCTGCCCGGCTGCTCAGAACTCGCGAGAAAAGTTGAAAAATCATTGAATTAGAGAAAATGTCAAAATTGGCCATTTTGACTGGAGAATGGCCGAAGGGTGCTATTTGACATATTTTGCCTTTCATCACTCTCCCCCACTTTTGACATAGCCTGGACACTTTTTTTTCGTTGCCCATTTAGGGAGTACTTCTCCAGGACCCCCCGAAGAATATCCGATCAAAAAAATACCAACATGTACCTTTTTCCATATCGAAAAAAGAATTTAAAGTCGGGAGCTCCGATTTCTCGAGTCGCTTAATTTGACATATTTTGCCTTTCATCACTCTCCCCCACTTTTGACATAGCCTGGACACTTTTTTTTCGTTGCCCATTTAGGGAGTACTTCTCCAGGACCCCCCGATGAATATCCAATCAGAAAATTGCCAACATGTACCTTTTTGCATATCGAAAAAAGAATTTCAAAGTCGAAACCTCCAATTTCTCGAGTCGCTTAATTTGACATATTTTGCCTTTCATCACTCTCCCCCACTTTTGACATAGCCTGGAAACTTTTTTTTCGTTGCCCATTCAGGGAGTACTTCTCCAGGACCCCCCGAAGAATATCCATTCAAAAAAATACCAACATGTACCTTTTTGCATATCGAAAAAAATTTAAAGTCGGGAGCTCCGATTTCTCGAGTCGCGTAATTTGACATATTTTGCCTTTCATCACTCTCCCCCACTTTTGACATAGCCTGGAAACTTTTTTTTCGTTGCCCATTTAGGGAGTACTTCTCCAGGATTTCGCTGATTTTTTTTTTGAATTCCTCCCTAGGACCCACAGAAAAAATCCCAGTCAAGCAGAGAGTGGCTCCGCTACTTTAACATATCAAAAAAAAACAATCAAAGTCGGAAACTCCCCTCGGGTGGGGTAAACGATTTCCGGTGATTTTGCTAGATAAACGGATCTAGCAAAATCACCGGAAATCGTTTATCAACGAACATCAACTCCATCTATCTCCATCTCCATGCCCAGAACGAGAACTAATCGTCAAAAAAAACTCAAGAATGATCACGAAAGAGAATTCATCAATTTCTGAAGCGAATATCTCTGAAATCTGCAGAAAACTTGACGAAGATGAAGTGAGTATCAATTCTTAAAACATTGGAATATCCCCTGATGATGTTGACATAACCTTATACTCAATAACTCAAATGTTTACAGACAAGAGTGAATAGAGAATTGGAGCTGATGCTCCAGAGGCACTGCCACGTCGAGGCTAAGCTCCGTAATATCAGCAAAGTCCTTCCCAGCATTGTTGTTATCCGTGAAGAGGGTGAAAAATTCTGCACGATGATTGATAAAACTAATGAATTAGCTGAGACTGTCAGTGCTAAAGTCAGACAGCTGGATTTAGCTAGAGTATGTCCTCTCTATCCTCTTAATGACTAATTTTAGAAGAAAATGTCAAGAGACATTTTTTCTAGAGAATTTAATTTCCCACAAAAAATGTCTTTTGACTTTTCTCTCTAAAGTCACTCATTAACGTGATAAATTGATTAAATGAGGTAATCAATTATTAAATTTCAGAGTAGAGTATGTGAATGTCAGAGTCGAGTTCACGATATTCTTGACCTTCAACTCTGCAGCGAGGGAGTTGCGACAGCTCTAAAAAATGAAGACTACGAGCAGGGAGCTGGCCACGTTCGCAGGTATCTCCTGATGGACGAAAAACTCCTGGAACGTACAGCTGACGATGTCTCTGAGGAGAGAATGAGTATAGCTGGCTCCCTAGCAACCCTAAAATCAGCAGCCCTGCAACTTCGTTCAGTCGTGAGTAAAAAATTCGACGATGCTGTGAGATCAGAGGATCTTGCCTCAGTAGAAAGATTCTTCAAGATTTTTCCTCTTCTTGGAATGCACGACGAGGGTCTCGAGAAATTTAGCCTCTACTTATCCTCAAAACTCGAGGAAACAGCACGAAAAAATTTACGTTCTGCCCTGGAAATAAAAACAAACGATGATCGTGCATCAGTTATTTACGCAGACACAATGACTTTACTATTCGAAGGTATTGCCAGAATAATTGAAGTCCATCAGCCAATAATTGAGACTTATTATGGCCCTGGAAGACTCTTAAAAACAGTCATAATAATCCAGAAAGAATGCGACAAACAGATAAAACGAATTGTCTCTGAATTCATGAAAAACAGAACAATTCAAAGAAAAATTCAATCAATTAATGACTACAATCGCAATAAACCTGGAGTTATATCCGAGAAAAATGATAAATTGGATCCAAAATTTTTGGATCTTCTACTGGGTGAATTAACGCTGATGCATACTAGAGCAGAATTGTATATAAGATTTTTACGAAGAAGAATAGTCAATGATATTGAGATAGGAACCCAAAATGTTGATCAACGTCAGCTTCAAATCAATGATTTTGAGTCTATGATTAAGAATTCAGAGTTGTCTCACGTGATGCAGGAGATTCTGGGTGCTTATCTAGCACTTGAAAGATACTTTTTAGAAGAGTCTGTTAATAAAGCATTGGGAATGGATACCCTAGAGCAGGATCAGCAGACATCGAGTATGGTTGATGACGTGTTTTACATAGTTAAAAAGTGCATAAGAAGAGCAATTTTCAGTTGGAGTATCGATGGCATATGTGCAGTAATCAACATGTCGTGTGGTATCCTAGAGGGTGAGTATTCGAGTCGTTTGAAGAGTCGTCTTCGTCAGGGATATCCAGCTGGTTATCTGGACCTAGCACAAGCCTACAATGCTCTCCAAACGAGCATTCAACAGGGTCGTCTTCAGGCCTCAGACACCGAGTACTCAAGACTATTGTTCCTCGCTTATTTGAACAATGCAGACGTCAGTATTGAGTACGTGGAGACATTGAGCAAGAGTCTAGGGGTGGAGATACACTCGGCATTTCCTCACATGCCTCAGAAAGATCTAGGGAAGATTGAGAGCTGTTTGGCTGGAATGAAAAACGTGACAAGTACATTGAGAGCTGTTATTGATTATGGAATGGAGCAGTTGAGAGCCAGTGCTGTCAAGCCGAGGGTCACACCATGGGTAGATTCCTTTCTCTCTGTTAATCATCAGGTCAATGAGGATGAGCTTCTCAGGTACGAGACTGATGAGCCTTTTGTCCAGACTTTGGTTATGAATTTGGAAGGGCTTTTGATGGGATTCAAAGACAGTCTTACAACTTCAAATTATGATGCTCTTGTTGGAATTTTAACGTCAGAAGTTACCACTAGGCTGGAGAAAATTGTCCTCAAGTCGACGTTCAATAGAGCTGGTGGGCTTATTCTGGATAAGGAGATTAGATCACTTGCGAGTTATCTAGCGTCAGCTACTTCTTGGTCTGTCAGAGATAGATTTGCTAGACTTGTACAAATTGCTACTATTCTCAGTGTTGAGAAGGTTGACGAGTTGATTGATTATTGTGGAGCTGATGCTATTGCTTGGAGATTGACACCAGCTGAGGTAAGGAGAATTGCTGGATTGAGAACTGATCTTCGGGCTGATGATATCAAACGTCTTAAATTGTAGATTTCTCTCTATATAATAAAATTCTAATTCAGCTAACGCTTCAGTGTTTTCAGTGTTTCAGTGCTTTAATATAAGACGCCCTCAAGGTCGGTGCAAGGTCGATTCAAGGTCGGGGCCCATGGTCGGCCCAAGAGACCATGTTTTTCTGATAAAGAAAATTAATTAAGTATTATAAAGCCATCAAAATAATTCGGTCCTATATTTTAATGAATCCATTTTTATCGAATTATTTGAAGTATTTTTTTCAATTATGTGTGTCATTTTTTTCAATAGTCGTTGCATTATGTGTGTGTGTGTGTGTGTGTAAACGTCGCATCTAAGGGGGGGAGCGAGCGCAGCGAGCAGGGGGCGGAGCCCCTTAGTAATCAATATTTTTATTTATTCGGGTTAATTGTAAATTCAGTGGTTTTGTGTGAATTATTAGAATTTCAATTTTGGTATAAGTACAAATTGTTTATTTTTTTTTTATTGACCCTTTAACACATATAAATAAACCGTAAAAAGACTTATTCTCAACATTGGCGAAACTTATTAATTATGCATAAGGTAATATCGATTAATCTGTGATAATCTGAGGCAAATGCAATAAATCTTTCTGAGACATTTTCATCGAGTTCTATTTCTCTCATTAAAAAAAAAAAAAATTCGATTAAATCGAAGTATTTATGGTGTAAAAATCATGCTATTGGTGAAATTATATGATAAAAATAACAGAGTCTGAATATTCATCTGCAAATTGGTTCTTACAAAAATATATACAGATAGAGAATGGGTTTTTTTTTTTCTTCAGAAACCTAGACTATTTCGTCTGAGGATTGTGGTAATATTTTAGAGGATTTTATGAGTGATTAATGATCTGTAATTGAGAGATTAATGATGATTATTTTAATTAGAAACTCTAGGAATGATTTATTACTAATGGAAAAAAAAAAACCTCAAGACGAAACAGTAGATTCCCTCATCTATCTCGTATAACGAGTTTTGTTTATTATAATCTATTAGTCTGTTTCACGCCAATTGAATCGCTCGTGAAAAAAAAAAACAAATTGCCAAGATGAGAATATTTTAAAAGTCTAATAAAACATGATAAAAGCTGATGATTGAGGGAATAATAAAAGCTGATCAGTTGGCGTGAATATTCTTCACTTATGGACGATTAGTATCACTGACATGAAATTTATCGCAGTTAAAAAATCGCAGCTGGGTAGAAATTACCATTAATTAATTCCTTTAAAACTTTCACTAGAAAAATTGGTAATTGTTTAATCACTTTCATCAGTCCCATACACTAGAGTCTCTTTGTCACTGGAAATAATTACTCCAACTATTTTTTTTTTTTTTTTTTTTTTCAAACCATGGAATGTCGATGTATCTCTTTCGTAATTTCATTGAGATGAAAATTAAAAAAAAAAAATTTGGCATTTTATGATAAAATTAGGAGAGAATTGCGATACTTCGTCTTGGACCACCTACACAAATATTATCGAGACTTGACCATTTTTTAATACCATTACGAAGTGCCTCAGTTGTTACTTTATCTTCATAATTACGTGACATTGCTTCGAGTTTTTGGGCCTTATCTTTGCTCAGTGGTTCACTTGGAAATGTTAATTCATTGGCTTCAGCTAATGTACGAAGATCAAAGTAGTATTTAGCGTATACACTTGAGGGTACATTGATATTGAATTGTAGCATTTCGAGAAATTGTCTTTCTAGTTCATTCCTAAAAAATATAAAATCATTAATTTTATTTATATTTATTTATAATTATTGAAAATACTCACATGTCTTCCACCGTTATGTCCTTGAGAATTTGACAATAATCAACATTCCAGACAGCCTGATCGTCCCACACTTTGGAGGCCAGAAGAATAGCACCAAGGACAATGCGTTTCCAATTAGCAGGTGTTATGTCAATCTCAGCGTATGTTAATAAACGCTCGAGATAGACAAGAGTGATAATAGCACACTCAGCAGTAAGTTGGGCAGCATTGAACAGGGTCCTCACGAATTTGTATATTTGCTTGTGTTCTGGATTGTGTTTGTCGTAGTCGTCTGCAATGCCATCACGCTGGGGCATAAAAACGTTTTTAGAATCAATTATGAGGTATTATTGATTGAATTGTTGAGTTGTGAAACAGAATAAATTGTTTTGACATTAGGATAATTTTGTTTTTAATCAATATCTCTGTATCTGAGGGAGATGGTGATTTTTTTATAGAGACCTTTTTTGTAGATCTCAAACTGTTTTATAAAAAAGATCTTCATGAAAATTTTGATATCTCTCGTAGATTCTGAGATATTTCTAGAAAATGTACAAAAATAGTACTCACAGTCAATGGATGTACTTTCTCATCGAAAATATCAATCTGCCTCTGTGAGGTTCGATTTTTAATGTGATAATAAATAGCAAGAGCTACACATTTAACCGTATTCTTTAAATTCGGTTGAGATACTGTACTATCATCCAAGTAAATAGTACTGCAGCTGCTGCTCTTTTTCAAGGGCCTTGTATCCGCAATCTGATGCTGGCTCTTCTTCCTCACCATTCCATCTACAAATCCCATAAAAGAATGTCATAAAAAAATATTCCATCACCACTAAATCTCGTTAAGTAATAAAACGAGTGAAATCAAACTCAGTATTTTTTATATATCTCCGAATCTAATAGAGATATCAAAATTTTCATAGATACCTTTTTTGTATATCTGAATGAGAGCTACAAAAAAGGTCCCTATGAAAATTCCCCTAACACCCCTAGATTCCGAGATATCCAATAAAATCGAGTAATCTCATTTTATAAGTTGAACAATCAGAAGAATAACCCACTTTCAATAGCTTGCTTCGATCTCTCCATAAATATAGTACCAGCACAAGGATGCAGAGAGGGATCAGAGTCCCAGTCCTCAGGCTCACGTTCACTAATATGCTGCAAATTCGTAACACTAAATTCCCCCTCAGGAAGATGCTCCTCGAGTCCCCTAACACCTCCATCACTTGCCAACTCCTTTCTACCCCTCTGAGGGCTAGAGTATCCACAGCAGCTATTTTTATTTCCCATTATTCCTTACAAAATCCCCACGAAAAAATTTCTCCAATTCCCCCTGGACGAATAAACTAGGCCTTTCCCAATGTTTTTGTCCCGACGTGTGATAAATAAATAATCCACTGATTATTTTCACATGTCGTTTAAACTCTCTTGATCAGCTGATTGATAAATTAATACTGTACATTATGTACAGAAACATTTTAATATTTATCTCAGCCCTACGAGTCATACCTCTCTCGCCCACTTCTCTCACTTTTTATTAAAAAAAAAATTAAACTCGATTTTCCACTCCAATTGGAGCACTCCAATGGCCCCAGCTGCCTTCCAAAATTCCTTGGACTTTACCCCTTCAATTAACAATTATTTGAAATTCAATAATATCAGTAATTTTAATAACTCTCGTCATCCCTACTTTTACCAATAAAATTCACTCTCTGGCCACTTACTCACCGGTCCAAGGAGTTTACTCATACCCTCCTCCCTCCACTTGTAATCATCAATAATCCATAGATTGTAATTTATCTCTGATGATTTCAATCATATCTATCACGAGACATGATAAATTCCATTTACCATCCGCCATTATCACTGTATTTTTATTTAAAATACCCCCAAGAGCCCGTGAAATCTTCAATTTCTCCAAATGGTTGAGCTTCTTAGTCTATCAATACGTCTTCCAATAAAAAAATAAACTCTCACAATTAACAGGAATGCACTTGAAATTGATACTGACAGTCCAGTTAAATTCTTGTCATTGTAATTATTTATATAATCCACATTTCCAGTATTTAATTCCGGGTATACCATTCAAGAAATGGGCTCATCTTCTCGGTTTCTGGAGCAACATCAGATACATGAAAACACACCTTTATGTCACCCAGCGACATCATCGTTACAATGGAAATGAATAAAAATATGTCATTTTTATTTTAAAAAATCCTTTTATATTGATATTCTATAACTTCAAGTATTTATTTTCCAATCAGGATTTTTTCAATGTAGTTTTTTAATGTAAACATTCATCTTATATTTACATAAATACACATAGGATACTTCCTCCAACTCCCGATTACAGAGATATGTCTCTTTGCCAGATAATTTGAAAAATTACCAGCGGTTCCAAAAGCTGTGAGGACTGAGAGGAGACAATGAGCATGTGGAATAAGCAGAAAGTGCAATGTTGGTGCAAATCAAGTATTATATGTGTCTGTAAAAATGAGAGATTAGAATGGGAACGAAATTGTGTTAAAATGTACATAAGAAGAGATTCATGTATTAAAAAGGCAATAAATTATTATTTACTTCCTCCAACTCGTGACCTGTATATAAATGACACATTTTATTCTACATTTAATCATCAAAAATTCGTAAATCACTTGAGGAAAATTTACAACTTTTACTGATGAGACAAATCAAAATTACAATAAGTTCCATTTATCAATCTAATTATCCCAAAAATAACAAAAAAAAAAAAAATTCTTAAGATGTTTCTTACAGAGAATATTCGTTTCTAACTTTTCCCTTCGTAGCTCCCTTCTCCAAAAATTGTTTCACATAAACCTAATTTTTTTAATCACAAATAACCACATTAATAAGAGTCATACTCTAGCAGAGGAGAGTAAGCCTTATCGGCATCTAAATCTCTTTCCTGTATGATCGATTCATCAAAAGTGATATGAAGCGGCAATGTCCCCCTCCTTTTAGTCACCTCAAGAGCTTCAACTATTATTGTTTCACTCACAGAACATTCAGTCAAGTCCAGATACTTCAACATGGCTGCATTCCTGATGAGCCTGATGATACCTCTGTCCCTCACATTCTTACACCCGTTGCAATCCAGTACCTTTAGATGGTGCAATTCTCCAAGAGGTTCATCAGTTATATTTGTTTCCATTAAAATCAATTCTTCCAGCTGAGGGAGTTTCCTGAGGCTTATTATCCCATGATCTGTCAGTTGTGGGCAGTCAAAGAGATCCAGGGACTTGAGGCGCTTGAAGATATCTGCGAGCTGAATCACATAATCATCGTTGACTGTACGAACTCCACCGAGACTGAGATGTTGGAGATTCTCAAGGCGAAATAAAAGAGTCAGGTCTTCACTTGAGATCTTGCAGTCAGTGATATCAAGATCGATTAAATGAGGTTTTTGAGATATGGCGTCAATCATACTGGAGTCCAGAGAGGATGATCTGGGGAGGGAGAGACGTCTGAGTTCCCTGAGATTCATAAATCCCTGAAAAGAATTTCCCATAAAAAAATATTTAGGCAAATTCAAAAAAGAAACATTATTACTCACATTGGTAATTGAAAGATTGTCGTCATAACTGGAAATGTCAATATCAACTAGAGTTTCAGGTAGACAATTGAAGAATAATTCCTGAGAAAACTTTCCTTTGAAGTTAGATATACGCAAAATCTCCAATTGCTCCAGAAATGGTAAAAACTGAGACCACTTGACATCGTAAAATTCAAAAGACAAGTGCAATTCTCTCAAATTTTTGCAGGAGGTACCAACAGACAATAGAATACGAGAACTGAAGGGA
Source organism: Coelinius sp. EB29 (assembly GCA_035578325.1). Classification (NCBI taxonomy): domain Eukaryota; kingdom Metazoa; phylum Arthropoda; class Insecta; order Hymenoptera; family Braconidae; genus Coelinius; species Coelinius sp. EB29. The sequence continues at coordinate 636,191 of JAOZGT010000011.1, forward strand.
AATCCAATTAATAGTTCTGTCACTCAATCTCCACAACTCTTCAGAAGCCTAACGATGTTTCTATTATTCATCAAGATCTGGGGTACTTGAGGGATGTCAACATCTCCAAATCGGGTAAAGTTCAACGAAGTCGCCAAATCGTCCCAAGCAAATCTCGAAGCTTCTTTCCAATGTTTGCATACTAAATAAAATTTCAAGATTGATTTTTAAGATTATCACAGAATCCAAGGAACTTGATAAAATCTGAGTGAAGACCTTTTTTGTACTAGAATTCCAAAATCAGGTATTTTCGTAGGGCAAATATCATCGAATCTAATCATCATTTTACCTTCTGCCATATCCAGCCTTTGTTCAAATGGAAGATATCGAAATATTTTTGCCAAACAATCATAATTGAGGTTGTTGATCGTCGATTGGCAAATAATTTTTTCAGCATTCGATTCTTCCTCATCTGTAATCGACAATATAAATTTTAAAATGGTAAATATCTTATTTAATTATTCCAATAATTCACTCACCTCCACAATGTGACATTTTTCTGATTTTTTCTTCTCTTTAATGCACAAAACAACGCAGCGTTACTCAATTTGTTTACACTTTATTATATCATATTTCTTTGAATTCACTAAAGCCAATTTTCATGTTACGCTCAATTGTAAATCGACCTTAACTCCGTAACATTTGGTGTTTTATCTCTCTCGTTGCATTGTGATAATCGGTGTTACCAGTTTTAACATTCCTGTGATGATAAAATTTTATTAAAAACAATAATTCAGAGTGTTATAAACAATATAAAAATATTAACAGAGTGTTTAATAAATCCAGAGGATTAAATTAATTCAACGAAAAAAAAGAGAGAATAGAAAAAACGGTAAATTTATTGATGTCAGAACGAGTGGTTAGAAAGATGATAATGAGTCGTTGTTGTTTATTGAATTATTGTTATTAATATCGTGTTTATTGCACTATCTAGGATTTAATTATATCCTCAAGTGAATGATAAACAGTTGAGATGAGTAATTTGATGCATGAGGAATTTAAAATGGAATAAATGAGGGAAATGAGGGGGATTTTAGGTGGGGGGGGGGAAAAAGAGACCAGGGTACCGTATAGAGTTATGTCGGCCATGTTAGCAGGGATGGGAGGGTGCCTGATGTGCTGATTGAAACAAAACTCAACAGAAAGAGTAGAATATCAGTATAAAACTGTGAAGGGGGTAGGATAGGGGGCCTCTTGATATCGTAGAACATTATTTAAATTTTTATTTTCATCAAATTGACCCGAAAAAAAATTTTAATTCTCATTAAAAAATAAAAATTAAAAAATCCACTGCAATTATCCTAACGTCAGAGGCGTCTAGTCATACTCCCCCGAATATTATCAAAACCGGAAATCAAGAGCTTGGAGATTTTCTCCAGTGAATCAACGAGATAATTTAAAAACTCTCAAGTTTATTTATTAATTTATTTACTCATAACACAAGTGAGTTTACTTGACATAATTTTTATTATTATTATTTACAGTGAATGAGGGGAAAGTAGCGCAGGTGGATTCGAGTGTATACAATCGAGTGTTATTACCAAAAACAATTTTTTTAAAAATTATCAAATTATTATTATTGTCAGAGACAAGTGTTTGTCACGTTGAAACAGTGAGTCATTGATTCTTTGATCATTTCAAGTGTTTTTGCGTCGTTCCTTGGGATTTTTTTTAAATTCTCCAGTTGAGGCACATCAACGTCATGAGTATTCAATGTTTGTGGGATGATTAGTCCTCACATTCATGTACACCAAGATATTCGAAAATTCGTTTGAATTGAGTGAAACATCTGGTCAGAGAATTTCACACTCGTGATTATAATTCAATGTTGGTGTTATCCAGTCAATTATTATTTTCACAGTTTTAAGGTTTTAATGTATGGGTGTGAGAGGTGGTACAGTAACGTAGGCATTCATTGTAGCGTAAATGACGATTCATACGTTTTGTTTGTGAATTTTTTTTTTTTTCATCTTTATTGTTTTGGTTGTGTTGAAAGGATTGAGGGGAATTGTCGTGTTTCACTTGATGTAGTGGGGGGGTGGGGAGGCGTGACGATCGTGTATGTCGTTGCAGATCGGCTGGAAAAGGTGGTGGTCAGATTGTTGGGTAGGGATACCGGGTTTTTGAGTAGATGAAATGTCATAAAATGTATACACACCTTGAGTTGAATGTGATACTGCTGCTGCGTGTGTACTTTCAGTGAATCTCTAGTGTCTTCATCGCCACGTTGATATATTCTTTTTTTTTTTTTTTTTAGAGGTATTGATAGTGATTTATTGTTGGTCTAGGGGGATAGGGTGATTATTGAGGGGCTCCAGGGGAAATAGGGGGTATGGAAATGTTTATGAATAGATTTTTTTTCTTTTCTCATCGACCCTGAAACATGGACTCTGCTAATTTTTATTTCACCTTCGACGTTGTGGAATTCTGGAGCATGTGGTGTAATTAATTTGTTAATATGAGAGTGGAGGGGGGGGGGGGGGGGAGTGTAATTGTTTGTTGGAGGGAATTTTGTAAGATTGAGATAGGGGAATTGGTGGAGATTATTCTTTTGTTGATAACAACATTTTTGGACTTTTCCAGATTGTCATGGCTAGCCGTGGGACGGTGGCCCAGAGGCCAAATGGCACTCAAGGCAAAATTTGTCAATTTAAATTGGTATTACTTGGGGAATCGGCTGTTGGAAAATCAAGTCTGGTACTGAGGTTTGTCAAAGGCCAGTTTCATGAGTATCAAGAAAGTACAATAGGAGGTGAGAATATGTTATTGGTACAGTGGGATGAGTGGTGTAATTGTTGAGACTGGTGATTGATTTTTTTATTTATTTTTTTTCTTCTTTTTCTTCAAAATTCGACAGCTGCATTTTTAACACAGACAGTTTGTCTCGATGATACGACTGTTAAATTTGAGATATGGGATACAGCAGGCCAGGAACGCTACCACAGTCTTGCCCCAATGTATTATCGTGGTGCTCAAGCTGCTATTGTCGTTTATGACATACAGAATCAAGTGAGTCATTGTTTTTCAAAAAATTCCTTTCATTAAAATTTCTTTTTTGTTGAATATCTCGGAATCTAAGAGAGATATGAAAAAATTTATAGAGACCTTTTTTATAGACCTTTATTTTCTCCACAAAAAAAGTCTCTATGAAAATTTCACCATCTCTCTCTGCTCCAGAGATATTATCAAAAAACTGATTACTCTACTTATTAACTCAACCAAATCATCGATTTCACAGTTATCAATGAATATCTCTGAATCTATGAGAGATACAAAATTTTTTAAGAGGACCTTTTTTATAGCTGACATTCTCCTCTACAAAAAAGGTCCTCTTGAAAATTTCTGTATCTCCCATAGATTCGCAGATATCGATGAAAAACTAAACTCAAATTCACCAATGTTTAAATAAATAAAAAAAATCAATCAGGACACATTCGTACGAGCCACAACATGGGTGAAAGAACTCCAACGACAGGCGAGTCCCAGTATAGTGATAGCCCTTGCCGGCAATAAAGCTGATTTAGCAAACAAACGTATGGTCGATTACGACGAGGCTCAAGCATATGCCGATGAAAATGGTCTTTTATTCATGGAAACATCAGCGAAAACAGCGATGAACGTTAATGATATATTCCTAGCAATTGGTACGTCAAATGCTTTATTTTATTCTAAAACTCATCTGGATTTTACCAACACTCGAAACAGCTATCTCGTTACACGTGATAACACAAATAATTTTTATATTTTTCCTCACTAAATCTTGTTTCGTAATGCTCCCCCTCTAGAATTCCTACGAGTTTACTACTTCTTTTTGTTAAATAAATCCTCATTATCTTCATTATTTTATCATTTATTTGCAGCTAAAAAACTCCCAAAGAATGAACAAACGGGAAATGCAAGTACGAGTGGCCAAGGCCGTCGTCTAGTTGAATCTGAGGGACAAAAAACAACAGCAAGCAACTGCTGCAAGTGATTGGACAAATTTTCTTGGTGTCACTCTCATCCATTTCATATCGGTAAAATTATTTAAATATTCGTGATAACACAAGACACTAATCATTATGACATTATTCAATTATCAATGACAAAATTTATCAGCAATGACTTTCAATCAATTCATTTTAAACAGATAAAATGCAATTTAGACATTTTTTTAATTTTTCAATAATACTCATAACTCAACAACAAATTCATCAATTAAATTCAGTCTGGGCTCATTTCAAAAAGAAAATAGTCTATATTATTATGAATTTTTTTTTATCCAATTTTATCAACAATTTATCGAATTATTGACAATTAAGAAAAATAAAAAATTTCAATATTTCACAATTTACCCCAAAAAAATCATTTTTCAGATCAATATGCACTGGATATTTGTCAGAACGTGAAATATTGGTCATTGGGTACCCATTTGAATTTCTACGAGATAATGAGCATCGAAGAAAACCGCAAAATCTAAACAAAAAAAAAAAAATTAATAAAGAAAAACGAAAAAAAAAATGCAAGTAACCACTTGAGATGGATTTAACACGCAGAGAGTTCAAAGTGGTAATTAAATCAAGAGGATAATATTAGAGACATTTACTGAATTAATTATTAACAAATGAAGATAAAACATAAACTGAGATAAATGAAAAAGAAAAAAAAAAATAATTGAAAAAGGATTTTTGTGTGATTTTAATTGCTGAATAAACTCGTCCAAGGATTCATAAATTCAAATTTTGAAACAATAAATTTAAAAAAGAAAAGAATCACTGTGTCACAATTTATCCGACGATATCAATTATTTTAAGTACCAATAAAAATAAAAATCTGTTGGAATGAAGAGAAATTGGGGGGGGGGGCGGGGGAAAAAGTGGAAAAAGCGATAAATCCCGTTTGTTATTCTAGTAGTAATGAACGGTGTTCGTTATAAATATATAAATATACTATATATAAATATATTATACAAATCATATATCTAATATGATTTATATAAGGATATAATAATAACAATAATTTGATTATAAATGATGAATGAACTATTACGATTAAACGTGTATGGTTAATAGGTAATTGATTATTCGAAAAAAAAAAAAAAAAAAAAAAATACGTTGATAAAATTGATAATGATTTTTTTGGCAAGATAAAAAAAAAATTTAATAAAGTACACATTCTTGTATGATAGTAGGGGGGCCATTCCTGCTGCTATTATTAAAAACTTATATATTTTCTTCGTCAGATTATAACGTGTAATAACAATTATAACTTTAAAGTATATTGTATATTAATTATATTGATCAATCATGGTAAATTATAAATAATTATACAGAGATGAGAAACATTGAGATAAATGAAATTATGAAGAATGAAGAATTAATATTGTGTTTATGTTTTTTTTTTAATTTTTTATTATAATTTATTATTTCAAGTTATTAAACAATAATTTGTTTAATTGAAAATTAATAGTGGAATGGTCCTGATGGAGTAGTTGAATTTGACAGATGGAGAAGAAAAATCCAAAGCTTTTTTTTTTTCATTTCTTCTTTAAAATTTAAAAAATTTGATTTTTCAATTTTTAAAAAATACTGAATTGTTTTTTAATATACGAGAGGATTTTTGCACTCTGCAAGACCAACTGGCAATTTTCTTGTTTTTAATATTTTTACGCCAGTACTTGTAATCTTTGACAGTTATTGAAAGTATTCTAGAATAATAAGGCTCAAGTCACTAATCAATTTACGTTATTTTTAATCCTTAATCGTTAATTCGATTTATCTCATGAACAAGGGGTTTTAGAGAAAAATATTAAAAGACCTTTTTTGTAGATAATTAAATTCTCTACAAAAAAGATGTCTTGATATTATCTCCTAAAATCAAAAATACTCAAGATAAATCAATATTTAACATGTAAAATTATTTACTTTGTACGTCTCGGTCTCATTTTTCGTATCCTCTTCATTTCATAACACCTCCTGTACTTTTGCAACCGCTGCATCAAATAAATGTTCTCTCTTGCAAGATCATCAGATTTCGATTCGAGTATTGCGACCTATGGTAACACTTGATTGAGGACAAAAGTGAATAAATTGAAATTAAAATGACTCACATGGCTTTTCAACGAATCTAGCTCCTCGACAAACCATTTCCACGTATTTTCTCCACCTGACAGCTGCAGAGAAGTGAGTGAACGTTGCAAATCAACTTCTCGAGTTGCAGATTCCATCAAAAGTCTCTGACTCTTCTCAAAATCCTCACAAACTCTCTTGTAATCGTTATCAGCATCAAACAACTGCTCTCGAAGTTTTGAAATTACTTTTAGAAAAATAATCTCCTCTTTTTCCTGTTTACGCTCGAAATTTTGACTCGCCGACTCGAGAATTGTACAATGATTCTGAAAATTGGAATTATGTGGATAGAGTGGGGTGAGGGGGGTGGAGAAAAATACGTCGTACGTAAATTATTTGATAATCAGCAGTTAGAGAAGCCAATTCATCTGATTTCTCCTGCAGGAGTCTTTGGGTTGAACATAAACGAGTGTGAAGGGCATTTATAATGGTCCTTGAGGCATGCAGCTTCATTATACATCTCATCAGGGCTTTTTCGTAATTCTGGAAGTCTTCACTGTCGAGTAATTCGTCTCCAATTTCGTGAGTCTATCGAAGATGTAAATTAGGGAGTTAAAAGGATGAATATTTTGGAATCTGTGGGAGATAGAGAAATTTTTATAGAGACCTTTTTTGTATATCTCATCTCGCTCTATAAAAAAGGTCTCAATGAAAATTTTTATATCTCTCATAGATTCAGAGATATTCAGCAAATATTGAAGGAGAAATTTATAAAAAATTGACAAGTTGAGAATATCTTGTACTGATTTGTTTTATTGCATCAATTCTTCTTTTACAGGTACGAGTTGAATTCTCTTAAATTAATTACAATTTTTTTTTCTATTAAAAATTATTTTAAATATCATGCACATCCCCATTATTGAACACAGTTGGTGTTATTGGATTCCAGACATCAGAAACTGTTTTTTGTCCTCCAGACTGTCTATCCAAATTTTTTTTAGCCTCCACCACAGCTATTCGTAAATGCTCTATCGTTTCGTTTTGCAATTTACTCTGTAAATCGAAGAAATCATGATCAATATAGTCTACCAGTGATAATTGATATTAATTACACACCTGCTCTAATAAATATTTCTTCTCCTCCAAATGTTCATTAATAATAACTAGTTGTGCATCAATCTGTAATTAAATTTTAGAATATAAAAGATATTTGCAATTACTTACCTTTCTTTTTAAAAATAACACTTAAAAAATCGCGAGATAATTTTAAAAATTAAAAAATGATGAAATTTTCAATTTTTATTTGAAAAAATACCTTTTTCTGGAGCCGACACTGCGAATCCTTCTGAATTCTAATAATTTCATCCTTATGTTCAATCTAAAATACAGATAAACAATTCAATTTATTCATAAAATGATAAAAAATAAATTTTCTCAATTTAACATTTTCTAAATATCGACTTATCTCGATAAAAACAGATCCTAGAAAAAAATATAAAGAGACATTTTTTGTTGGAAATTTTCTCACCTACAAAAAAGGTCTCTTGATATTTTCCCCGAAAACCCCTCATTACCAAGATATCCCAAAAATACAAAAAAATATCGAAAATAAACTCAAATTAAAATTTTCAAAAACTGATAAATAATCTCTCCCTAATTACCAATTTGTCCTTGGAGTTCACAATACTCCTCAGCACATCAATCCCCTCATTCTCGTCATCTCCTTCATCCCCCCCACCCTCATAATTTCTACTCCTCTTGACAATCTCCTCTAAATTATCCTGCATCCTTGTGTGGGCATCATCCAATTCCCTCTCCAGCTTCTCCAGCCTCTTAATCCTCCCATCCTGGACATCCTTAGCACTCCCCTCCCCTCTCAGAACATCATCACTCCTCTTCACAAGTTCATTCAACCCCTGTTCAACCCTCATCAACTGATCTCTGCACTTGATCAACAAATTACAACTCAAATCATCTTTACCCACAAAAACCCTCAAATTACACAAAATATACTCAATCTCCTCCACAAAATTGTCCATCAAATTATCACACAAATCATCTCCAACATTTCTCTCAGTTAATTTATCTCGATCAGTAGAAATATCATTTGAATGTAGAAATTTAAATTTACCAAGGCACTCGTTAATTTCATTCTTCAAATCCTTTAATTTATTTTCCCCTGATGATATTGTACCCTTACTGACAATTTTCTCCTCTATATGATCCTTCAAAGAGTTTATTACAGCCGATACATCATCACCAGTTTTAATCAACTCTTCGTGAGTTTTTTCAAGTGATTTCTTCAAATCAGTAAATAATTTATGTCTCTGGGAGAGATTTGTTACGACTGAGGACATTTCTTCCTGAAGATCTTCAACAGCTGCTTGTGCTTCTACTGTACAAACTCTAAACTCTTCCATCAATTTGAAATCATCACGAGTTATTTTTGGAGGTATTGATGAGTTTGAGGGATTTTCAAGGGGTTTATTCAACTCTCGTAGATTCTGGAGAATTAATTCTATCTCGTGAATTTCATTTCCTTTATCGAGACATATTTTTGAGATAATTTCTATGGCTTCTGTTAATTTACTCTTGTTGCTGACTGCACTCTGAAGAATTAAAACGAAGGAGTGAGGTTTTAGTGATTTATTGAGGGGTATAATTATGAAAATTAGTGGATTTTCTTTTTGTTTCGTGACTTTTTTCGAAGAATTGTATCAATCACCTGAATATTGTATGTTTCGAGGAGATTCTCCATATCTTGAAGCTTTTTTTGAGCATCTGATAGACCTTTTTCGTATGCCTGTGGGATTTTAATCAATTAATTTATGATTTTTTGAGGGAATTTTTCTAATTATGAAATAGAATTTATGGAATTACCTTTTTTTCGTGAAAATCGAAAGTCTCGAGAATTTCTGTTAATTTATTTTTCAAATGAACTAGTTCGCACTGTTCTGTTTTTACAGTGGTCTTGAGGTTTTGTAGATTCTTTAAGGCAGCATTATCATTGCTCTGGGGACAAGAATATTAATTAGTGTTACATTGATGATAAAAGTGGATTTATCTCGAGAATGAGTGAATTTAGAGAAAAATATCAAGAGACCTTTTTTGTAGCTCAGAAAATTTTCAACAAAAAATGTCTCTTGAAATTTTTTCTAAATCCACTAATTACCAAGATAATTTCATATTTAACAAATTATAAATAATTGACTTATTCAATTAATTAATCTATTAATTAAGGATCAATTACCTCATCTTGGTCGGACAATTCGTGTGTAGAAACATGGCCCCACGTCACCTGCAATTAATTTCCTTCATAAAAAACTCAGAACAACAGAAATAATCTTAAATTATGAATACAAACCCCAGAAGATTTCTGATTACGACCAGAGGAAACAGTAGATTCTCCCTGAAAAATAAAAATACCCTTCTAAATGAATCTCCAATAATAATTACCAAAATTCATATTTATAAATAATTTATTCATCGATTAATCAAATTACAGGTGTAGAAATAGTATTTTTGCTGTGTTCATTTCTAATTTTTTTATCTCTCTTGGCAATTTTTAAATTATCAACCAAATCAGCAATTTCCCTATCAATTTCTTGTTTCTTAAGCCCTCTGATACTCTTACTACTTTCACAATTTAACACTTGTACATCAGTATGAGATAGGCTCACATTTTTCACTAAATTAACAGCATCATGACCTTGTGCAACAATAAAAAGTTTATCCTGATTGCAATTTTTTTCGTGGAAATTTCTGCATGATTTATTATCAATAGTAATTGAAGATTTTGGAGGTGGGATCGACTGGAATACACCAAGCTCTGTAATAAATTAATTGAGACAATTTAAAAGGTACTTACCTTTATTTTTATTTGTTGCTTCAGTTGATTTCGCATTTCATTGATTACGTCGTCTTGAAATTGCAGTTTCATGTTTGTCTGACGACAATGGTGCTCCAGGTGCTCTAATTGGTCCTTTAAAATTATTGTCTGATCGTGTTTTTGAGCTACTTCTAGGGTTAATGCCTCTCTAGCCTCTAGAGCTTCCTATTAACACAAAATTTTAAATGATAGACTTAAAATTCGAAATTTATCTTTGGTAATTGTTGATTTATCTCAGTAATTAGTGGTTTTAGAGGAAAATATCAAGAGACCTTTTTTGTTGGAAATTTTCTCACCTACAAAAAAGGTCTCTTGACAATTTTCTCTAAAATCACTCATTATCAAGATAATTTGATATGAGGAAAAATGTAAAGATTAAATAACTCACTTTTTCTATTGAATCCAGTTGTATTTTCAATTTATCAATTTCCTTATTTTTCTTCTTCAATTCCTCCCTCAAACTAATTAATTCTAGCTCATTATCAACAGTTGCTGTACTCTGACTGTCCTCACTGGAGACTCTTTTCTCACTCTCAGAAAATAACTTGAATTTCTCATGTCCCTGTTGTCATAAAGTACATTTATTAGAAAAATAAATGTTTACAAATGTAAATTTGTTTTAAAAAATTCAGAGCAATGGAATTAGGATGTGTAGGATAAGCTTGCAAAGCTGTCATTGTGAGAATAAAATTTAGAATCTCTGGGATAATATAGGGAGATAGATTGTAGGGCTCTGCCATTTTTTAATACACCAAGATCCAATGTTACCCTCAAGTCTTTGTCTCCTGAAGTTCTGGGACCCTTGGGTGTACCTTCACCCCTAAAAATCAAGAGAAGATATTAAAAAACATCAACAAGAGAGAATTAACAAATTCAGTAGTGAAATAATACAAAACAGTGAATTCCACATACTGTTTTTCTGAAATATCTCTGAATCCAATAGAGATATCAAAATTTTTATAAGGACCTTTTTTATAGGAGAGGAAAAGAGCTACAAAAAAGGTATCTATCAAAATTCCTCCATCTCCTCTAGTTTCCGAGATATCTCCAAAAAACAATCGACTGAATTTTCAATTTTCATTTTTTCACAGAGAAAAATCCTTTAATTACCCAAAATCAATCGGAATATCACTCTCCCTCAATTCACACAGATGAATCCCCTCAAGACTCCATCGTCGTTCATGATAGCCTCGCCTTACCAGCTCCAACAGTCCCCTGATATCATTCTGCAGATTATTGATCTTTTGCTTGAGAAATTCTCCCTCATGCTCCAGAGAATCCAGTCTCTCTGTGAGATGATCCAGCCTGTGATGAGTTGGCTGTTCCAATCTCGCCATATTATCATTAATCAAACTAGATGTCTGCCTCAATTTATCCTCCAGTATCCTGACCCTCTGATAAGCTGCCTCCTCAAGCTCCTGAACAGTCTTTACGAGCATAAAATTCTGTGCATCAAGATCCCTGATCCACTCCTCCATCACCTTCACCTTCATCTCTGATGCATTAACACTATTTTCATCAATACTAGCTATTTTTTCCTCATACAATTTCCTAAATTCTCCAAGAATCTGGAGTCCACTTCTCTCACCACAAACATCACCAGATTCATCACTCACAGCTGTGCAAACATCTTCCAATGAACTCGTTGATCTCTCTAGAGTCACCTCTGATGATTTTAAATCCATTTTTAACTCCAGAAACAACTTTATTCCCTGTTTAATCAATCTCCCATAATTAATCAACTATTCACAATTTTTTTTACGAAATTTAATTCTTCATCAATTCACAGAATTGTTGGGAGTTGAGATTCTCATTGGATTTTATCAATACTTTGTGGTTATTTTTAACTAAATCAGTCTTTATTATTATTATTGACACGTGAAGGCGGATCGGGGGGTGAGAGAGCAGTAAAAAACCGTTAGTTCTAGGTAATTCAATTGGTATCGCGTCAAACGCTGTAAATTTCCATAATGTAGAGGTAATCATTGGACATAAAATTATCTGCATTCACCGGTAAAATGTATCAAACAATTAAATTAATTAGTTAATTAATTTTATTTCACTTTGTGAATTATTTATTCGAATTTAAATAATTTTAAACTATTCAAAAAGCGCGCGCTTAGGCTGTTGAATCACGTGACCACGACCATAATCCCAATATGGCTGCAAGAAGTTAACGAGGAAGAGACCGGTCTGTTATATTTGTAATTGTGAGTGATAAATTAACAGGAGAGAACATTTATTTGAATTCAAGTATATAAAATATAATTTGGTCCATTTTACAGTTTAAATAAATTAATTTCCTGCTGTTATTGGTAGATGGAGTGGGAAATCATGAGTGCATTTTTTTCTTTTTCGTTGATTATTTGAATTATCTCGATAACGAGTGGTTTTAATGAAAAATGTCAAAAGACCTTTTCTACTGGAAATTTCATTAGCTACAAAAAATGTCTCTTGACATTGTCCTCTAGAGTCGCTAGTTCTTGAGATAAATGCACAGTTAACAAAAATGTACCTCAAAATTTCACTTATTACACTTTACCACTTGATTAATTAATTATTCTGTCAATTCAATTGTTCGAAGTCGATCCTCCTCGTGAGTTTCCAATATGGCAACAGTGCCCACGTTAAAAGGTACCCCAATACCCCCATCAAAGACTAATCCAGCGTCATAGCACTGGGATCTTATAGTTAAACTATTGCAATAAGCACGTGGACTAATTGTCTTTGGTAATGGCCAAATATCATTGAGAATTATGTCTCTGATGGCATAACTCATCTTTGGATCGTCTGGAAAAAATTAAAAAGTCATTTATCATCACCATAAACTCTTTAAAAAAACGTGTTAATTCGTAATTTGGAGATTCAGGGGTTAATTTACCTGGAGAAAATTGCAGACTATCGTTAAAACTATTACAAATCCGATCAATTTGTTCATCTGTATATGTTTTATCTGGCTCAGCTACATAAAGTAAATCCCTGACCATTTGAGTCGTTACACTATTTATGGCTTTGTACCAAGAGCTTGAGCCAGTCCCAGTGCTCACACAGAGTCCTGAACATTTGACTTTATGAAAGTCATTTCTGTTGTCTATTTTCATCTCAAGAGAACTTGTTCTTGCTGATAATGATTCACCAATGAACACCTGAAAATTATAATTTTATTTAATTCGATTTATGATTAAAAATTATTTGAGAAGAGGAGATTTAAGAATTTACCTCATTCAGGGCTAGCCAGGGCAATCTACGTTCGGAGGATGTTTTATTCACACAAAATCTAGAGTAATAAATAAGAAATTATGAATAATTTAATGCTCAACATCTCAATTTTCTATTTCATTCAATGAAAATCAATATTCTCATTGATTTTGTAAATATCTCGAGAACGAGTGACTCTAGCAATAAATATCAAGAGACCTTTTTTATTGTAAATTTTATCTTCTACAAAAAAGCTCTCTTGATATTTTCTCCTAAATTCACTAGTTTCCAAGATAATTCAATATTTAATAAATGAAATGTAAAAATTGAATACTCACTCCTCTTTACCAGGTATACGAGCCTTCTCATGCATATGAAACAATTTTCCCCATATCCCTTCACCCCTCAAGGTCACTCGAATTCTCGTCCTCATGACGTAATCATAGTTACCAGCTTTAAGTAGCTCAAAAATCCTCGGTATATCCCTCGAATATTTTTTATTCAACATTAAATATCCCTCCGAGGCATCTGGATCGGAATTAATTCCCAATATTGGTTTCTCATTATCAAATATAAGATTAGCCCCTAACAAAAATGTACCATCACCCCCAATAGCAATAACAAGATCAGCCCAATCAAAATAAGGCTTATCAATGGTCAATCTATCAGTCAATTTAAAATCAATATTATTTTTACACAATATCTCAATCACTTGCATCTCCACTCTCTTATTTTTTCTATGTCCCTCCAACATTCTATTGTAATCAATTCCTCTATCAAGTACACGTTTTTTAAAATCATCATCACTTATATCACCCTCACGTATACGTTCAAATTGATAACGAGATACTTTTGAAACAATTAAAACACGTTTTGGTATTAAACTCGAATTATTACGAATTAAAACATGACCCAATGATTTTGATTTATTTATTGAAGAATGAAGACTCAGAAGAATTCCTGTAACAATCAATTAAATTTAATTATCAGTCAAATATTGGGATTAAATTATTTTATTTGATTTATTATTAAATTACGTACGTCCCACTTGTCTTCGAAAATGGTCTAAAACCGTCATTACCACTTGTTATCAATAATAATCACCAATTTTTTTTATTAATTAAATCATTCAATTCTTATTGAATATGATGGAACACAATTTTCCTTTTTTTTTCTCATCTGAATATTTTTTTTTTTCACTCTGATTAAAGTCGTGAGTAGTTGTTGTCCCTAACCTCAATTACCATCAACTCTTCTTTCCATTTCACCCACACAATCAGCTGTTGTAGGTTCATTGACCTCTGATGGGGATCAACGAGAGGGAAAGTAAAACAATTCTTCCCATAGAATTACGTAAATAATTAAATCTGAGATTTTATTGATTTTATTGATTCAAGGGATTTCATATAATTTTCATAACAGAACAAAAAATGTCAATAATAAATTATTAATTATAAATTGGGTATAAAAATTGAAAAAATTTATTTTAATTATTTAGGAGAAAATTGACTACTTAATAATAATATAAACAATACTGAGAGGTGCAATTGTACAATATAAATGAGAAAAATAGTACCCCATTGTTATAAGCACCATTTTGATGGATAAAATGAATTAAATTTACGGGTAATTGCACATTGAGCATCAGAAAAGGTCGAATTTAATTTACTAAGGTAGTAATAATTGATTATAAAAAGTCTTCAGTAGAGGTGACAGTTGCTTCGATGAGCAGACCGAAATCCAGTTCGGTGAGACTAGCTTTAGCTGTCAAAAGATCTAAAAATGTATCAAGGGGAGAGAGACGATCTGCTGATGGAAAAGCAGCAAGACCATTGTGTCTATGACAGTGTTGTAAAGTTCTTCCACGATTTTGACATATTTCACCAGATAAAATATTAGTTGCATGCTCACGAGCTCTCAGCATAAAACTCACTGGATGTAGCCACTGATTGAGCACTCGTTTTGCACGAGATCGTGGTAACAAAGAGAGGAGATGTAATTTTTTTAAAACATTTTCTTTTGTATCTCCAATATCTGGGGGAAAAAAAAGTATTCAATCATTTCCATTTCTTCATAATCTCGAAAACGTCTGATTTTAGGAGAAAATGTCAAGAGACCTTTTTTATAGAGAATTAAATTACCAACAAAAAATGTCTCTTGACATTTTCCCCTCAAACCCCTCATTTCCAAGATAATTCAATATTTGAGAATTTTTAAAAAATTGAATTTCAAAAAAATCAAAAATTACCTGCAATAATAGTCTTAGTGACATCCACCTGGAGTTCAAAAACAGCCCTCTCCACATACTGCAAAAACATTCCATACTCTAGACTCCTGTACCCCAAGTACGTGAAAAATGAGGAGAAGCCCTGAGGCACAGGGAAAGCCATGATCTCCACAGCATATCGATAGCGTTCCATCACTCCAAACATGAGCTCCCTCCTCTTCTCATCGAGCTGATCAATAAGCATAAATCCCCTCTCTTGCTCCAGTCTCGAATCAACCCTCACAGCTCTCGTAAGCATCTGACAAAGTACCCTAGAGCTCTCCAATTGTGCAGCCACATATCTCGTAGCCATGGCATGTACCTGGAGAGGAGTGCACGAGACATATGCAGTGGCTGGTGCATTAGTGGCATGT
This sequence comes from Coelinius sp. EB29, assembly GCA_035578325.1. Taxonomy (NCBI): domain Eukaryota; kingdom Metazoa; phylum Arthropoda; class Insecta; order Hymenoptera; family Braconidae; genus Coelinius; species Coelinius sp. EB29. Next base: position 652,004 of record JAOZGT010000011.1, read on the forward strand.
TTCAAAAGATACATGGACAACTCTCTCAAATTAACAGACAGTACATGCTCCTGTCTGGATGCTGTGCAATTCTCCATCTCCACAAAAGGCAGAGGATGATCAAATATCTTGTTAGACCTATTAGATCCCAAATGATCTCCAAATGCAGCTGATACTGATGCTAAAGTCGCTGATGATAATGGCCCTCCACTTGGTGACATTGGTGTACTACATCTGGACAATGCTTCAGGCTGATAACAAGCCAATGATACCAGCAATTTATCAGTTATTTGTTTAGGATTGAATCTCGGTTTACTCTCACTTCTTTTACCAAGATTGTCCCACAATCTAGTCCACAAATCACTTCTGTAAGGTACTAATCTCTGCTGAGGGGATAATAACATTACAGAAGTATTCCAGAGCTTTTCATGACTCAGTGTAATGTTTATGTTGTTTATTTTCACTTCGTAGGAGGAATAATCTGCGACTGTTGTTACTGGGAGAAGGGAGAGGAGGGGGACAGCATCAGGAAGAAGATTTCGTTGGACAATTGAGTATGATCCACCGATCAGAATCTCCTGCATATATTGTACTGTATTCAAGGATTTTGGCTTTTCAGTGATTATTGAGACGAGATTGGCGACTGTCTCGAAATCATGACGGTGGCACATGAAGTAGTGAATTATTGAGAGTCTTATGTGCACTGAGGACTCTTTTGTAAAGGTCTCCAGGAAAAAGTCGGGGGGAATTTCTAGGGGGATTAGGTCCAGGGTGGGAAGATCTATTGTCAGGGTATTGGAGATTGGGTCAGTTGGGAGGGAATAGAGCTTTTTTGACTTTTGAGGGTGAAGTGGGGGTGGAGAGAGGGGCAAAAGAGGGACTAGGTAGGAGGAGGGGGAGGGGATTGTGGGGAGGGGGCCACAGAGAATGTGACAACTTGGATCGTGGGTCACTCCGATCTCTAGGAGATGAGTGAAGAAACCTGGAATATTAAATTTTTTTTTGGTAAATACTTGATTATCTTGGTAATGAGTGATTTTAGAAAAAAATGTCAAGAGACATTTTTTGTAGGAAATTTTCTTCTCCACAAAAAAGGTATCTTGACATTTTTTTGTAAAGTCCATAATTATCAAGATAAATGGTAAAAACTTGATGAATATAAAATTGAATTAATTATGAATGAATCTATTTTGTTTATATTAATAAATTAATTGAAACAAACCTTGTACAAGTACAATCATATAATCCCCACCATCAGCAATAGCAAAAGTAGGTCTCATTAGCTTAGCAGATGCCCAGGGAATCCCTGGGATAACACAATGAATAACACAGCTGTGATGCAATAATGTTACTGAATAAGCAAAATGCACTGTATTGGAGTCACTCAGTGTGGCATTGAGCATGTGCTGAGGGGGTTGAATAGGCCTGTAGAGATAATGATGACAGACACAGACCATACCCCTGGTATCTGATATAACAATCAGATCCAATGAACAATCGTGCACCCTCAGAGGAATCACATCATCTTCATAAGTTCCACAGATACCAGAATTGGGTAATTGTGGAAGATTCAGTGGAATATTTAAAACAGTTTCATGTGGAAGTTCATCATGAAATTGTAAACCACTCAATGTTGGACATGCACTGGATTTGGAACGATTTTCATCATTATCCTCAGTAATTACACTAGTTGGAGGTCTTCGATTGTGAATATGATAGAGAACTTGATTTGTTGAATCCCATTGAGCCCATAAAAATGTTCTAACAATGCACTCTGACTTTAATTCATCAATTTTTTTACCCTCTGATGTATCGTATTTCACTGTGTACATGTTTATGCACTCGTGGTGAATGAGAACGAGAAATTTATCGAATTTTAATTGGATTTTTTGCTTGTAAAGAAATTGTATTCTCACTTGTTTCTGTCTTTCTGTTTCTAAATTGTGAATTTTTTTATCTGGAGAATCTAATTCGATTATGTAGGCTTTATAAAGTTGATTCGAGGGTTCGTCATCTGGATTTTCTTTGATTACATAGCCCAAAAGGGTTTTATTCTGATTTACCGAAGCTTGAACGATATTCAGGATTTCTGGGAAGTGATGTAAAACTTGAAGAGAGTCTTGAAGACGATCGTAACGACCGATTACAGAGTGAGGGGATGAATTTTCGTCGTGAATCTCCTCGATCCAACCCACGAGAATAGAACAGTCTTGTTCTTGCCCCAGGAGTTTCCATTGTTCTGCTGTGGAAGAGAAATTTAATCTGATAAATTGAAGAATTACGAGATTATCTCGAAAACTAGTAATTGTAGAGAAAAATGTCAAGAGACATTTTTTGTGGAGAATTTTGTCATCTACAAAAAATGTCTCTTGACATTTTCCTCTAAAACCCATAATTATCAAGATAACAACTTGTCAATATTAACTCATCAGTTTTTCATTTTCCCAATATAAATAATCAATGACACCAATGACATAAGCATCTCTTATCACCCCAGCCTTGTGCTCAATTACTGGAGTCATTGATGAGACTAATGACTAATGATATCTACATGATAAAACATCCCTCACAAAATAATCAATAAATCAACCCTAAAAATGAAAATACTCAGTCTTACCTTTGATATTATCACCCTGTATCGAAGCATACAGCTTGGCAGCAAGATTCTCAGCCATTTTACCCTCAACACCCCCAATTTTCCAATTTTTAAACCCCAAAAAACTCTAAAATTAGATGAAAATTGTCTCATCAATAAATTCCATCATCTCCATTATCCAAAAATCCAGATAAAAGTCCAAATAATGCACCTCACCACTTCCCAGATGTTGAATTATTCATCATTTTGATCATATGTTCCTCCAAACAAACTAAAAATAATAAAAAAAAACCACGTGAGCCCCTCCGAGAGCTTCCGAAGACACCCGATGTCTCTCGTGCATCAACGGAATCCTTCGGGTTTTAATTCAGTTCAGCCATTACTATTGAAAGACGTGCAATGTAAAGTTGGTGAAGGTTTCATACCTCACAATTTTCAAACATTTGTTATTTAAATAGTGATTAATAACAACACAATTGAGTGACACATATTCTACATTATTAATAAAACAAAAATAGTGATAATGCATACAGTTACAGAGCTTGAAACAAGCGTCCCGGCATTTCTTGGAAAGCTTTGGAAACTCGTTGAGGATCCTGAGACTGACGACCTTATTTGTTGGTCACCCGTGAGTATAAATTCATTTCAACATCTAACAATAATCAACCTTGTGGTTAAATATGGATTATGTGGGTGTCAATATACCAATCGTCTTCCAGGAAAAAAATTATTTAATCGTATAATTATTTTATCTTGACCCAAATAATTAATTAGTGAACGTTTGCAATCGTTTGATTTATAACAGTCCTCAATTTTCATTACCCCCACTAAAAAAAAAAAATTTTCACGACGTTTGTAAAACGTAGGGTCAGTGTTTTTATTTTTTATTTTTTTAGACAAGTTTTTTTTATTTTTTGTAAACAGATTGTGAGAATCTACGACGCAATTTGGAGGAAGAGAGGTGATTTCTGTTGTGTTATGCATCCATGGAAATTTCCTCTGCCCCTTCGAACTAGAATTTGATTCATTGGAATTGGAATGATGATGATAAATCGTTGGGAGGAACGAATTTTTTTAAATTTTTGAACAAGTTTATTATTTTTTTTTTTTTGGAGGAATTTGTTTGTTGATGACATGAGATGATAAAATTGTGTTAATTGACGGTTTGATTGAATGAGGATGGGGTATTGAGTTGAACTTTGTTGCAGTAACTTGTCATTGAGTATTTAATTGGTGAAACGTAACGAAATGAATCAATTATTGATGTTTTAGGGATTTATCTCGGTAATTAGTGACTCTACGAAAAAATGACAGGAGATAATTTTTGTGGGAAATTTAATTCTCTAAAAAAAATGTCTCTTGACATTTTTTTCTAAAACCACTTGTTTCGGAGATAACTGAACAATTGATTTATTTTTAATGAATATAAATTATGCCATTTGTTTGCAGAATGGCCGTAGCTTTTTCATCAGAAATACAGCCCAATTTTCACGAGAACTTTTGCCCCACTACTATAAACACAACAATATGGCAAGTTTCGTGAGGCAATTAAATATGTGTACGTATCAATAATAAATAAAGTAATAAAAAGTAAAAATTGAATTATCTCATTAATGAGTTATTTTATCAAAAAATATCAAGAGACCTTTTTTGTAGTTCAGAAATTTCTCCACAAAAAAGGTCTCTTGACATTATTCTCTAGACTGACTCATTACCAAGTTAATTCGATATTCATCGAAATGAAAAAAAAAATTGACAGTAAAAATTGATTAAAATCATTGATTTTGGGAAATTCTAGATGGTTTCCACAAGAAGGTATCAGTGGAGCTGGGAGGATTGAAATGTGATAGGGACGAGATGGAGTTTGCCCACCAGTACTTCATCAAAGATCATCCATACCTTCTGGAGCACATTAAACGCAAGGTATTAAACAAATTAGTGAAATTAATTATATCGATATTAATTTATTATAAAATGCTAATTATAAAACAATTTTTTAATTCACAGATTGCAAATAAATCACAGGATTCTCATCAGCCACTCAAGCCCGAAATAATGAATAAAGTATTGTCTGAGGTGAGAACAATGAGAGGTAGACAGGAACACCTTGATACACGATTGGGTGCAATGAAACGTGAGAATGAGGCATTGTGGAGGGAATTGGCAATGTTACGACGTAAACATCTCAAACAGCAGGAGATTGTCAACAAACTCATTCATTTCCTCGTCACATTGGTCCAGCCACAACGAGGCGGTGGATTGCCTGTAAAGAGAAGATATCCACTGATGATTGATGATCGCCAAAGAAGTAAACATGCTAAAATGTCGAAGGTAATTATGAAATAAATTTTTTAATTCATCTATTTCAGTAAAAAAATTGTAAAACGTAAAAAAAGTTTTGTTGAATATAAATTATCTCGATAATGATTGATTTTAGGAGAAAATGTCAAGAGACATTTTTTATTCAAAATTTGATTATCTACAAAAAATGTCTCTTGACATTTTCCTCTAAAACCTCTCGTTCCCAAGATAATCACCTAAATCAGTAATTATTCATAATTAATCATATTTAAAGCCTGAATCCTCACCTCCTGGACCAGTTATCCACGAACTAGACGGAGAACATGATTCAGAGTCTCAATATATCGTGGCTGAGTGAGTATTTATACCCTCCTTGTAATAAATAAACCTCAAACACTCAATAACGTTTGAAATTCAATGGATGCAGAATGCTGGAGAATCAAACACCAGCGATTCAAAGTCCAGCATCTATAGAGCCCCTTCTGGATGAGGACAACAATGAGACTGTTTATCACATTGCTGATGACACTGTTGACCGTGAAATTCGTATTTTGGAGGCGCAGGAGGCAGCTACCAAGAAGAGACTTGGTTTAAAACCCAAGAAGAAGTGAGTGATTGAATTTTAATTTTTCCTCCCCAATTATAATTTCACATTGATGGTGTCAAAGCTTTCACATAATGATTTTACCCCACACCTGATGCTAATTATTGGAGAATTGTAAAATACCCGAGTAATTAACGTAAAATGAATTATCATCTTCTCATCAATTTCTCATTGTGCATGTTCTCAATGTAATAATTAGAGACTTTTAGAATTTGTGTTTGAATTGTTATTCTTGGACTTACTGGGCTCCATTATACATGAAAAATCATTATCAATTGATTGAATTATTATTAATAATTAGTTAAAAATATATTTCTCATTATTGATGATTAAATTAGGCAATTTAATCAACTCTCCAAATCCCCAAAATTAATAATTTGAATATTGCCAGGAGGAAAAACAAGATGCCTGTCAAAATTCTGATACCATCGTCACAAGTTGGAGAGGAACCGAGGTTATCATTTTATATCACAATATCCCATACTGTCGTATTGTCTCGATTGTCTTCTCTTTATTTTCCCCTTTTTGTTTCATTGTAATTTATTCAGTTAAATCACTTCTCTGCAATTATTATTGCAATTGTTGTTGATTATTTCGTAATTTGTTGGCATGAAAGATTGGTATTCCAATTATTCAACATTTCTTTGGGTATTCCTAATTTCCATGAGTATTATCTAAAGTAATTTAGTTATAATTTCATTCATTATTCATTTATAAATTATAAAATTCAGTAGTTGAGTGGTAAATTTTAATTATCTCGTGAACAAATGGTTTTACAAGAAAATGTCAAGAGACATTTTTTCTTGGAAATTTCATGATCTACAAAAAAGGTATCTTGACATTTTCTTCTAAAATCATTAGTTTTCTCGATAAACTCACAATTACAAAAATTACATAAATCCAGTAACAACAGCATGTTCTCCACTAAAATCCCCAACATCCCCAAATATCTCTCTCTCTCTCTCTCTAGATCATACCAGAATTCCCATTGAGCATCCAAATATCTCAAAAATTAGTTATAAATAGGAATTAAAATCAAGACTAGCAAAAAAGAAAAAAAAGCTGTCTCGATTTTTAGGGAAGAAACAGTATTTCTCGATGTGAATCCAGAAGAGACAGTTCTCCCAATTGCTCTATTGGAGAATAATATCAAGCAGACTCCCAGGGCAATACCCCTGAAGGCAGTTAGAAGTTCAAAGCTCACAGCAATGGCAGCTAATCTCAATAAATTGGACAGCGCTGATGATGATTCTGATGAAGTTGAAGATCCTAAAGAGCAGAATACTGATATTAATCTTGATAATATTCTTATAATTCCTGAAGTTACTCAGCAGGAGGAAAATGAGAGAATTGTTAAGGAGAATGGAGTTAGGGAGGATGATACTACGAATAATCAAGAGAAACAATTGCAGGAGACACAATCACAATCAAATTTTGATGATAATCAGAGTGATACAAGCTCCATTGCCAAGAGTAAAGATTTATCATTGAGTCGTGTCAATTCAGTGGGAACTTTAGGATCTGTGTAAGTTCATCTCGGCATTAATCTTCAGCAATATGAATTTTGATAAATTTTTTTCAATTTTATTTATCAAAATTCTTGTGATTCTACATTTCTTCATTGATTTTGTTGATAAACACAACGTCAATTTTATTCAGCATGTTTTTTTTTATTAATTAATCACGTCTGTGGATATCTATCCTCGTGTGATTGTTGTGACACTTGTCAATTTTTTTTTTGCATTTTCAGATATTTTTTAATTAATTTAATTTCTTTGGATTCAGGGAGGAAATGGATAATCATCTGGAGCATATGCAGAATGATCTTGATAATTTGCGGGATATTCTGAGGGGTGAAGGTTACAGTATTGACGCCAATACGTTACTTGGAGTATGTATTATTTATTATTTTATTGATATTTAAACGATTTTTAGTTGAATTATGGAGAAAGCAAATTGTGGGAGATTAAATTGGTAATAATGATAATTTATTATTATCAAAATGTGAATTTTATTAGTTGAGATAAATTATTTATTGAATAATTATTAAGGGTTGATGTTTTTTTGTTTTGAAAAATTATTTAACAAGCCATGTTTAGATTAATGGAACTCAGTTGAGGACTGCGAGAACCTTTGGCCAGGATTTCAATCTACTTACTCACGGTTTAATGTCTTTTATTATTATAATTATTGTTTAATTAGATAGGACATTGCTTTTGATAATTCCTAGTTTGAGTTGTTCACAATTACAAAGTATTAAATTTTTTTTTTCTCTTTTTGTTTTGTCTTCTTTTGGAATTTAACAGCTTTTTGGAGGAGATGATCCAATGTCAATTGGCATTCCAATGAACCCTGAATTAAATCCAACCCAGCGTGATAGAGACGAAGATGATCAGATGTCTGGTGAGTTAATTATTTAATTTCTGGTTTATTTCAAATTTTTAGATTCTTTATATTTTATAAATATCGAGTTATCTTGAGAACGAGTGGTTCTAGGAGAAAATGTTAAAAGACATTTTTTATTCAAAATTTAATTATTTATAAAAAAGGTCTTTTGATATTTTCTTCTAAATTCATTGATTCTCGAGATAATTACCCAGATTCAACAAATCATTCAATTCACTCATTGAATTTATTCTTTTATTTTCATTTAAAGAAACAAATAATGGAGCAAGTGGTGGTGAATTAATGGCATACAATCCATCATCCAGTCTCCTTGATTTTGATGACGATATATTCCTGGGTACCCCAAATCCCTCAATCAACACCAATCAGGCTAATCAAAATACAACAACAAATTTCTACAATCCAGATCCCCTAGACCTAGAGGACAATAAAGCAGCACTTCTCGAAGCTCTCATAGCTGGAAATAATGCAAATTCGTAAATCAGTTTATAAATCATCTTCATTGGTGAGTCTTTTTCATGTATAAATCATTTTTCTAAAGAATTTAAAATTATAATTTTATTAAATTGTAATAAAAATTATTGTAGAAAATTTGTAAATGTTACATCACATTTTACATCTCATTATTTCAATTTTTTGGTTCATGGAGATTAATTAATAATAAAAATTTATCTAAAATTGTGCAAAGTTGGTTGACATTCAATATTTGACAGAAATCTGCATCTTCTGAGACTGAATGCATCAGTAAAATTAAGGTAACAATGTATTTTTCATCTCTCAATCAATAATTACGTATAATTATAAAATTCTATGATTTTTTTTTCATATTATTATTATAAATAATTAGTATTTACAATTTTTAATTTTTTAAAATGTTTTTTTAGTCTTAAAAAACATTTAAAATCCACAAAAAATTGATTATTATCGATTATTATTCTCTCATTTTAGCCTCAGAAGAACTGGATTTACTAGCCGATGAATAAATACTTCGTTTCGATTAAAAAAAAAAAAAAACATTGAAAAATGTTAAAGTTCATTAATAAAGAAAAAATAAGCACATACTCACCATAAATAATGATAATGCACGATGATAGATGAAAGGCAGTTTGAAGCATTGAAAAAATGATAATCGTAATGCTTTGTTGCTAAATAGCTGAAAAAAACTCATAAAATCAAACAAAAAAAAAATACTGAAAATATTAGAATCAAATTCTTGGATTTTAGAAATGCTACGATAGCTTTTATCGATTTATTGAATTAATTTAAATGTAAATAATCCAAAAAAAAAACACAAAAAATTAAACGATAAATACAAATGATCAACAATTTTCATAATCATTGTCTTGATTTTTTATCTCTCCCAACGTTAATTCCTCATTTGAGATTATTTTTTAAAAATTGATGAAATTGAAATAAATCTGAGAATACTTTGGTTATTGATTTTTTCAGTTATTCTGTTAAATATTATTTGAAAATAATGAAAAAGGTGAAAAGGGTAAATAATAAGTTTAAACTGCATTCAACTCTCACAATTTTACAGATAAATCAATCGATTTATTTTACTCAATACATTTATCTTTGATGGTATTTTTTTATTTGGGATGATAGGTACTTTTGGGTTTATTTTAATAAATAAAAACAATTTGAATTAATTTAGTAATTCGTGTTGGACATTTTTTTAAATCATATCGATTGAAAAAAAAAAATATTACCTCTATTTTTGGTAAATTTTGAATAATACAGCATCAACCAAATTAATGAATTTTTAATTAATAATACTGATCAAATATTAGAATTCAAATTTCTCATAATTACGATGCTGTATCTCTAATCGATTCATTATAAATTATGATTAAATATTCACATCAATTGTATAAAATTAATTGTCATGAGTTCAGGGGATGATTGAAATAAATAATTGAAACATATTGATTAATTAGGGTAGAATTAATTAAAATGAAAGAAAAAAAATTCTTTGGTACTTTTTTAATTCCATAGACTAAAATAATTGATTAAAATTATTACAAAAACCTTTTAGTCTAACAACATCATGTCCTGAACCGCAAAGAAATGTAAATAATTGTGATTTAAATATTGATACGTTGTGTCTCTATTGAATTATTAATTCAATAATTGCTCGAATATTATATTTTAATAAATATAAAATCAATTATTCAGTAATAATAATATATTTTGATTTTGTCATCATTAATATGTAATAAAGTACATTGAAAATTGTATATTTCACTATTTAAGTTGTTTACATTGAATATCAATTGTTAACAATTTATTTAAATTTATATTTTTCATTAAAATTTTTTAGATGATTTTTTGTGGAAAAAAAAAATGAGACAAAAATGAAAATACTGAGTAGATTGGATGTAAAAATATGTAAAAAATAATAACATTGATGAATTTATAAATAAATAAATGATGGCAAATTCATTGTTGATTTTATTGAGTTAAAAAACAATTTTTTCCTATTTCCTTGTTTCTAATTTTCTTCATTAGGGATTTCAGAGTGATAATTGGTCAGAGAGATTATCTACGGAGGAGGGGGGGAGTTGGTATGTCTCTGGGGATTAGGATTTCTGATTGTTCTGAATATTTAACGTGGAATGAGTGGGAGAGACTCTCGAGACCAACTGATGACATTCCACGACAGGAACGAGCATCGAGATACTGTAGATTTTTGCTGTAGAGTTTTATCGAGTCCAGGGAATGGTCAGTTAATTGAGAACAGCTCTGTAAACAATATATAAAGGTCATTAAAGAAATTTTGATGTTTATTAATTGACGATAAAGACAATTTTACTTGATTAGAGATTAGTTTTTTGAGGATATCTCGAAATCTAAGGGAGATGGAGGAATTTTCATGAGGACCTTTTTTGTAGAACAGAATGAGAGCTACAAAAAAGATCTTTATAAAAATTTTGATATCTCCCTTAGATTGCAAGATATTCACTCACCTGGAGATGAAGCCGTTTTAATCTATGCAATCTCTCTGAAACATACTGAATCCCAACATCAGTGACATTGTGACACTGTGATAAATTAAGATCCTCAATTGTTCTATTATTTCTCGTCAAGTAATCCAGTCCCACGTGCGTTATCTACAGAAGAAAAAAAAACCCCTAAATCCCTTCACTATTTCGATACTAAAGTGATAGGAAAAACATTTGATCAAATATCGAATTATCTCGATAACAAGAAATCCTAGAGAAAAAAGTCAAAAGACCTTTTTTATTAAAAATTTTCTTCTCTACAAAAAAGGTCTCTTGACATTTCCCCCTAGAGTCATCCGTTTCCAAGATATCTCCATGTTTATCTCACCTGCTGACACCTGCTCAAATCCAGTACCCTCAATCCATCAAAAGTAACCGCATACTTCAAACTGACATCAGTAACTCGATTACACCCACTGAGATCCAGCTCCTTGAGTCCCTTGAGCCTCCTCAAAGAGTATCCCGGAGCAATATCAAAATCCACAGGAGAACTGATGTCCTCACACATCTCCATGACCTCCCTCTTCCTATGAGCATCCCTCACAATCTCCTCCTCAGCCTTAGACCCAAGACTGATCCTCAGTTTGCCCCCAGGACTCTCATGAATTCTGCCAATCTCACCTGGAAGATCTGGCACCACAAAATCCCTAGCACCTGCACCCATTCCAGTCACCCCAGCATCACTGACTTTATCACACCTGCTGATTCTCAGCTTTCTCAACCCCACCAATTCCTTAAAAATCATCTGAATGGTCTTATCAGTGACTCCATTAAAGCAATATCCAATATCCAAGGACTTTAACCCCTTAAAACTCCCAGAAATGCATTCAATCGCCTTTTCATCAAGCTCCAATGCATTAGCAGAAAGAATCTCCAGATGATGATCACAAGAATTAATCCCTGATTGATGATTTATCCCAGATGAATTAGGATTGATATTCTTAGACTCACCAACATCACCATCATCATCATCTCGATGTTTGCAGAGACCCTGAGTGATGCATTCACTAGTCAGTTGATCACACTCTGACATGTCCAACTCCTTCAACCTTTTCAAACATCTGATCTGACATATTCCATAATTAGTGACAGCTCTGCATCTTCTTATATTCAAACTTTCGAGATTCTCGAGACTCTGACAGATGCAGAGAAGACTGGCATCAGTCACTCGTGTACAGAAGCTCAAATCCAGGACTCTGAGGCTCTTCTGATGGATCAGGGAACGAAGACCAGAGTTTGTGAGCTGATCGCAGGATTTTAGCTTGAGGGAATGAAGCTGGAGGTTTTCTAATGTAGATAGGGTACTCAGGGCTGTGCTGTCTATCAATGTAGAGCCAAAGCTCAAGTGTTTGAGGCGTTTTGATTGGGTTTTTATGTATTCTAGAACGTTGAAGAAGGTGAGAACTGATTCTGAGGGCTGATAAGACGTATTTTTTGGGTAGAATTTCTTGTAGAGACCTGAGTGAAAGGATATTTGACAGTCTGTGAGACTGAGGGACTCTAGATTTGGACAGATTGAGATTAGACGATTGAAGAGGGCATCGCTCAGGTATCTGTTGGAGGCTAGACTGAGTTCTACTAGGGATTTCAGGTTTGTGGAGATTTCTTTTACGTCGTTTGAGTCGTCGAGGAGTCTTCCGGACATCAGGCACTCGCGACATGCGTTTATGTGGAGTGTCTGAAGGTTTTTGCAGGATTTTAGTATGTGAACGAGGGTTCTCTCACTGAGATCGCAGCTCACCTGTGAATTATTCATGGATGTACGTGAGGGGAATTGCATTTTGATGAATATCTCTTAATCCAATAGAGATATTAAAATTTTCACAAGAACCTTTTTTGTAGCTCTTGTATTTTTCTACAAAAAATGCCCTCACAAAAATTTCGATATCTCCTCCAGATTTGGAGATATTCATCAAAAACTGTCTTGATAAAAAATCACCAATGATTCAGTGATGTAAACAAAGAACATGAATCAGTTTTTTGAAGATATCTCTGAATCCAATAGAGATATCAAAATTTTTATTATAACCTTTTTTCTAGCTCCAATTCTCCTCTACAAAAAAGATTTCTATAAAAAATTTGATATCTCCCACAGAATCAAAGATATTCACCAAAAACTGGAACTCTTATCGTTTCATCACTCTGTTAAATTCCTGATTTCCTTAATTACCATAATCAAACTGCGCATAATACCACCGAATCTCCTCCAAATGGGTAACGATGCTTTGACTTCAATCTCCTTGAATATAAAATGATAAAACAGTCTATCCGATCTTGACAATGTATTCATAACATTCTGGAGATTATCCGCTTCACGACTGATGACGAGAATCTCTTGATTAACAAATTTGGCGCTAACTGACGCCTCGTGCCAATGTTTGCACACACGACCAGCTGACACTCTATCTGACACTGACAGATATGACATTACGTGCATTATGACCTGTCAATTGTAATATGATTAATTAATTCGCTGGAGAAAAAAAAAAAAAATTGTACAATTTTTCATCTTTCTCACATGAGTAATTTAATCAACTCAATTTATCAGGAGAAATTTTGTTTATAATTATTATCAATTTACCTCAATTGGCAAATCTGGAATGTCATTATCTCCTGTCACATCCAGTATCAATTCATCTCCATTGATTGCCATTGCGTCCTCAACAGTTGGCGGAAGACTGTCAGAATTTATTGAAAACATATGTCGCAATGACAAATTGAGAAATACGATTTACATTATCAGAGTGGAAATCAGCTGACTATATCGGTCCATATCTACTAGATCAGCTGTCTGTCATAAAAGGTCCGTAACTACTTACTTCAGCCCCTGGGACAAAAATTTAATATCAATTGTTCTTTCTTCAATATCTCGAGATTGGCACAGTGAATTTTCACAATTTTTCTTTCATTTTTAAGATATTTTTCTGATCTTTAAAATGAGATAAATTGAATTCAAATTGCATTGTTTTATCAGCTGATATTACAGCTTAGAGTGGAAAAATTTAAAAAAACACTTTTGTTAATTATTCAATTATCTCGGAAACGCATCATTTGAGGAAAAAATATCAAGAGATATTTTTTATAGGCAATAAAATTTTGGATAAAAAAGATTTTATGACTTTTTATTTTTAAATCACTCGTTCTCGAGATAATTCAATTAACAGTAAAAATGTTATTTCAATAAATTGCAATTTTAAATATTTCGCATTTGTCTTTAATTAGTAAAAGATTATCGAGATTTTGAATCAATTTGTGATGAATAATTAAGAATAATGAAGCTGCTGCAGTTGTTACCTGGTTCTCTCTCAAAAGACCAAATGGTCATTAATAAATTCAAAAAAACAAGTTTATTAAAAAAAATTATAAAAAAAAATATATTTCCCCATTAATAATAAATACTAATAAATAAACAGGTTAGTCCAGTTGTCCACAAATGTCAATTGCCAAAACCCAAAGATACCGTAGAATCACTAATTCCTGGAACTGGAGTGAAGAGTCGATTTAAAAAATGGCTAATCCGACATTTAATTCTCTCAAGAGATCATCCAACAACAAGAATATTCACAAAGAGTACAGCTAGCATTAATTACGAGATTGATAGGCATATCAGGTACTCTCCATATGTGGTACATCCTTTCAGTCGAGTGAAGCTATCCTGGAACATCTTCATGGCCTTGTTCACCCTTATTACATTGCTAATAGTGCCATATCTACTTACATTCTGCTTCCATCGACAACAGGATTTTATTTATATATTTTTAGCAATTAATATTGTATTCTCTCTCGATATTATCCAAAATTTTTTGGTTGGATACTTTGATTCAACGACAGGGGCTGTTATCTTGGAGAAGAAATTCTTCATTCGGTGAGTTTTACAGATTATCTTCATTCGATTAATTTAATTTAATCAATTAATTAAATCAGGAAATACTTGAAAACATTTTTTTTACCTGACTTCCTCTCTGGATTTCCTCTTGAGATTATTTACATCATTTGGAGTGATTTTAATACAATAAAACAAGTTGATTGGTACTGGACTAGTCTGAATATCTTGAAGATAATGAGAATGAGGAATTTGATGAATTCCACTGGACAATTGTGTCACGTGAGGCTGCAACAGATGAATAAATCACATATTTATTATGAATAATTTAATTTTATTCAAGCAGATGTACAAAATGTCCTTCAAGAAGTCTAAGATAATGGAGATGTTGATAATCTTCACAATTAGTCTCCACTGGGCAACTTGTCTGGAGTTGTACATACCTTTGGCAGTTGGTAGGGTCACGTGGGAGAGTCCAACTCCTAGGTGAGTAATAAAATCTCAATAATTGGTTTATTAATTAAATAAATAAAAGTGATTTTAATTTTTATTGATGATGAGTAGATCGTGGCTGTCCTCCGATTACATGAAGAAGAGAAACACAGTATTTAAGAGGTACATAAGCTCTCTAAATAGAGCAACAATATCCTTAATGAGCTCCAGTCATTATCTTCATGTCAATACAACTGAGGATATTATTTTGAATTTATTCCTGACGATACTGGGAAGAATTGGATTTATCTATTTACTAGGTATATAATTCATTTATTAATAAAATACGTTAATAAATTATATTTTAATGATTTTTTAGCTCAATTATTGCAATTAATGACAATCAACGAGTCAACAAAAAAGATAAATGTCAGGGAGATGCAGCAATTTTACGAGTACATGAAGCATAAAGAACTTACACGTTCAATTCAACAGAGAGTATTAACGTATTACACGTATTATCAGAAAAATATTGAGAGGGATAGAGTTATAACTTCTCAAGTGTCACCGAATTTACGTGAGGTATTAGTACAATTTGATGATGATTGAATAATTAATTAATTATTTAATTAATATTTAAGGAATTATTGTTACATACGTATAAAGAAATGATAGAGAGTGTCAATCTACTCAGACAATTACCTAAACATATTCTATCTCGAGTGATTGTTTTTGTAAAAAGTGAAATTTACTTACCCAATGACACAATTGTGAAATATGGAACACCAGGGGATTCCCTTTATTATATATCCTGTGGTACTGTTAAAGTCATGAAGAATAATGGAGATGAGATTATTCAGCTGGAGAAAGGCTCCTACTTCGGTGAAGTATCTTTAATAAACGATAATGAAGTACGTTTTGTCGATATAATTGCTGTCGAATTGTGTGAAATTTCTGTTTTGAAGAGATCTGATTTCCTCACAATTCTCAATCTTCACACAAATTTACTCAATCGACTGCAGAGACTTGCACTAACTAGGTTACATAAATCAAATAAAACTTTGTAAATTGAAATTTTTTAATTAAATATTTTCTATTGAGAGTTAAATACAATTGAATCAACTATTCATTATCTTCTTGAATAATGAAAAAACGAATATCTCTGGATTTGAGAGAGATAGCGGAATTTTTATAAGGACCTTTTTTGTAGATCTCAATTTTTTCTACAAAAAAGATTTCTATAAATATTTCACTATCTTTATCAGATTCAAAGATATTTGCCAAAAACCGTTTTTTTCTGAATTAACATCACTATTTTTTCTATTCAATCCTAGTTTTTCATCAATATCTCCGAATCTATGAGAGATAAAAAAAATTTTATAAAGACCTTTTTTGTACATCTCAATTTTTTCTACAAAAAAGGTCTTAATAAAATTTTTGCCATCTCCACCCACTCCAGTGTTATCCCTAAAAAACTGTTTCACTGATTCTTCGGATTTCTATAACTCTGCTGATAAACCGATGTGAGTCTCCAGTGTTCTGGATAATCAGCATCCCTGGCCCCTTCAACAATACTGAAGGGTGGTGTTAACGAGTCAATACAAAAATTACGTTTGGCATACGGTGTCCTGGGTCGTGGTACCATGACCTTGTGAGGTAGCCCATTCCTCTTGACAGTCCTTCCACCCCTATTCGGCGCTGAATGTACACATCTAGCCTTCCTCCCCCTCTCCCCCTGACAGTGACAGGGAGCACAGTGTCTCAGATGAACTGGCTGTCGTTTCCTCGAATTAGGACATCCATAATTACCAGATTTAATCAATCGATTATCCTCAACATCTTCACTAATACGAATCCCATTAAAATTCTCACACAAATCATCATCAACATCTCCACAATCCTCACAACTCTTCTCACCCCTTTTGCTTCTCCCCTTGACATTAATAAATTTATCTTCAAATCTCTCAACAGGTGACTTATAACTCTTTCCATCACCATTATCATGCTGAACAAGTGCAAAAATAGCTGGTGCAGGTCCACCATCAGATCCATCAATATGTACTGGCCACATGGGTTCATAATTACCATCAATAGGTGCCTCCCAGCAAATAGCAAGATCCATATTAGTTGTTGGAATTTTACATCCCAAACTGGGGCCATAATCCAACGATTTTCTCAATTTTTCATCACATTTACTCAAATCTGGTGATGATTTACTCAATAAAATTCCTCGATTGGGTCTAACATTCTTAAAAACAGAATCATCAACTTTGTCAGGCAGTGGCTGATGCTCAAGATTTTCAGCATGAAATTTTTTAGCTGTTGCAAATCTATCGTAGACTGTGTTGAGAGTATGTTTAGACATTTCTGAGGATTTTTCAGATTTTTGGGAATTATTTCCTGACAATTTTTCACGTCTTTCTGTATCACCTGGGATGTTTTTTTTCAGGGATGATAGCTTTAAATTACCTTTTATATAAGTTGGTAGTCGACAGGTATGTTCTCTGCGTATTTGGGAGGATACCCAGGTACCAGGACAATGGAGACAACACTTTTGTCGAGAGTTCATGGTAGCACAGGGAGAATTTTTCCACATTTGCCTACATGACCTATTTAATCACGAATAAGGGTATGATATGACTGAAGGAATGTTGAGGTATGTCTTGGGGTGGCAAGGGGGTTGTTTACTTGACGACGGGCTCGATATACCTCAGGATTATCCAATAATCGTGAGTCAAGGGGAAGACCTTAAAACTTGGAGATGACTATTTAGATGGTCATGGGAGAGGACAGACTGATACGTCGTCGATTATGGAAGCTATTGGACTTCCCCTACTCCTTTATTTCTAGTGACCTGAACTGGTGGCCTTGACGGAGTCCAGAGAGACAGTAATCATGGGTACGAGTGGCACGCGGAGTAATAAAGTCTGTGATTTGAGTTGGAGAGATTGAAGAATTGTTTAAAAGGGGATTTATAAAGAGAAAATTGAGAATTTAATGGATTGCAAATTTTTTAAAAATTAAATCATTGTTTATCTTTGGGAATGGAGACATTAAAATGACTGGAATAATTTTAAAAAAGTGTTAAATTGTGACGTTCAATCTCTGGAATTCAAGTGTTTGAGGGAGTGGAAAATTATTTTTTAATTAATTGAAGAATGAAGGTATTTTTGATACTGGAGTCATTAATTCCAGGAATGGAATTATAACTTCTCAAGTGTAATCGAATTAACGTGAAGTATGATTAAACAGAAGAAACAAAAAAATTTAATTATAATAATTAAATAAATTGTGAGGTTCCGTCATTGGAATTCTCCATGATTCAACTGTTTCAAGGACATTTTTAAAACCATAAAATGGTGCAAAACTAGTTCACCAACTGATGAAGCAATTCCATTCATTTAAACAAGTAAATAAACTTAAAAATACAAGTCTGACGTCACTGATTCTTATAAGATCACTGATGAATCGAGAAGACTCGAGTCCCCCTCATCCCTACGAGGATGATTCTGTTGTGACTTACGTCGACGATCACTCCATAGAATTAAATAATGAACCAATTATGAATTCCTTTCAACTGATGCCTCAAAATTCAGGTAATCATCGGTTATCTCCACTTTTGGAGACTGATAATACGTTTAATCCACCGCCCACTTATGGTCCAGAGGTGGATGATCTTGAGCCAACGGGTAAAAGAGGTCATGATGGTGATGATGACAGAGGTATTGATGATGGACTGGTGCCCCCGAGGCCGTCCAATGGTGTTATTCCACCTCAGAGTCCATTTGATGTCAATGTTTATCAGCAGAAGAAGACACTTGCTCAGGGTATGATGGATCTTGCACTCATATCAGCCAATGCTAATCAATTGAGATATGTCCTTGGGTCAAAAAGTCATCCCTTCTATTTGGCCTCTTTGACCATGATCTCCATGAGTCTTGCTCTTCAGATTGCTGTGGGCATTGGACTTATTTGGAATAGTCGATATGATGTCAAAGAGGATGATCAAGTTGTGAGGGCCAATAGGGCTAATAATTGGACTGTTGTTGGGATTTTTCTTGTGACTATATTGAATGTTTTTATATCTTCGTTTGGGGTCATTGATCCACCTGATGTAATGACTATTGCATTGAAAAATTCTGGGGATGATGAGGGTATTGAAAGCCTCAATCGTATTGGATATTTTAATGAATCTATTTCGTAATTATAGTTTTTTGGTGAATATCTTGGAATCTATTGGAGATACAGAAAATTTAAAATAACCTTTTTTGTAGATCTTTTTTTTTTCTACAAAAAAGGTCTCTATAAAAATTTCAGTATCTCTGTTAAATACGGAGATATTCAGCAAAAACTAAAGTCTGATTAACATATTTTTGATAAATTTTTATACTGCAATTGATAATTATAGTTATACAGCTGATTAATTCAATTTTTTTATTTATAATAATAGTTTTAGTGATGAATAACGATTACACACAGCTGCAACATGATTATTTATGTTCATAATTGAGATACAATGAATCTTATTATTTTAAAATATAAAACAAAAAAAAAAACAATGAATAATAAAACATTTGTCTGATAAAGCTCATCTCCGTGTACTCATAAATCGTTCAACTGTCGATTATTATTATTTACTAATATCAAATTTACACTTGGGATTATCATTGAGTGACTTTTAGTCAAATTTATCACTTTCTAGTTATCATAATTGAATTTAAATTTTAAATAAAAATAATTACTTTGAGTTTATTCAAGTTGTTTGTCTTATTAATTTCAATATTATCAGTTTATTCATTCGTAAAAAAAACATGTTGATTATTTATTAATTATATTGAGTTTAAATATCTGGAGTATAAGCTGCCAATGCAAGACTATTTCTTAGGATAGTGTCAGTACCGATTTGTTGGATTGTGGAACCTTTACGAATTGTTCGATTGTGGGGGTGAAGATTGAGAGGAGGAAGATTTGGATGTTCTATTCTCGTTGGAGAACTTACACGGGGTCGATATGTATCCCTTTGACATCCATAAAGTTCTGAAAAATTATTTTTAATAAAAATTCATTACTCTTCTCTCATAAATATCTAATTATCTCGATAATGAATAGTTTTAGACAAAAATGTTAAAAGACATTTTTTGTTGTAAATTAAATTATCTACAAAAAAAGTCTTTTGACATTTTTCTCTAAAATCACTCATTATCGAAATAATCCAACTTTACCTGATTCATTTGGCTCTGGTACATCATTCAATTGAAAATACTCGGCTTTTATTGACAATGGCTCTTCATAATCAACAAAAGCTGTATTATCGAATGCAATTTCCTCCTTTGGTGTTGATCTCACAGGTGAGGAGATTGGTGGTTCAATGTAAATCTGTTATTAGATATATTTAGAATTAATTAATGAAAAATTGAGTATTTCAATGAATTATTAGTAAAATAAAATGTACATTCTCAACTGGAGCACTTGGATACGTGCGTTTGGGGGTCATTACATTGCCCACAGTCTCGTATGTATGATCCTCGAGGTAATGTCGTGTTGTTCCTCGTGGGGTCAATGTCGCCCACATTATACGACTGTCTTGCATGCTGTCTGCAGTGCACGGGTATAATACTGTTTCGTTTTGAATTCGAGCGCTTTTTGGCTGGGTTACAGCTGCTGCTGGCATCGAAATATTCCCTCCTTTCTGACTAGTATTGCTGGAATGTCAATTAGATGATTTAATTGATGAAATTGAATAATTAATTAAATTTATTCAATTGGAAAATGAATAATATTTTTTCTTCTCGTTGAAATCGAAATATCTTGACAACAAGTGGTTTTAGAAGAAAATGTCAAGAGACACTTTTTATTAGAAATTTTGTCATCTACAAAAAATGTCTTTTAACATTTCCTCTCAAAATCACTCGTTCTCGAGATAATCCAAGATTTCTTTTATGAAGTAGGAAAACGAGAGAAAGTGAAATTTAAAATGACTTTGAATAATTATACTTACAATTTGCATCGTAATAAAACAATAACTAATAACACACTGACAACAATTATTCCCACGCAGGAGAGTATGAGGATGAGTAGCCAAGTGTCATCGAATAAATTCCCTGTGAATTGATATTAATCAAAATTATTTAATTTGTGTTTAATAATTATTTGATATTGATATTAATAAAATTAACATTATTATTACCTTGATGAGGCATTTCGACATACTGGACTCCATCCACCTTCCAGTCACAATGATGATTGCACAGTGTCCCATTGACTTGAGCACCAGTAATGGGTAGACCAGTTTGTGAATGGACCTCTGATCCATATTGTAAAAACGAGGGAATTGGTGGGGGTGGAATTGAGAGAATTAAATTTGGGGGTGGACCCATTGCACAAATGGCACAATTTGAGTCATTCATCATCATTATTCCTGATAAATCTGTCGTGGTCATCTGATAGATTAAATCAATATTCATAGCAATAATTAATGATCGAAATATCTTGAAAACGAGTGATTTCAGGGGAAAATGTCAAAAGACCTTTTTTGTAGATGAGAAAATTTCCAACAAAAAATGTCTTTTGACATTTTTCTCTTAAATCACTCATTATCGAGATAAATCGATATTCAATGAAATGTGAAAATTTTTGCTATTTAATTATTTAATTTATTATCATGTCAACATGCAGAAGAGATTGAGTGCAATTAAAGTATGCGCTAACGTTTATACGCAAGTAGATTCAGACAAAGAAGTGATCTATACCATCAAAACATGCACGACATTTATTACCTTATTTTTTTTTCTATTAAAATTAAAAAAAAACGAAATATGAATTAAAAAAAAAAAATTTAATTGACGAAATTAAATGGAAAAATTGATCAATTTTTCGATCGAGAGAGTTTCGAAATTGTTTTTATAATTAAATTAATTGAATAACAAGTAAATAATCTAAACAATGAACTAAATTTATTTAAAAATAACAGGGAACTGCACCTTTGGAACACTTCTGTGAACTAATCGATGGTTCAATGGCATTACAGAGTAACTAAACTCTTTGTTTCAATAAATAAACTAGCAAAATTAGATAATTATCTGCTAATAATTGCGTATATTGTGATCACTACATCATCTATGTCGTGTAATTAAGCGTTACATTATAATTAACACTTCACCTTATTTTTTTTTTAAATGACAGATTTCCCGTAGGAGAGGACGTCTGTCAGCCACATTGAACTCAATCCTATGGGAATCACATGAAAAAGCGCAAGCGCAACAGTATTGAACGTCTTGGTATCGAAAGGATAATCATGTATTTGTGAAAAGCAAACAATCTATTAAATTGTAACAATGAGATGTAATTTTTTGACAATAAATCATGCAATTATTATTTATTATAAAAGATAAACAATTTCAGAGATTAAAATCACTTTTTTTTTCAGTGATTCATAGAAAAATATAAAAAATAATTTATTTTTTATTATTCTTCGCCTTTATTCATACCGGAAGCACTGCCATCTTGGATATCAACACCTTCGCGTAAAATTCGTGATAGAATTTCCATTACCTGCGAAAAGAAATCAATTTAAATAGAAAATTTAGTTGTGAAGTGAAAAATTGTTTTTTTGTTTTTTGTAATTGTTCATTATCTCGATAATGAGTAGTTTTAGAGGAAAATGTCAAAAGACATTTTTTGTAGAGAATAAAATTTTCGACAAAAAATGTCTTTTAACATTTTCGTCTAAAACGCCTCGTTATTGAGATATTTCGATATTAATTAGAAGGAAAAAAAATTTACTCATTAATTTTCACTAATTAAGTCTTTTAGAAAGATGGAATAATAGAGAATGAGAAGAACAACGAGTTTACCTTATCAACGTCCTCATCAGTAGAAAAACTATAGCATAAACGTAAATGATGATCAGCCTGAGACTTGTCATAATAAAAGCCACTGCCCGGAATCATGAAAACCCCATTGGGTATTAATTTTTCCATGACTAAATCCAAAGCATTATCATTTGTCATCAGCTTAATCCAGACAAACATTCCAGCTTTAGGGACTGACCATTTTGCAAGACCTGAAGGCAATAATCACGAGTTATAGATAATTTATGTTCAACAGATGTAAATATTCAAGTCTGACCTGTCAAATGTTTTTCGATGCTTCTAATCATCATATCACGTTGTGATTTATAGAAACTCTGTACTCTTTTAATATGATCATTGAATTCTTCTGGTGTCCAATCATCCAGAAGTTTTAACATCAACACCTGCAAGAATTAAATAAACAAAAGAGTAAAATAGAATATTTCGATTTTTCATGTTTAATAAAATATCGAATTATCTCGATAATGAGTGATTTTAGAGAAAAATATCAGAAGACCTTTTTTATAGGAAATTTTCTCAACTACAAAAAAGGTCTTATAACATTTTCTCCTAGAATCACGTGTTTTCGAGATATTTGTGATATTCACCTGCGATAACGAAGAAGCATGAAGTACAGTATTCTGCAGGCTCACAATGACTTTATCAATAATTTCCTGGTGTGCTGTAACAACACCCAGGCGTAATCCAGAGCTCACGATTTTGCTGAATGAATCCAATCGTATGACACGACCGTCTGTATCCATGGATAAGAACGAGAATGGCTGATGATCCAGGAAATGTACAAAATAGTACGCGTCATCCTCGATTATGAGGAAATCATACTTTTGTGCTAATTTGTAAATTTCACGTTTTCGATCGTTGGTGAGAACAGAGCCTGTGGGATTTGCACCAATTGGATTGACGCAGAGTGCCTGAAAAATATTTAATCATTATCATCCCCAATTGGGGTTTTGCATGAAATTTTTTTATTGTTGAATATGATAATTAAATGAAAAATATTAGATACGTATTTTTTTATTTTGAAAAATAATAAAAATTGAATAAGTTATGGACGATTAAAAATGTCTGCACTATGACGTCACGCCATATAAAAAGCATTGTGACGTCATAGTGCATACGTTACGTCAATTCGCTATAACTTCCTGATTTTTCAGTATTTTCCGAAATAAAAAAATACGTATCTCATATTTCTCACCCAATTTTCGTATTCCATCATTTTTATCGATAAAAAAATTTCATGCAACAACCCAATTGTGGAGTATTGGGCAAGGTGCTCGCCTAGCACGCGAATGAAGCGGTTTCAAATCCCGGTGAGAGCATGGATTATTCTATAGTCTTTCAGACCAGTCTCTGATAAAATATTTTTTTTTTATTTAATCATTATTCAGATTTAGTCTTAAATTTAGTCTTAAAACAAATTAATTAATTACACATACTTTTGGCAATTTTTGTTTATTTTCCAATCTTCCACTGCAAATTTTCTCAATTTCCTCAGGAATTATTCCATCAACGTCCTGAGGCACTCCAATGTATTCCGGTCTCATTGCATATACCTAAATTCATTATTAAGAATTAATAATATTTAATTTTTAAAAAAATTGATTTCGTCAATACTCACTGCTGCTATGGTCCCCGTATACGCGGGTGCCTGAACCATAATGGGATCCCCTTCGTCAATAATTAAATCCAGAATTTTATAAAATCCATCCTGCGAGCCAGGTACAATAGCAATATCCCAATTTTTGAATAGGGGACTGTGCCATCGAGTTTGAAAATCTTTCCACTTGTTAATCAGTGGAAAATATCTGCAATTCGATGGGAATTATTATTTTTGCAATGTTTTAAATTATTTCATTAGTTGAAGAATTTATAATTTTTTAATAAAAAAGAGAATATTTTATTTTTATTGGTAATTAAAAAAAAAAAAAAAATTGCTGCAGCTCGGATTTGAACCGAGACCTCCAGATTATCGACTTATTTCGACGCCATACATATTGTTATACCACTCGGTTCGAACGAGCGCAGCCACTTTTTTCCCCTCATAATTCTCCATCCCCCTTCAAGGGACAATCATTGGACAATCATTACAAAGTATCGATCTGGCGCGTTAGCCAATTTCGCCACTGCAGCTAGTCAAGTCCGAAAAACTGACGATTCTACAGGGTCTCGAACCCCGGTCGTCTGGGTGACAAGCTAGAATGCTAACAAGTCGCCCAACTTGACTTTGGTAATATAGAATCGGGGATTCTCAGTGAAATATGATAATTCTTCGAATTTAATCCTCGGTTGGTCACCTTATGAGAGCGACGCCGACCGACCTATAGGGTGCCACAGGATTGCAAGTGAGATACTAGAGGTAGAGTGACCAACCGAGGGTAAAAAAGTTCTTGATGTTTTACCAACGACCAATTTCTAATAATAGCAAATATTTTAATGATTTTGTTAATCCTTTTTTTAAATCTCTTGTCCCTGAGCAATTCTGGGGATACTGATCAACATTAATGATGATGAAAAAAAATCATTATAGAATAGAATTCGATGCATCGTAATATAATTGTGCCAAGGACGTTGAATTCTAATCCAACGGATTATATAGGTACAGATAAAATTAGATTAAAGTATGATTATCTCGGAAACTATTGATTTTAGAAGAAAATGTCAATAAACATTTCTTGTAGAGTGGAAAATTATCTATAAAAAAGGTAATCTGACATTTTTACCAAAAATCACTATTTCTTATCAAAAAATTAATTTTTTTTTATTCTGTTACGTTTTATAATATCAAAAAAATATAATTATTCAGACAGAAATTAATCCATACCCCTGAGATGGTCCATACTGCAATGCATCCCTCAATTCTTGTTGAGACAGTGTTGTCGTTTTATCACCGCACGTGATTGATAATTTTTGAAATGGGAATAGTGTTGAATTGGGCATTCCCGACGCCAGATTTATCGATCCAGGATTTTGTAAATATAATTTTGCTGATTGAACAATTATTTTACTCATTTAATGTTATTTCAAAAAATGTAAAAAAAATGTAATTAATTTATCCAATTAAATCACTTACTCAAACGTCTGATGAGATTGTCCCTCTGGAAACTGATTCTCTTAGCAAAAAATTTAGTGTAATCCATTTTATTATATGAAAAAAATTTTAAAAATATGATTGAATCCTCTCAATTAATAAAATTGACTGTTGAAAAGAATGATTTTCTTTCCTCCAGTGCTGCAGGTCATGCAGGCTACGTTCCACTGATAGCAATAACGCCCCAATCTTCGAGAGCTGGATATATCTATTTAAAGTGCGATTACTCACTCATTAATATGCCTTATTTCAATGAAGGATGTCAAGAGAGTCAAATCAACAACTAAATTAAAAAGTTTTTTCTGAACTTCACAAAATTGATATTTAGGTTTAGGGATTAGGTTTTTCGAAAATGATTAATATCTCAGAATCCAATGGAGATAGCGTAATTACCTAAAAGGACCTTTTTTGTAGTCCTCATTGTGCTCTACAAAAAAGGTCTCTATAAAAATTCCGCTATCTCCCCTAGATTCAAAGATATCAATAAAAAATGATTTTCAAATAATAATTTCAACTGATTCACATTCAACAAATTATTATTTTTTTCAATTTATTAAATCTCTCTTTCTCTCTTACAAAAATAGTAAACATTGGCACGGTATATTCATCAAAATAATAATAATCAAATATTCCTTGCATTTAGTAATCTAAAAAGTATAAAAAACCGTTCTTACAATTATCAATATTTTTTTCTTTTCATTATATACAAGTCGATAAGATTTCATTTTTATTCAATAAAATATTCATCCATCAGAGTCTTTTTTAAGTGCAGCTATCAATTCATCAACTTTATGTCTCAGTTCTTCATTCTCTACTCTCAAATTGCCAATAATAACATCTTTTTTTTTATTGCTATCTGTTAATTCAGCTATTATAAAATCTTTATCTTCATTTAAATTTTGTAATAAATCACTTGTTGATGGTCGTCCCATTGGATCAACGTGGAGAAGTCTTCTAATGATATCAGCCTGAGGAAATACAATAATTATTCAATTATGACGACTTTAATTGAAGAGAGAATATGATCAAAATGATGATATACCCATTTTGGATATTCCTGGATAAAACTCTCAGGCATTTGTCCAGACTTTAATTGAGTTATTCGAGAATTTCTCTCCATTCCTGTTGTCATGGGAAAGAATATCTCGAATAGTACGATTCCAAGACTATAAAGATCACTCTGAAATCATAAAAAATATTATGAATAAGATATTGATTATATTATCAGTAAATCACTTCAGTTCTTGATGAATATATCTGAATCCGATAGAGATATCAAAATTTTCATGAAGACATTTTTTATAGCTCTTAATTATCTCTACAAAAAAGGTCTCTACAAAAATTTCAATATCTCTTTTAGATTCAAAGATATTCAACTTTTTCGTAATAAAATATCTATATTCGTACTTTTGGATCACATTGTCCATTGAGTTGTTCAGGTGCTGCATACAATTCAGTCCCAAAGACTGGACGATGACTCTCACGTTGACGAGGACAAGCTAAACCAAAATCCCCGACCTGTATCTCAACTCTTTGTCCAATAGCACCAATAAAAATATTGCTAGGCTGATAATAGAAATAATATCAAGGAGTCAATATTTGGAGAGAGTTCTATAAACTCTATCTGACTACTGATATAATAACTCGATAAAATACTAATACTACCTTTATATCATGATGTACAATATCTCGAGAATGCATGTAATGTAATCCATCAAGAATTTGTTTCAAAATAGTCGTAGCAATTGGCTCTGGAGTTGCTTCCAGTCTTTCATCGAGCCATTCTCGTAATGTTTTTTCACATAGTGCCATTTGTATGTAAATTGTAGCATATTGAGATCTCTAGAATAACAAAAATATATTCCAAATAGAATAAAAGGTAAATTAAGTTGAAAAGTTGTTAAATTCAATTTTACTCATTCAGTTTTTCAACAATATCTTCAAATCTGAGGGAGATATCAATTTTTTCATGAGAACCTTTTTTATAGCTCTCATTTCACTCTATAAAAAAGGTATCTATAAAAATTTCTGTAACTCTCTCAGATTCGAAGATATTCATCAAAAACTCTTGTGTTGTAAATTCAAGTGGATAAATCTCACTCTTAAAATTCATAAATAATTGAATTAATTAATAATATAACGTACAAGTGTTGATGAATTATACTGGCAAATTCTTCGATCATCAACATGTTCATTATCAGATGTATGTCGAGGTGATTGAATCTCCTCAATATCACTACTATCAGAACTAACACTTTGATCATCGATATTATCCCCCTCGTCATTTCTAAAAGATACAATATCAGAATTTTGCCTCTCAGCTGATGTAGCATTAACTCTCTCCTCAATTCTCCTTCCTATAATATCGATTGTTGAATTGAATTGTTGAAAACGTTGATTAATTGTTTCACAATCACTCGTTGAAAACTCATTATCACTTTTACGACGATTAATTTCATGTTTAATAAATTTTTTAAAATACATACCAATACGAGAGTCCGAATAACATTGTACGCGATCAGAGGAAGAATTTGTCTTTGATTTATTATCACTTTGACTATGTGTTTCACAGGTATTTGTTTCAACGCGATTAACTGAAGATAATGATGATTTTTTGCTTGTAATCCTTGATTTTGCTTGATTTCTGTCAGTGGAGTAATGGGGATTTAGGGTATGGGGCAAATTGTGCTCTATCCAAGCACCTTTGTACGATACAATATTCGTGTGATTCAATTTTGCTAGAGTTTTAACTTCTTCCAGTTGTTGGAGAATATTCTTCACTCTACCTGATTTTACTATTATCTTTTTTATAGCATACTCGTGACCATCGAGACGATGGAGGGCTCTATAGACAGTGCCAAAACCACCAGATGCTATAAACTCACGTTCGTCGAACTCTACTGCATAGCGAGACCAATCGGGGGATAAACTAGATGGATTTGAAACAAAAAAAAAATGTTTATTGGCTTTTATCTTGATAATGAGTGGATTTAGAGGAAAATGTCAAGAGACCTTTTTTGTAGGTGAGAAAATTTCCAACAAATAATGTTTTATGATATTTTCCCCTAAAATCACTAGTTATCGAGATAATTGATAATTTAATAAGTGAAAAATTGTTTTCCACTCACTTTGGAATTTCTATAATACTTTCAGATCCTGCAGCTGCTCTAGCCACTTGTACAAGTCGATACCAGGCTTGTTGATATTGTCCTCTTATACTATCAAACTCCAGCATATTGTAGGAACTGTCGATGAGTCTCATCTCGTGGAGTTTATCACACAGAACTGAAAATAAAAAAATTACAAAAAAAGGACCTTTTTCTCATCTTCAATAACTCGAAAACTAGAAGAGATAGAGATATTTTCATAAGGACCTTTTTTGTAGCTCTCATTTTTCTCCACAAAAAAGGTCTCTATGAAAATTCCTCTATATCCCACCATTTCCAAGATATTCTCAAAAAACTAATGAAAAAATTTAATTTCAATGCAATTATCCAAGACATACTGAAGTACAACTTATTCCTTCGTGTTGGATCCACCTCGAACATGGCACAGATGCTCTTGAGAAGGGATTCAATGAGGAGGCTGGTGGATGGAGCAACTCGACCCACAATTTGTCCACCACTAGCTCCATCCTGGGCTTCATCCAGCCGTCGTGTAGTACGAGAATTATTTCCTTGAATTAATTCAATCAATTATCACATCAATAAATTGTATAAATAAAAATACTAGACTCACCATTATCAAATGTCGATATTGTTGACAATTTATCCCAAGGATTTGACTTATTCTCATTATCATTACTCATCATTAAACACTGCATTTAATCCAATTAATGTAAAAATTTCGAATTTATTCCATTGAAATGATCTGTTTAGCTATGAAACCTTCTGAAGATTGTGATTTTCGTGTCACCATGGTTATACCCATGGAATTAAGTAATTTACAATTTATTGAGGATTTTTAAAACCTGCAGAATCCAATTCCATATCAATTGATGATGATGGAGATGTGTTTTATGGAATTTTCCACTGGTTGTCTCGATTTTTTGACTTACACCGGTTTACTACTGGAGCTACTGGAGTGACGCTGGAAGAGGTAGGTTGTAGAGGCGCTTTGAGATGTTCAGAATTGAATAATTGAGGTTATGTGGTGTATTCAACAAGAACATATGCAGTTGAGACAATTTGTTGTGGAAAAATCATAATAATTTTAATTAAATAATTCACAATGACTGGAATGGGCAAGGGTGGACGAGACTGGGCACTGACAATGCTCAGATCATTGCCAAGAGTTTGTTTGGGGAATATACGAGCTAATCCTGGGACTATAAAGAAGGTACTTAATATGAAAAAATGATGATGATTGAATTTACTTGAATTATTAATTTTTCATTAAGAATAAACGAGGAAGAGCTGCTCATGGTGGTGATAAGCATGGAGCTGGTAATAAGGGTTCTGGACAGAGGCAGAATTACATGAGGCTTGGTTATGAAACTGGAAATGTACCATTTTACCTCAGATTTGGCTGGGAGCCCTATTACAAGGGTCATCAGTAAGTTTTTTTTATTGATGAATAATTCCAAATACAGGAGTATCTCAATATTAAATTGATATTTTTACAGTGTTAGAAGACAATATCCACCTCTGAGTCTTCATCGATTACAAATGATGATCGATACAAATAGAATTGACACTAAAAATCCAATTGATCTTGTGACACTATTCAATTCTGGCCTTTTTTATCTGGATTTTACACAGACACATGCTGGTGTTCATCTTACTGATGAAGTTGGTAAAATTATTTTACAAAAATACGTATTTTATAATCTCTGATTAATTAATTTTATTTACTCCAGGGTGCCAATATTTTTCAAGCAAAAATCAATATTGAAGTTCAATGGGCAAGTGAGCCTGTTATTGCTGCTATTGAGAAGAATGGTGGTATCATAACAACAGCATATTACGATCGTGAAAGTTTATATTGTTTGGCTGATGCTGAAAAATTTTTTAAACGAGGTAAAATTATTATAATAATTCAAAAAATTGATGAAAAAATTGATGGATTTATGAATTTTTCAGGTGAACCAATTCCAAGAAGAATGCTACCACCATCAGACTGTCTGGAATATTACTCCAGTGCAGCAACTCGTGGATATTTAGCTGATCCAGACAAAGTAGCCTATGAACGTCTGGTTCTTGCCCAAAAATACGGTTACACTCTACCAAAATATGAGGAAGATCCTGATTATGAATTATTATCAGAGAAAAAGGATCCGAGACAAATATTTTATGGACTTGAGCCAGGATGGGTGGTAAGTCTTAAAGACAGGGCAATTTTAAAACCAAAAGCAGAATATCTCAAGGAGTACTATGTCAATTAACAATATTCACCGTTAATTATTATTACATATGTACAGTTGATAATAAAAATACAAAATTATTAAAAAATGAGGGAGTAATTTTTTTAATTATTGAATTATCTCGAGATTTAGAGGATTTAAAGGAAAATGTAAAGAGACGTTTTTTGTAGATAATTTCATAATCTACAAAAAAGGTCTTTTGACATTTTTTTATAAAACCAGTGATTACCGAGATAAATGCACAATTACAAATTCTTACTACTGAAATAAATGTAAATTTACTTCAGAGCAAGATCATACCACAATTTTTCCCTCTTAACGACATTGATTATCATTTCCTGACTGACGTTCCATAATCTAGTTGCTAAACCAGTGTCTAATGATACATTGGAGGGTTCACAACGATAACAATTATTGAAATAAATTCCAGTTGCACCTTCTAATTCTGGTGCTGTTGCACAAAATACAGATGTACTTGCTGCTTGTTGCAGAGATTTTGTAAAGGGTCTTACTGCAGCAAACAAGAGTCTGTAGAGCCAGGAATAACGTGAAAGATCAGTGGATACCATATTTCCTGGATGACAACTGAAAACACTGACTGAAGGCCATCTTCTTGCTAATTCTTGTGCAAATAAAATATTACAGAGTTTTGAGTCATTGTAGGAAGCCATTGACCAGTATTTATAGGCTGGGGGTGAGAGAGTCATTGGATGAATGTCTTCAGGTGTTTGAATCATTGAGAATCTGAAATAAAATCAAATTTAATTGATTGAAAAATTTTTCTTCAATTTGGAAATCAGATTTTTGTGAATATCTCATAATCTGAGGGAGATATCAAAATTTTTGTTGAAATCTTTTTTGTAGAAAAAATTGAAATCTAAAAAAAAGGTCCTTATGAAAATTTCGACAAGTCCCTTAGATTCAGAGATATTCATCAAAAACAAATTCTTCACCAGTGAAATTTATTTTAAATGATTCTTTTTACCTGTGAGATTCACTAGAAACAATAACGACCCTTGGATTTTTGCTGCTTCGTATCGGATGTTCAAGGAGTAATGTTAAATAATAGTGAGCCAGATGATTAACTTGAAAAATTGTTTCATAGCCGTCTTGAGTTAAAGTATATGGCAATGCGAATACACCAGCATTCAGAATTAATATATCAAGAGTCCTGTAGTGATATTTTCCATAATTAATTGCGTTACATTGAGTTATAAAAGATCATAAATTATGTAGATTACCTGTACTTCTGTTTGAACTTTTCTGCAGCATCTCTGACACTGTGCAAAGAGCACAAATCAATTTTTAAAGTATCACATGTCAAATTTTCCCTCTCATTCTTTATCTTTTCAATTGCTGCTTCTGCCTTTTCCTCATTTCTACATGCAAATATCACTGTACATCCATGAAAAGCTAATGATCTGGCTGTTTGAAATCCTGCCAAATTTTTTTTAATTTTTTAAAACAATTTATCATCGAAATGATAATAAAAAATAAACGAAGAGTTGATTTTTCTTTTGGAGAAATCAGTTTTTTGGAGATATCTTGGAATCTAGGGGAGATGGACATATTTTTATAAGGACCTTTTTTGTAGAGAAAATTGAGTGCTACAAAAAAGGTCCTCATGAAAATTTGACAATTTAGCCTGGATTCAGAGATATTGATGAAAAATGAATCTGTCTTGAAGATTATTAGATTTATTTGATATATACCTATTCCAGTATTTGCTCCAGTGACAAGTGCAATTTTTCCTCTCAAATCTCTACCATGTAGCACTGCTAGGGCAGGTGTACTTGCATCAAATCTTTGTCTAACTGGTTGAGAAGGCTCTCTGTATTCAGTGGCAAAAGCCAATCTTGGATCAGTGTAAGTTGTTGTTCGATTAACATGATCAACGTATACAACTTTTCCATCGTCAGATATACATTTCTCCCATCCAGGGGGAAGTTC
Organism: Coelinius sp. EB29; assembly: GCA_035578325.1. NCBI lineage: Eukaryota > Metazoa > Arthropoda > Insecta > Hymenoptera > Braconidae > Coelinius > Coelinius sp. EB29. Next base: position 685,421 of record JAOZGT010000011.1, read on the forward strand.
TTAAATAATTTATCATCGTTATTCTATTTTATAACACGATATTCATTAATTTAGTAAAGTGGTAGAAATAAAATTCACATCTCATTAAATATCCAATTATCTCGATAATGATCAATTCTAGACAAAAATGTCAAGAGACCTTTTTTGTTGGAAATTTAATTCTCTACAAAAAAGATCTTATGACATTTTCACCTAAAATCACGCGTTTCCAAAATATCTACAAAATTAGAAAAAAAATTACCTCCTTCAACAATTTTTTTTCGACCTGTTCGTGGATGTGTCCATTGAGTTCCTTTCGTATAATGACTGAATAAAAAAAATACCTAATTATTTAAAGAATATACATGGAGACGTTGTTACTCACCAAGACTCTCTGAGATCATGAATTGACAGTAGAAGAATAAATGAAAAGAAATTTCTTTAATAGATTACTATAAATTATTGAATTAAAATTATTCTAAACTCATAAAAAAATCAATTAAATCCAACAATTGATTATGATGAATCATTGTTAACAAATATATAACCTGTAAATTCATGGGATTAAATCACTCACTTGACGTAATAAACATTTCCATCGAGAGTTGTTCTCTCCTCCCATCCTGGAGGTAATTCATCTTCACTGTCAGAATCATGTAAAATGCTGACCATTATGGATTATAAACAGTACCATTTACTGAAAATCTTTGGTATGTAAACGTCTATCTCTCACTCTCAAAAAATGTCATTAAAATTTCTTCTTTACCGACTGAAAATGGCCAATAATATTCAAATTTGAATTAAAAAAAAATTAAACATCACCTGTAAATTCATGAATACCTAATATTTGTTTTTATTTTCTTCATAATCCAATATTATAATCTTTTACAAAATAATTACACAACTTTATTAATTAAAAAATATAGCAATATCTAACCACTATTTATCTACCAACATATCGAAAAAAAAAAAAAAAAAATCATTAAATTTTTTTTTTATCATTATAGTTGCTTTGCAATTATTATTCATTCAATAATTCATTCTAAATTATTTAATTATCTCATTAATGAACAATATTTTTCTGTAAATATATGTTCTTGTAATAATGAAAAATAGTAATACAAAATATGGTGCAATTAGTATGTAATATACTATACATAATAAGGAGGGAATTCACTTTACTACGTTTACATAATCTTCTTCGTTAATTCATTCTTTTTTTTATAAAAATCATGCCTCAAATTGGAGTGTTGAAATTATTAAAGTACACTTATGTATTTGAGATAAAATAATCTCTCTATAACATCAATAAGGCTACAATTTTTTTTTTCTTTTTTTTTCATTATTGTTAATTGAATTTCTACTTTGTTACGAGAATAAATTCACGATTTTTTCCCTCATTTCTTCAATGAATTTAAAATTTTTAATTACTTCTATCATTCTCATCTTATGGCTGTCTTCACACATCATTTCCCATAGTTTTTTTTTTTTTTTTTTGTTTCAATATAAAAGTATGATAACAAGCTGCTCAACTTATCACTATTGGGTGCTGTTAAAGTAATAATAAACAATAAATAATGATAAAGAGAAAAAAAGAAGAAATTGAATTAAATGTATAATGTGTGTAGATAATTGACATTATATCTAGGACCAATTCTATATCCTATCCATGAAAACACAAATTAATCAATTGATAATAATAATTATCATCGTTAATCTCAACTACACGAGTCATTCGTTTTTTCATAAACAAAATCCTATTCTTATATCACATATATATTGAGGATATTTCAAGAAATTTAATGAAATTAGAGTGGAACGTTATATTCTGCCTTTTTTTCTTTTTTATTGCAAGGAATGTTGATTTATATTTATTATTGTAATAACATGTAATGAGTCACTGATAATATTCTCTGAGTTATATAATCTTTATTAAATCTCTAAAATGTTGATTTTTGTTTTTTAATCATGAGGATTTTAGAATTTCTACCCAAAATTTATATTTTAGTTTTATTTATTCATTTATTGAAAAGAAAAATTGTCAAAATTTTTCGTTTATTCGAGTTATTTTTTTAATTATTCGATAAATCTAGATTATATAATATACACGTATATCAAATATAAATATTATGTTTGATTCATAATAAATATATATCGTATATACGAATAAAAGTTGTCTTGAATATTCACGAGTTTAATTTGATTAATTCATGGTCAATATAATTTTGTGTTTTCTCATCAGAGAAAAAAAACAATGTGTCAATTTTCCAGGAAATAATTTAAAAAAAAATTTGATGTATACATCATTCTAGGGCACGCAGATGAATATAAAACATTTATATTAAATTAACTTAAGAAGAAAAAAAAAATCCCCATATTTTGTTTTCGTCGAGTTAATTTCATTATTTTACAAAAAAAATATGTTATAGAATTCGTTAAGATCGATGAAGAGATGTACAATAGATTTTACACACGTCAACAACGTAAACTCGTGTACAAAGAGTATCCAAACAAAACGTCTATATTGTTTAGACTCTGTATTTGTTATCAAATAACAAACAAAACAAAAAGAAGAAGAAAAAAAAAAAAAAAGTAATAAAAAATACTGCATTCTCCCTAAATTGAAGGTATATACATATATTTTTTTTTTTTTTTCAGTCGTCTAGCTTCTATTATTACTATTATTGTTGTTATTGTTATTAGTTGGGCTCAATGGATTGCCGATATTGTCGATTTCCCTCTGGGCCCGGGATATCTTAACTTTGTCTCTTGGTGTTCCATCCTCACCTGTTTCAATTGCAAACATTTTGATTTTTTCTTTGAAACTCAATTTTTCGGGTACTTCACCCAATTGGGCATTCAATTGTTGTTTTTGTTTTTCAGCCAATCGTTTTTGTCTGGGATCTCTATAAATATTGAAAAAAAATTTCTTTACTGGTCTTTTTCTTGAGAATGAGTGATTTCAGGGGAAAATATCAAGAGACTGTTTTTATTGGAAATTTTGTAAACAACAAAAAATGTATTTTGACATTTTCTCCTAAAATTCATTGTTTTCGAGATAAATGGATAATTAGAAAAGATGAAAATAAAAGAATTACTTGTAAACTTCTTGAGCTCCTATAACACCTGGTGTAGCTGTTGAAAATATTCCACCAGGGCCTTCTGGAGTCTTTGGAGATGCCAGTAGTGTCTCCGCGTCATTTATAAAGTTCTACAATTGAAATGAACAACAAATGATAAAATTTAATTCAATATTTCATGTTTTTCTCAATCACTTGTAGTGTAATATCTCTTGCAATGCACATTATAATACACAAAAAATAATAATAATTCGATGATAATGGCGATGATGATGAGACTGATTAATCATGCAACAAAAGACTGGAACATTTATTTTCTCAAATAAAACACGCATTACCAGTAAAAAAACATGTTTTTGCGAAGTACTACCTTACTTGGATAACTGCAACGTGGTGTGCGTTATGACAAAATTTTGTTCATTATTCATTGATCAACCAAAACCCAATAATAACAATTTTGAGATTAATCATGACAATGTCTCTAATTTATTTATCCATAGATTAGAAATTTAATTCACTAGTAAACTAGAAAATCTTGTTAATAATCGCTCTATCTTGAAAACGTGTGATTTTAGAAGAAAATATCAAGAGAACTTTTTTGTAGCTGACAAAATTTCCAACAAAAAATGTCTCTTGACATTTTTCTGTAAAACCACTCATTGTCAAGATAATTCATGAATTAATCAATTGATAAATAATAATAAAAAATATAAACTCACATTTGGATCTTCTCGAATAGTATCCATACTGATACTCGATTGATTACTGGAGATAATAGATCCCTGATTTCTCGATGGTTCAATATTAGCATTAGGATCATGAAATGATACTCTCTTGGTAGTTAAAACCGTTTGTCCTCCTCCAATAGGAATATTAGAAGTAGTCGACGTATTGGACCTCATGGCACTCTGCTGTGACATAACAGCATAGCTTGATCCCCTCTCAGGTGGTGGTGGTGCATCACCCCCTACATTTTGTCCCCCAGTGGGTGAACTGGGTCCATTAATAACAAGATTATCCAATCTCAACATACCAGGATGCAACTGATTCTTATTATACATCTGCTGCAGCCTCAATTCCTCCTCCCTCTTCCTCTGATTCTCATCAAACTCACTCTGCTTTCTCTTCAACTCCTCAATCCTCCTCTGACGTTCACGATCATCATTGTACTGAGTCTGTGGCACTTGTTTACCAGGAAATTGTCCAGTTGTGTAGCTCGATGCAATAGTTTGACCCAAATTTTGCAACTGTGACAATTGTACATTATTCATATCATTTTGTCCATAAATACCACCTATATTACCACCCTGTTGTCCCTGACTTGTTGCTGTATGTAGAGAGACACTTGTTGATTGTAATTGACTGATAACAGGTTGAGGTGATAGTGGCTGACCTCTCATTGATTGATTACTCGTTATTGTTTTTAATACTGATAAACTATTTATTTGTTGTTGATTATTTCTGTCTTGTGTTGCTGCCATACGAAGGAGACCCTGCACCCTCTGGGCACTCTCATTATCAATCTCATTACTCTCATCATCCTCGTCCTGCTGATTGGCAACTTCCTCTGCACGTTTCTGAAAATCCCGCTCCAGTTGCAGTGCACGAAGTTGCTCCTCTTGTTGAGGTGTTTTAGTTGATAATGAACTTAATTCAGCAATTTGTTGGTCACGCCACAATTTAGCTGCCTCACGACGACGCGCCTGTTCTTTTTCACGCTCTTCTCGTTGCCAGGGATTTGTTGCATTGTACTGGTATTGACGGGTTTGTTGAGGAGTTGTTGTAGCAGGGTAATAACTGCCTCTTGGAGGATCCTGCATGCTTGCAGTATACCTGGAATATATGAATCAAATTAATTTCAATATTCATTTCCATGTTACTAAATTTCATCAACAATATTCATGGGATCGTGGAAAAGGACAATAATCTCACTCAAAAATTGTCAATTTGGAACGTCTCGCTTTTAATTAAAGCTTCATCAGGCTCTGTAACATAGATAACCAACCGTGTATAAGAATTAAAAAGGAGAAAAAACCTCTAAAAACTGAAAATCGAACAATCAACTCTACCTTGATACTATGAATGATATGTCACAACATTAATTACAATGTTGCATTAATTTCGCATCCGCCTCAATAGAGAGATATACATATGACAGTCGATAAAATCAATTAGTTACATTACCTACGGGCAGACCCCGAAAAATGACATATGGCTCGAATGAAATTGGAATGTACAAGGAGGCCTCGGTAGCTCAGTGGTAGAGCACTCGCCCGGAAAGTGATAGGTCGTGGACTTCGTTACCCACCCGAGTTCAAATCCGAGTGCTTCCAGTTTTTTTCGAGTTATATGTCTATTCAAATTTTAGAAATTAATTACAATAAAAATGAAAATAGTACAGAGCACTTGATCCATAACTTAAAGTAGACAAAATCAACAATGTAATAGAATACTCCGCAACAACAACACTCTCGCCATTAATCCACCTGATGAAGCTTTAATTAAAAGCGAAACGTTGCAAATTGACAATTTTTGAGTGAGATTATTGTCCTTTTCCACAATCCCATGAATATTGTTGATGATATAAATTAAATCTAAAAGTAAAAACTATAATCTTGAAATATAAAAATCAAGTCAAAAATAGAAAAAAAGTCATATTTACCCAGAATCAGTTTGTTTGGTGTACAATGGATGCGTAGAAGTGTTCAAAGGTGGTGGTGGACTCTCCCTGTACCCACTGTCTTCCGGTAGCGCTGGTCTCACAGGTGGTAGAACCTCATCTCCATGCACTTCACCTCCATTCTGTGTCCTGATCATTCCTTCACTAGAAAACTGTCCATTAGAATACTGACTCGCCATGTATCCTCGATTCTGTTCAGTCAAAATTCTAGGATCACTTCCATAATCTCTATTCTGCTCAACTCCATGAACCCCTGGCATTCTCGCTGGATCACCCTTTTTTGGTACAACTGCATACTGATTCTGTATCTGTTGCTGTTTATTATTAAACTGTCCATACTGATTGTAGCCATACTGAGCATAGTTATAAGTAGGTGAATTTGTGGCTAAATTTGGAGTTGAACCAACTGGAGGCCTAGCTGGTCTTATTGTATTAGCAGCTTGTGCTGAAGTGATGGGTCGAGAATTGTATAAATTTGGTCTATACTGATTAACCAATTGTGGATTACCACCCCTCAATTCTCTCCTCCTAACTTCCTCCTGCATCTCTTGTAATTTTGCCTCCTGACGAATTATATCCCTAGATGATTGTGATCTTGGTGGCTGTTGCATTGGATGCTGCATCTGATTGCCATAAGGCTGTTGACCCTGAGGAATATACGCTGATATTGGACGATCCCTCGATAATGTCTGATGATTAGATTCTGGACGATTCAGAGAATTTTGTGATCCCCTCAAACTCTTTTGTGTATGCAGACCTGTCCTGTCGTCCAACGGCTGGGGAGGACTCGGTTGTTGTTTAACACTTGGCTCCTGATGCCTGTAGACACTCAAGTTTTGATAGAATCTCTCTGCTTCGTTGCTCTGAATATTGCCGACATTTCCTTGATGCGTTGGATGCAAATTTGGTGAGGATTGTTGTCGACTTACTAATCCTGACGGGGGAAGAGTACCAGCTCGCATCGGATCATGGAGATTGTGGCTTGACCTTAAGATGTGAATTAAGGAACATTTGATTATGGGAGTGGGCTTTTGTAGGGAGTACAAGTTGGAGATAATTGTGTTTCAAGAGTTTTGTAATTAATTACCGTGATCGCAGAGAAGTTGCACCATTCATTGCTGGCATTGGGGGTGGCTGGACTGGTGGTGTTACACTGTTACTTGATGATGCACGACTGTAGCCTGGATTAAAGATTTCGTGTTGCTGTTTACCCTCAATTGTTCCTACGTCTGAGAATTTATAGTTTATTTATTTCTACATTCAATTGATCATATCTGATCTTTTGTTAGTTTTTGGTAGACTTGAACTTTTCAGAGTCAAGTTTACATATTAGACAAATACATGTGGTGACAATTGGGAAAATTTTGTGCTCAAGCATTTGGCAGTTATAGCAATGACATATGATTTACTTACTGTGTAGTGCTGGTACTGATTTACTGCTATGTATTTGTTGGTGCGTTGATTCATGTCCAATTCGTGATGGCAGATCGCGTTCACTCATGCGACGTGGCCCTAGTATTGCACATGATGCAGAAAAAAAAAATATTGCAATTGCTTGAAGGGTAATGCTTGTTCATGCACACTAGACAAATGATATTTTTATGTAAACATGCAGAATAATTAATTGTGCATTGATTGATTTATCATGCATAATATTAACTTAATTTAATGAATTTTTGTTATGGGGATGGATTAAATAATAATCGTTTAATCGTAAATAAATAGCTAAGACTCTTCGTCAATAATTCACGATGATAAATAAATAACTGAACCAGGCTCATGTGCTATTGTAACAACAATATTCTGTATTTGTCCAGCTTACGGCAATCATTATCGATTTCCAACGATGGAAAGTCACGGAATATCCAATCGCCACGTTCAAATCTTGGAGTGGGTTTGCGCTTAGATATATCTAAATCGCTTTTACATTTTTTACGAATAATCATCAGTGGTTTTTTTTTAATTCCCTTCATTATCTCAGAGTTTCTTCTGCACCTTTGAGATGCACTCTCCATCGAAGCCTTTGAAATTGATAATTTTTTTCTAAATTTATCATTTAACATTGATTGACACTTTCTCATTTCTGAGGATTCAATATTTTCTAATGATTTACTTGTTTCCATGTAATTACCATCCTCCGAAGTAATAAATGATAATTCCTTATTTGTCAATTTATCTTCACTTTTTGATTTGTATTTAGTCCTTATGAATGAATTAGGAAATTTCGTTTTTATCGGAATATTTTGGCCTTCAACCGATGAAAAATTAACTGGACTTGTGGCACACTCCCTCGTTCTATCCACCAATTTTTCCATAATATTGACTCTGTTATCTTTATCATCTTCACTAATGGATATTCTACTTTCTATCGTGACATTTCCCCTTGTCAATTTGTTTGAATTTATTGATTCAACGTTTACACAATTTACGTCTTTATGAAATATTTGTGGATCCGATGTCACTCTCGTACACTTTAAATCCACTCCTGAGTCTATTAGATCTTTCATCGACCAGTATTTTTCCAATTTATTGATTTTACGATAATTGATGGGTTTAATACTAACTTTACTCATTATCCTTGGTAATGAGCCTTGTTCAAGATTTTCAAGACTCATAGTGAATTTACTGCTGTCAATTCTATCGTTGGAATTGCTCCAGTGGCCTTCGACAGTTAGGGACGATGATAATGACGAATTGCAGGCATTTGATCTCTCATTATCACAATTAGGTATATACAAAGGTGCATTGATATTATCAAGATTACAAAATTCTTGTAATTGTTTAATTATCTCTTGCTGCTCTTCCATCGAAAGCTTCGAATCACTTTTCTTTAATTCATTATCCATTGACATTTTATTCTGATAATTGAGGGGATTATTTACATCATCGACTCCATTTTTAGTCTGAATATCCAACAAAATCATACTCCATGCTCTTTCAGGAGTTGTAGCAACACTCTTGTCAGATTTTAATAAATCTGTCTCTGATTTACTCAGATCCTTTGGTCTCTTTACTTTTTCAAAATCCCTGGGTGATGCCATATCCGGCTCGGAAACAAACTGCCTTGACGAGCCCAATTTAACAGATTTAAATTTAATTAAACCCCCATCACCAAGCTCAGAGAAGTGTTTAGCAAGTGCTGCAACTCTACCACAACCAAGACGTATATCCTCCGGGGATTTCCAGCATTTTTCAACAGTTGAATCGTCACTGGATACATCGCTATTTAAACCAGTTAGGTCTAAATTTAATTCCGGCATTATTGTGTGCATTTTTTGGGGTGATATGTTATTTTGGGAATTCATCTCCTCTTTTTTCTCTAAATCTTCACTGAGAATAGAGCCATTTTCTCTCTCATTCTCGTCTACCTCTTCTCCATTTTTCGATAATCTCTCGTTACAAATTTTGGGCTTTTGACAGTGGGATATGCACGTGTGACAACAATGAGTCTTTCCTTTATGAATAACGCAATTTGATTTCGCAGCTTCATCTTCGATCTGATCCCCCGAATTGTCATCAAACTGATCAATAAAAGGAATTGATTCATTGATATCCAAGGAAAATGTCTGGCATTCGTTAGCCTGTTTATCAGTACATTTAAAGCTTAAAGTGGGAAATGTGATTTCAGTCTCATCTTCACTGTAATAATCACACTTTGATATATTTATCTGTACTGGTGTATTACTGGCTACACTTGGTTCTGGTGGTGGTGGATATGGTGGATAACGTTCAAGATGGCTCGGAATAGTTAGGAACATTTGATTGGGTTCTTGTATTATTGGAATTGGTCGTTTATTGGTCCAACAATGATTACGCGGCCATATGTATTCTTCATCAATTGGTGATTCATCGATTGGATATATATTAAGACACGAATTTGGATTATTTTGACGATTTTGAGTCTTGTTGTGATGTATTAAACCTAAATCAAATTGGGGGAGGGAGTTTTTAGTTTAATTTAATTGCTAGTTTATGTGAATAATTCCCACCTGGTTGGTTTCGTTCTGGCACATTATCCCAATCCACCAAACGCTCTTGATAGTGATCAGTTAGCATTGGGGTGGATAATAGATTACCCACTGAGTATGATGTTGATGGTTGAGCCGTATCCCTTAAGCGTGGATGATCTAACTGTTCAGACTTTGGACGAGCCTTATGCGCTGCATTAAATTATTGTTAAATATAAGCATTAGTTGAAGCATTTATGCCGCAAATTGTTAATTGCTTAGACGAGATTCACGCTTTTTTAAACGATGACGAAAGCAAAAGGTTTTTTCTTTTATAAATTTTAGATAGACTTGTCACCAAAGGGATATTAATGGAGGTTATTCCATTGAGTTTTGAGGGTTGCTTGGGGGCGATAAATCATGTGTTTGAAGGTACTTGGTGTCGACTTACCTCGAGTCATTACAGGAGATGGCTGTGACAGTAAAGTAGCAAGTCCATGATATATTGCACCCTGTTTAGCAACTTCAAGGGTAACTATTGGTCCCGTTCGTACTAAATATTCAGCAGCTCTGTACAGATAATATTTTACCCTTGAGAATGTCAACGAAAAGAAAGGAGATTTGTTTTCTTTTAGTAGTTTCTAGGAAAAGAAAAATTTTTCACTCACTTTTCTTGAGTAATTCCTACTAAACTCTGGCCATCAACTTTGAGTAGTTGATCACCGGCTGTTAATCTTCCATCCTTGGAAAAAAATAATAAACAAAAGTTTGAGTATTTCTTAAAGAGTTTATATGAATGATAAAAGAAAGGAATTGTAGTGAAAACTCACAGCGTCAGCAGCTCCTCCAGCCACAACGCTCTTAATATAAATGCCCAGACGATCCTGTCCAGCACCCTGTAGAAAGAAAAGACAAAGACTCCTGACTCAAGGGTATATATGTATATACAAAAGCAGAAATATATGTGAATAACGGTAAAACTCGAGAAAGAATAACGGCCGAGATATACATGAGGAGTAAAAAAATAGAAAGACGGAAATCCGCATTTAAACTCGATCCATCTAGCGTGACAGGCGTGGTGCACGGGCCGCTGGTCACATGTGGGAGAAAAAGTTAATCCCCAAGATCTCAACTATACATTTTAATATTTGTTATAATCATAAACAATAAACTCTCAAAAAATTTGAAATTCCAAAAGAAAAAACCCAACACCATTTTCCACTATCTTAAAAACACGGAATTATCTCGATAATGAGTGATTTGAGGACAAAATGTCAAGATACATTTTCCCTCAGAAATTATCCCCTCCACAAAAAAGCTCTCTTGACATTTACTCCTAGAATCACTCTTTCCCAAGATAAACCCATTAAAAACTCAAATGATTTCTTACCTTAGCAGCAACAATACTCAGTCCCATTCCATTGGTCGATTTGTGCAGCTTGATAATCTGAATTTCCGGTTGAGTATGATTTTGTCCAGCATGACCCCCAGAATATCCACCAGATCGATTGCTCATTGCGCTTGGGCTCCTAAAATTGTTGTGATGATCAATCATGTAAATAGTCCAATATCCACTGCTAGTGGGTTGAGGTGCCATTCTGCAAAGGCCATCCCTTTGAAGTGGTGCAAGAAACTCAGCTAAACCAGGTGGAACTCCTCGAATAACCTCACAACTGTAACCATCCTCAGGGAGTAATAGAGCCAGTGCTAACGTAGGATCCTCCTCGAGTCGAATTTCTCTGCCATCAGCCCTAGCCAATGCATCAGCGACACTCTCAGCAATTCTCACAACATTTTCAATAAGCTCAGGTGGTAATCTAGGCTCATCAGCAGCAGGTTGATACTTCTGAAGTAGTGCCCTAACTTGCAGTGAATTCAATTTGAAACAAGTAGAGCTCAATGTAGCCAACTCTTCAGCATTGTATTTAGGTGCTTGTAATAGATGTGTAGCTTGCATTATCGTAGCAAGATGACATTGACTGGCCAATTCAAGGCCTTGTCTTTCAGCCCACGTTTCCAGGGCATTTAACCGGGTCTTCAAACGTCTGCCGAACCAACGAACGCAAAGATTGCCGTTTGAAACTAAAGCATTGAAAGCCGTGGCGTTTATCGTGTGGAACAAATGACTAAACAGCTGAATAGTCAAAGCGGCGTTAACACGACAACGACGAAGTAGGGCCATGGTATTTGAAAATATTTGTAGTACACCAGCTTCTTTAGCTGGCTCATCTGCATCAGCCATAAATTGTGACATTGCTGGGGCTAATTCCAATGATACACAACGTACTAATGAAGCAAATGCTGTTTGTACAGCATCAGCTAGAATGTCTTGAGCACGTGTTGAAAATGCACCCACGTGTCTATCACTCTTTAACATGTGAAGTAATTCAGAACCATTGGCTAGCCAGAGAGCGAGGGATGAAGCGTCCATGTAACGCTCTTGGATCACTCGTTGGATCATTGTGGCTACGTTTGCCAGCATCACTGTTAATCTGTGAGCTCTCTCAGTTGGCTGGAGTTCTGGTCTGTAATGGGTACTTGCTCGGTAACGCGCGGCTAGGTAGAGGGTATACGTTGGGGCTAGTTTGAATTGGGGAGCTGATGGCTCAACGTCAGTTATTACAGCATGGAGAAATGCCTCCTCAGTTTCTTCGAGAAATTCTAAGACTGCTGGGAGAATTGGGTCAGTACCCCGGGGCTGACGATCGTATTGTTGGGATAATCTGGAATTATATGGGATGATTTTTCGTGTTAATGTCGATTTTCTAATCTTATTAAATACTCAATTATCTCGCTAATGAGGTTTCAATTTAATACTTACCTATTTTAGATGATTTCATAGATATTAATTGACATGTTTGGGTAATAATGAATACAAAAAAAAAACTACATTTTCATACCTGTTGCTGTCTCTACTGCTTGTCAAACTGGCAGTCTCAACATTTCCATCTAAATCGAATGTTGTTTCATAATTGTGGGTATTCTCAGTGGGATGTGCATTTGTGGGACTCTTAGGATTAGCAGCGGCTGATTTTGTTGGACTCGGTGGATTTGAATCTGGGCCATTTGGTGTACCTGAGCCTGATCTATATTTCTCGGAATTCACATCCTGGCTGTTTATGTCTGGTGAGCGTCTACGATTTATTTTTTAGGGATTGGGCGCATAACGCAAAGTGAAAAAACAAAATAATTAAAAAACGATACTGGGGGGAGTATTAAATTGAGTGAATTTGGGACGTGTAAATGCGGGGAATTTCTAGAAAATTGTGATAATACAAGGGATTGTGTGAACATTCAGACAACATTGATTTCTATTAGTGAATTTAGAGTTTTGTCAACTATTTACCTATCGTACACGTAATCCATTTGTCGGCTGGGCTCCTGTCTCTGTCTAATTCTGTCCTCTGGGGCTGGATCAATGAACCGAAAAGTGTGCATTCGTCCAAATTTAATAATTGCACCGTTCTGCAAAATAAAATTGACATTTTTCGTCGGTATAGAAAAATAAGCCTTTCAGCGTGACTGATTTTTTTGTTGAACTATATAGAATTTGTCCCTTTCAAAAACAATTGGAGAATAGTTGAATTAGAGAGAATGTCAAAATTGGCCATTTTGACTGGAGAATGGCTGACCCCCGAAATCGGTCCGCCCAAAATTTTGTCTTTTCGATTCTTTCTCGTTTGATATCTTCAAAATAGCTACCCGGCTACTCAGAACCAGAGCTGGGCGCTATTTCATGAAAATGAAATAGAAATACTATTTTAAATAACTATTTTTAATAGACTATTTGGGTCATCCAAATAGTATTTATTTATATGTTTTTATGACATTAAAATAACATAAGTATTTCATATTCTATTCTGTTCGAGCGGAATGGAAAATGAAATAGTGTTTACTATTTTATTTCACTATTTAAATGAAAATGAAATGGAAAATTTTCGCGTCACAACTCGATCTATATATGTATATATATATATATATATATATATTATTTGGCCATATTTCCCTCTCCTGTTTCCTTATCACTTTCATTGAGTTCAAGCGTGACGTAATCTCGATAAATCACCTGTAATCGGTGATTATTAAATTACTTCCAAAAATTTTGATCAACCATTTGAAATAGTATTTTTCTTCATCGTCCTATTTAAATACTATTTTATTTGCCATAGTTCAGAAATTGGAAATAGAAATTATTTCAAATAGTTGTTTTTAGAATCAAACTATTTAAATACTATTTTATTTATGACATTTGATAACTCCAAAATAGCAAATAGGCATAAATATTTGAAATAGTAATTCAAATAGTATTTTACCCAGCTCTGCTCAGAACTCGCGAGAAAAATTGAAAAATCGTTGAATTAGAGAAAATGTCAAAATTTCCAATTTTCACTGAAAAATGAATTTCACCTGTAGAATAGTAGTCTGATGTATCCTCTGATTATTAACATAGGTATGTGCATCCCTGGAGCAAGGCGTCAGTGTAACAATATTTTCCGTAAATGCAATAACACAGTGCCTGGGCATAACTGTTGGACCAGTTAGAGTGAGAGTCTGTGCTTGTACAGCTTGTGGACCAATTGGCCTCTCTGATCCAACTTCAGTGACATTTGGCTGAAGACGATGTTTAACCCCAGCTCCACTGGGTATATCAGTCCCATCAGGATTTAGCTCCAAAAGAAATGGCAATCTCTCGTCCTCGTATCTGTGATCAAATTCACTCCATTTACCAGCTGGTTTCTTCTTTCTTTTTCTTGGTACGTAATCAGCCGGTCTTCTTCTCACGTGAAACATGATCGAGCCTGAAACACAAAATGAATAATAAATAAGCTCCCATGAACCATTGCTCCAAATAATTCATCATATCATCACCAAAAAATGCTCATTTATGTTCGAAAATATTCTTCAACTCTATAAAAAATATATCATAAAACAAAGAATCCCCAAGATAATTTTTTTTTCCAATGAAGGAACACATGAAACGTAAAACCGACGTTCCAGCAACGCTGACATCGATATCTTCAACGAGTCACCGGAAAAAATTATCGGATGCGCTCCCATAAGCGTTGTAACTGTCCATTGCACAATTGAGGGGCTTTGTAGTCGATGCGGGTAACTACATATGACATAGCAATCATTGTAACTCCTCCCTTGAGGGCAAAAAAAAAAAACAGTTCCAGGGGCTCGATGAAAATATGAAATTATCAGAAATACAATTTTTCCATTTTTCTTTCCAATTCCATTGACCTTAAAAAAAAATCTCATAGATAAAATAAATTATTACCACACATATTGACACCTCTAGTCCATCCCATTTCTCAATCACCAAAATAATAATCTTTCTGTGTAAAAGAAAAACTTCAACTAGCTCCCAAGATTGAGAAATGTACCGGGGAAAAGAAATGGTAACTGGCAACTGCAGAAACATAAACTAAAAATACACCACCCATTTTGAAAAAATAAATGCCACGACTCATGTTTGTCCCTTGCTATTCTGTAAATATTCAAGCAATCTTGGCAATGTCCCGGGGGGGACTGAGACGTTGAGAAAATGTATATTTTGTACTATTGTCCAAGACAATCAATGCTACTGGCGTGAGAGTTTTTAGTCAACTTCATTCTTCCTCAATTATGTCATTTATCACAAAAACTATTGAGTTCAACTTGACAACTGTCTAACAATCGATACAACTTTTATAATCACATTGTGTCACACACGAAACTTTGGTAAATTCTATTTCAGGATGAGTCAAAACTCGGAGAATAATTGAATATTGTTCAAGAAACACCTCTAAGAATGAAACTATTGGAGTTGACTCTTTCCACGCTTTAGTTAGTAGTCGACTGAGACCCTTGGGAAGACGCATACAACCATATCAAAGAGAGAATCCTGTTCACTCGTTGCTCTAGCGTGACGCACAACAACTTCTAAAGCATTTGGCTCCAAGTTGTATCAGGTACGATGCACTGGAGGGCTTTTTTTCTTTATGTTTCAAATGTGTATTTATGCATGAGAAGATATGAACATCATTGAGAACGAGACACCGGATATTCTTCGATATATTTAATGAATGAAATTGTTGGTGTAGAGTGATTGAGCCTTCCAAGGATTCAAGGTATTTTCCTGCCAATCTTTCTCCCACGAGAAGCTATCGTTTGGCTGATGTCAATCATTGATTTAGCTATTTTTGTAGAAAGTTTATGATACTGTTTGTTCCAAATAAAAGTACTTAATGAATTTTGATCATTGTCTTTGGAAAATCTAGTAACAAAAATAGACACAGTGAGTTAATATTAGTGACATATCCTTGGTTAATCGATAAACTTAGTTTATGGGCTCTAGGACAAAGTTTTTATTTCAAATAACAACTCGCATTGACCATTCATTGAAATAGTCATTAATACAAATGTTTATGTGAATTATCTTATTCACAAGTTTTAAATAAATATTCAATTGCCACTTTTGTTTGTCAGAGAATTTCCCTCAGGTGTTTATGTGGCTTGACATTTATAAAGTTTCATGGAATACAAAAGTTTTATTATGTTTCTATCTTTTCTACCCATTACTGTAGAAATTGTTGATATTGGGGTAAAATGTAGGACAAATTTACATAATTTAATGATTAATTTTTATAAAACATGACTCATGTATTTTCCTAGGAAATATTGATAGTTTTGTCATTGAAAAAAAAATAGTGATATTGATCTTGTAGTTTTTCACATATATTATTTAATAATATGCTTTGCGTGTGGTGATTATAACCACTTGTGAATTTAGGTAATAATTTTTTTTTTTTTTTAATATGGAAAAGAGAAAAAAACACTTTCATCATGTCTAGCTAATTGTCTCGACTATTTGTGATTATACCTGTAGGTGAATGTACTGAAAGTCATTGTACTTGACCCGTTGGCTTTTCCTCTTAACAATGTACAGTAAATTACAAGGATATAAAAAAAACCTTTTTTTTACACGCATCGAGAGAGGGAGAATTGCCGACATTTACGTGCATCACAGTGTGTGAGAAAAATTCTAATAACTTGAATTATTAGATGGTACGTGAAGGGTAAATTAATTGAGAGGTGGAAATGCATGTCGTTACATTAAAAAAAAATTTTCTCCACGAGGTGAAATTAAAAATTATACATCAATTTTAAATTGAATTTTCAACGTTAACTTGTGATTGAGTGAATTTTTTTTCGTAATTGAGATTTTAGTTGTAAAGTTTTCACTGAATATCTCGAAATTAAATAGAGATAGAACAAATTTCATTATGACCTTTTTTATAGCTGACATTTTTCTCTACAAAAAAGGTATTTATAAAAAATTTTGTAAGTCCTCTAGATCTCGCGATATTTCTCAAAAACTTAAAAATATAACGAAACATCAATCACAGTTGTCACCGTTTCTCCATAATGTCTTCAACACGTGGAATAATTATGTTTCTACCTGTACAGCAATCATTAAACACGACCTATATTCACCATTAGCATCGCGTGATATATATCAAGACAATTGTCACGCACATCAATGATATAGACTTGCTGGTATCGTATTTTGATAACTATTTAATTCTGTACTGTAGACACAGAGTGAGAACCAACTGCGGTGGGTATAGGAGAGTGTAATGAGTGTATATGCCGCAGGCTTGTGTGCTCACAAGGGTCTGGAGCCTCTGGCCAATGTACATCAACAACAGTTGCATTTCCTGTTGCATTTGTGGGGTAAAGTAGTGACTGTGGGTGGCATATAAACTATCAATTTATAATTTCCTATCGATTCAATTTTTTTTTTTAAATAAAAAAAGCAAAAGTGTAGAAATTGTTCAATTAATTATTCAATTTTTGTTGATTATTCACTGAGAAAATTAATTTTTTTCAAAATTTAGAACAATTGGTTTAAAATTATTACAATTTACTCCTGTTATAACATTAATTGAACCTTAATTTCAACACTTACCCAACAGTATCTCCACTTTGCCACTTCTACGAGGTTTAAAAGACCACAATCCAATCATATTGATCAATAATTGAAAAATAATTAATGAATTTTAATTTTAATTAATTAATTCAAAATTCATGCGTCCATTTATCATCAATGACTTCTGATTGAGGAATTTGTAATAAGTAATTTTTATTTCGTTTTCTATAGCAAATTCTAATCATTTTTATCCATAACTTTTCTTTTTTTTTAGAAGAAAAATAATAATTATTTATTTTTAAAACTAATTGTTAATTATTCAGAGTTTTGTTGAGTTTAACATTTTGTAAATATTGTTTATCCAGAAATGTGTGGATTTAGCAAACTCCCCGAACCGCCAGGAACGCTTGTTAAAACAAAACTGCAGTGAAACTTCTTACCGAACATACGTAGAAATAATGCCAGTACGGCGCACGTGTGAATGGCGCAGACGCCGTTTATAATATATTCATTCCATAATAATGAATTATCGTAATTATTTAATTATCCATAAAATATTAAATTAATAAACAAAATTAGATAAATATCATTGACAATGAAAAATACGAAATAACAGAAAATTTTAATAATGAAAAAAATTAATTATCCATAAATTTCGAAATAACTTTCTAATTACTGTAATGGTACAGTAAATACCGAAATGCTAACGACATTAAAAATATGACTATATTTTATTTTACTGTGTGTTATGAAACACCACATCCATTATATTTGCACGAGTAATTTTACGGTTGTATTACCCATTTATGAAAGAAAATAATACTCAGGATAAACTACTTTCATCTCCAGCATCACTTCTTCCCCCTTTTTTTTTATGACTTTTCATGCCCTTTACGAGGAAAAATTAGATTCACAGTTGTATTGCATTGCAGCGAATGTAATTAACCGCTTGGGGATGATGGTTACAATTTTTTGATTGCTTCTTCAAAAGACCACAAATGTATGAATGTAAAGAGGGGGGGAAATTATTGCTATTCGGTAGGTAGTAGAGGGGGGGCTGAAGGCAACAGAGCGGAAATTGCTTGTTATACGACTTGTGCTAGTTTTTTTGTTCATTGTATAAAGAATATTCATCATTTTATCAAGAGATTATGCTTGAAGATTGTGGAGTTGTATCAATGAGTGGGTTTATTTCGAGAACGAGTCATTTTGGTAAAAAAAGTCAAGAGACCTTTTTTGTAGGTGAGAAAATTTTCTAAAAAAAATGTCTCTTGACATTTTTTTGTAAAACCCTTAGTTATGGAAATAATCGGTTATTTGAATGAGATTATTATCTGATGATGATGATGGACATCAAGAATGTTGATCATCACCACCAAAAATGTTTATTGTGTTGGTAAATAATTGTCTACAGAGCAGGATGATACCGATACCAGCGCCCTCACCAATTTCACCCCAGCACTCGGCCATTTACCCTCAAGCGAGAGAGTTTTCTCAGAAAAGGTACCACTTGTTCCACCAAAAGTAGGTAATACAGGTGTTCTACAACTCTCTCTCTTCATCAACAGCATGAAAAAATGTTTTTTTCTTCACTCCTCCATTATTATCAAATATTTAATTGAATCAATTTGCCTCAGATAAATAATACAATTTTTTTTTTTTATCAATAAAAATCCTTATGTAAGCATCAGTGCTCTAAGCAGGACACTTGATTCTCCTCATTTGGAGGTGTATCGAACCAGAAAAGTAGCACACCCCCCAAATCGTTTCCGCTTGACAGACATCACTGGAAAAATACAACCTACTTTCAATCCAAAATAAGTTAATTAAATTCAATTATAAGTGATGCAATCGATTCCCTTATTTCTGACACTACAATTCACTCTCCTGAAATTCTTTCCACACATATGAGCAATCAACAAGTCTTATTTCGCTGGAATTGTTCTGAATGCAAAATAGTTATGTAAAAAAAGGTCAACACTATTGATTATTATTGACTACTGTCTGAGGCTAATTCCCATGGGTGTCCAACTGGTCATATTTAATTATTATTGAACCATCGTATCAACTGGAGTATTTCCCCTGATGAATTCAAAACCAATATTTCATTAATTTACTGGATAATAAAGCAGAACTCAATAGTCGATTTTTTACAGCCGATTAAATATCAAATTATCTCGAGAATGAGTGATTTTAGAGAAAAATGACAAGAGACAATTTTTGTTGGAAATTTTCTCATCTACAAAAAAGGTATCTTGATATTTTCTTCTAAAATCGATAGTTTTCGAGATAAATAAACAATTGAGATTTACAAATTAACAACTGAATTTTGTGATTCAAATATTGAAACTAATTCGTGACTCCGCGACATTCAGAATACGATAAATATAAGAAAATGAGATAAATAGCCCGAGGCACGTGACCACACGCTAACAACAAACTTTTTAATTCTTTAAAACTACCAAATAACCCTTTAACGTGATTTATTTTTAGAAAATTAGAGCATACATGACTTTTAAATCGAGGACGCAACCACGAGCAACAAGCACGGCGCACATTCGGCCTATCGATTCAGTCCATCTCTTCAACGGTGTAGCGGGCGTTTTCATTCATTCCTAAACCCCCCCTCGCAATGTCGACAAGGTGATCTGTAAGGTAAATAAAACCTGCGGTTTGTAATTTGTCTGGTCAAAGACTAAAACCAAGAGAATCATTGGTGATGGTCAAATAGCCATAAATATCCACCTGATGTGACCCAACGAGAATTAAAAATTTAATAATTAAGAATTTAAAACGAATTGAATTGACCAATTTATCTTCAGGAAACAATTGAAATCAACTCTAGAGCCATTCCAATATCTCAAATTAAATCTAAATCTTCTCAAAGTACTTTATATCGCCTGGACTCAAGTGCACAGCGTAATTGCCTTTTACTGGTAGGAAATCTATTTGTTAAAGGATTTTTCATTGTGACAAACTCTCAACATAAAGAGTTTATCCATCACAATGAGGCAAAGTTTTTGTTGGAATTGATAAAAGCAATTTTTATAAAAAAAAAATAAATGACTCTATTGAATGAATGAAAGTCAATAGAGAACAGAATAATTGGATTCATTAATATTAATAAGAAATTTCACCCTTAATGAGACATAAACACAATGGAATATGCCCTTGATTGTATCTAAAGTCAGACAAGGAATAATCGAATGATTTTAATATTTAATATCAATGGATTGAATTCTCTGACGTACATTAATGCACATTTAATTCTGTCAGTATTTAACACTTGATACTCCTGTCTACAATGTGGGTCAGAGGATATACCAAATACATATGTACTCCATTGGTGATAACCTTTGACACATTTTGTCGTTATATCACTCCTGCTAGAGGATTTACCATCGAGGTGATTTTATATTTATATTATATATGTCTCTCATAATAAAAAATATCTTCAAGTATTTAAAAAAAATTCATTTCCTAATGGACAATTTCCTGATTGATGTCTTTAGATAAAATTCCAATTTAATTTATAAAGAAAATAATTTTAAAAATAATCTTTTCTTCTGTCTTATCATTGATTGATGAGATTTTCTAACGAAAAAATCCATTTATTCTACAATAATAATAATAAACTCCCTTACGTCTGATCCCCCAATCCATCATCTTGTCCAGTAATCGCAGTTGAGGCCTTCTAATGACTTGTGTCAGTGGTCAAAGCTCACAACTCTTAATTCCCCGTCTAGTCCTTCAACTAAAGCTTATTTCCTCATTACTCGAGAGTACGTAGGATGATTGGCGATGATAACTCCATTAATTTCATATAAATGTCACAATTTTTATGGTCATTTAAGTCTAAATGGTCATCATGAAAGACTTTTGGTCCACATTGTTCACCCGTATTTTAATTATAAAAAAATCCAATTGGTTCCAGATTTTTTTTTTTTTTGGTCGATTTTAATATAGAAAAGAAAAATTTATCAGGTCGAGTATTTATATATTTTTAAGTTAATTTGTATATTAATTTCTCTATTTTAAACTCTTTGTTTCGAGGCCACTTTTTACAGATTAATTGGGATTTAGAATATAAGTAAAATTCTTTGGAATATTTTTATATAATTAAATATATTAAAATTCTTTGTTTTAGTCGTTTTTTGGTCAACTTTGGTTCAATAAATTAGCTCAATATTATTGTGACAGTGTTCGATGACAAAAAATCGTTGTACGTTGTGTTTAATACGTGACAGCACAATAAATCATTCACATTAAAAATTTTTAAATGAAAGAATTGATAATTAGTTGTTTAATTAGCCCATGTTGAGGGAATCGATTGAGCTACGAGTATTCCATAATTACCCCTCACAATTATAATTAATCTCTGTCAAATAATCTCTATTGACATATTAAAATCCTCAAAAAATATTGAAAAACAATAATAATTTACCAAAAACATTTTAAAGGGTCTCTGAACACAATTTAATTGTTAAAAATTTAATGTTTCGAAAGAAAAAAGTGTTTTCACACGCATTTTGTGGATTTTTTCTTCTCAAGTGGACACAGACGAATGACTCGGTACGAGTACCGAGAAGCAACTGAGCTTGGGTAAAGCACCAACAGCATGACCCCCCTCCTCAACCAAGCCATTCTGTTGGGCTCACTCGAGCTGCCTCCAGCCAATCCTATCTCACCTATTCACACCCACTATGAGAATTTCTCCAAGGATTTTACCGCAGATTTCCTTTCAACTTTTTATTTTTCCTTTTTTTTTTTTTTCGAAAAAAATGAAAGATTAAATATTTATCCAGATAAATCCAGTTTCAAGTTCTTTGACTTTATGTTTATGAATGATTATATAAATACAAGGTGAAGAGATGTTGATACTCTCATATGTCACTGACCCACACATCCCACGTGCTAAAGAATTAATAAATTCCTTGGTGAATTAATTCTTCCATATCTTTCCTTGACACACTCCAGTATCTCTCACTACGATACGTTTGAGTAAGCAAGGATATTATGTAAATGCGGATGAGAGTTGTTGAGAGAGAAAAATAAAATCGAGGGAATTTGTTTTATATTGAGTTGATTCTGGAATTATAAAATAACTTTTTTTTAATCCCCAGGATGACCTTTTTCCTAGGCTGATATAATTGATAAAAAATTGGAATGACCAATTAAAAAAAATAAAAAGGATTTACACATGAAAATAGTGTGAAACCAGTTTTTTTTTATGAACCACGTCATAAGGGCATTAACTCGCCCTAGCCCAGTGAAAAACTGTTGTCACAAATTGAAGACAGCCCCGAGCAATTCACTAATTGGATCGTGCAGGCTAAAAAATTCACGAGAATAGAGAGAATATTTGTGGCAAAGAGAGAGAATTTATTTTGAAGTGGTCAGAACAAAAAAAAAAAAATACCTCAGAAACGTTTCAACATTATTCCCTAAATCTTGAAATCCCTGGAGGATTTTATTTCACCTATCGAACCTCTCTAAATGACTATTTACCCCTAGAATTTGATTTATCTTCTGACGTAAATCAAAAAAGAATTTTTATTTTTTTTATTTCAAGTATAAAATTGTGTTCTCACTTGTTTATAAAAACAAATACTGGATGATTGAATTTTTATTTTGCACAAAATCCTTTGAAATACTAAAATCTATCCGACTGGAATTGAAATAATTGTTGATCTATAAATAATCAACGGGGGAGTTCAATTGGTTAGCGGAAACCTATCGAATAATAAAAATAGCATTGCTTGGGGGTATATACAGGCGCCAACTTGTGATTATGTTTTATCTCAGTTGTAAATTGTGTCTTATTTTAGATAAATTTCCACTTTAAATTTATTATTATTTCTCATTATGAAGGGAGTGGAATTTATTTGCTCACTCCAAAATTGCGTACATTAAGAGGAGTATGAATAATTAATTAATTAGTTTTGTATTGTAGTAGAAGTGGTAAGTTGAGATGTTGAGTGAAAACTCTGTGATTCAATAAATTGAGTAATTAAATTTTAAGGGGATAGTTTGTCAGAGTTTGAGATATCTGTGGATTCTTAAGGAGTCTGACTATACCGGAAGAGGGTCGGATATGACCGGAAGTGATTGGGGCAAGTGCCTCAATTTTTTAATCATCGAAATTCAATAATTTCTCATTATCTCGAATAATTGCAAATTTGAAATTTTTGTTTTGAAAATAATTTTAAAACTCACCACGTGTTGAGGGATGATTCATCAATATTGCCAATGGACACTCGTCGTCATCCAGAATGTATTCCTGATGAGCATTGCTGCTCGTCGCTTCACCATTCACCTGGAGAAATAATAAAACAATAATTGTGCGTTTTTTTTCGAATTTCTAGGATGATTAAATTCAGTTTTTGGTGGATATCTTGGATACCAGAGGAGATATTAAAATTTTGATAATAACCTTTTTTGTAGATCTCATTTTTCTCTACAAAAAAGGTCTCTATGAAATTTTCAATATCACCTTCAGGTTCCAAGATATCCATCAAAAAGATTATTGAGAACTGGGAGAAGAAATGTATCTTTCAGTTGGACAATATTTCACTGGAGGAATTGTAGAATAATCTGTTACCGACCTCCAGAGGTCTACATTGAGCCCAAAGATGCATTACACTCTCTGTATTACCGACAAACACTCAATGAAACAATTATCAACAATTAATTCCCCTAAAGGTGTCAAACATCGATTGACTCAATCAAATTCTCCAATCAACACCTCATTATCTTCAATTAACCAACAATAACCATTAAATTTAATCATAAAATACACATGTATCCATTGACTTAAAGGAGCGCGTGCTCCTTATGAAACATCCCTCCAACAATTCCCCAAAAAAACGATTTCATTGAAATGTAAACGAGAAATATTGAATCACTCATTTTGTAATTTAAAACATCTTGAAAACTCGTTTCTTCCCATCTCAAAAACCCTGTATCGAGTTACCAACGAGAGCATAATGCCCATTGTTCATTCAAATTCCCTCCACAAATACAAGAAAAAAAAAAATGAGATATCCTGACTTGAGTAATCGAAAGTAACAAGAATATTTCGATAATATTGCATAAACTGAGAAAATTGCAGTGAATATTTGAAATAAATTTTAATCCTCACCTGCACCAAACAATACTGCTGGGGATCAACCTTGTCTAGCCCGTATTTAGACAGCATTTCCCTTACTACCTGAGCTGCTGAATCCCTGACACTTAACAATAGAGTCTTGTAAGGCACATCTTTGCACAGGGCTTCACCATAAATTTTCAATGTACCACCGGTATCAGGACCACCGTCTTTACTACGAAATTGTTGAAGTTTTCTCTCAAGTTTTTGCTGTCTACGTCGTCGCATCACCGCCTCGGGATTTGAAATACTTCGGGTGAAACTTGTCTCAGGTAATTCTGTAGAATAAACATGACATTTTTCAAGATTTGAGATTTACCAACTCTGAGTGGAAAAAATGATGGGTCAAGTGCTAAAGTGCTATTCAGGTAAACTTGGGACTGCGTGGGAATATTTTTTTTTTGAAGGTCAGAGGGTAGAATTAGATGTATATTTTGGATTGACGATGGATCGATTTCAATGATGGGAGCTTGGCAACGGAAACTCGCTAATCGATAGATTGTGAACTGTTTATATCAGAGGGTAATAAGTGGTGATATTTATGACGGAAGTGTCATTTATTATCTATTTTTAGAGCTGATAAACTGTTTTAGAATTGATATATTGAATTATCTTGATAATGAGTGATTTTAACGAGAAATATCAAGAGACATTATTTGTTGGAAATTTAATAATCTACAAAAAAGGTCTTTTGACATTTTTTTATAAAATCACTCGTTTTTGAGATAAATGGAAAATTGATAAAAATATAGAATATTCTACTTTTAAATTTGATGATTACAACAAAAATTAATTTTTTATAAATAATATTGTTTACTCACCAGTATAAAGTTTTTCAGCAACACCATTTTGATCCACAGGCACTGTATTTTCATCCTGTTCAGCACTTTTTAAGCGACTCAATTTTTCCTGTTTCTTCATCTGTTTTTTCTCACGTTTACTCAATTTCCGTCTGAAACTTGTACCCTCACCAAAGCCAACACTCTGGGCATTGGTTTTGTCGTCAATTCGACGAAGTAAAAATCGTCCCTCACGATCATCAATGTGCCAATTAAGCTGGACAAGCAGTGGCTTTTCCTCGAGACCCAATTTTCTCTCCTCTGGAAAATATTAAAACATTAAGTAAATTCTTAATCGACTTTATTTAATTATTTATTCACCATTCAACGTACCTCCATTCTCGTGAATTTCGTATAATGCATATTCTGGAACAGATAGCATACGCATATCAGGACGGAATTTTTCAATAAGTGTCTCAATAACAGCCTGACTGGTTGCATCTGAAGCCACTCGAATACATTTTGTTGCTACTTTTTGACCGCTGTCTTGAAAGTAAAATCTCATAACTCCATGAAATTCTAAATCCTGTAAAGAAAAATTGTATTAAATTAATTTTTTTAATATATCTCGGAATCTAATAGAGATAGAAAAATTTTCATAGATATCTTTTTTGTACATCTCATTGCACTCTACAAAAAAGATTCTCATAAAAATTCCTCCATCTCTCTCCAATTTCTAGATATCAATCAAAAACTAAAATTTATTTTGACCAGATTTGATTAATTCTGTTTTTTTCGTTGTTTTAACTATTAAAAAAAAAAATGTTCATTTCCGATATTTAGATTATTTCATTGACTTACTTCGTTCGGTTCTGAGAGCTCGAAGAGATCCAGACGATTGGCGTTCCATTGTTGAATAACACCACGAAGTGCCTCGCGTTCAGCCTTTTTGTTAGCAGCTTCCGCAGCCATTCTGCACGAGAGAAAAAATAAATAAATAAGAAAAAAATTAACCCAAGAAAATGAGTAATTCCATAACACCGGAAACCATAAATTTCGAAGAATTCCAATGAATTCAAAATGATGGGTAATGAAAGAAATAATTTCCAAATTCCATATTGGTTAATTAATATTTTATTTTAATTGGTAATTTAAAAAAAAAAAATAAAAAATTGCTGCAGCTCGGATTTGAACCGAGACCTCCACAGATTATCGACATATTTCGGCGTCCTAGAGGGGGAGGTGACGGAGGCTAGAGGTAGAGTGACCAACCGAGGGTAAAAGAGATTGATTTCTATTATATTTTGGGGGAAGGATAAAAAAATAATGGGTCATGGAAAATAACTAATACCATGGGGTTAAGGTGGATGGAATTTGTAGGAGAGGTATGAACACTCGAGCGAGGAGGCAGGTCATTTGTTGGACCCAGAGCCCCCCCCCCCCCTCCCCTGGTCCTTACCCAACATTCCAACTACATTTTGGCACTTGGGGTGGGATATACAACATAATAGCCACTCTCTAAAAGCAATTATTCACTTGACATTTCAAGTATTTAATTTTTTTTTCTCTCAATTCCCAATTGACAATTTTTTAAAATTCTTCTCGAAAATATTTAACAGAAAAAAATGATCAAACATGAATAATAAAATCTAACGGTTTGTCCTGCATAAAATGTAAGCATCAAAACTAGATACAAACAATATGAGAAAAAAAATCTTTTGCATATCAATGGAATTTCGCATTTGTACTGACCCCCTTAGCAAAAACCCAACGGATCTACCAAAAAGTCATTCCCACACCGGGTATACTCTCATCCCCATTGTCACAATGTGTGTGTGAATACAAGGGCCACAATCGACCTAATATTATGTGACGTCCGTCTAAAAATCCATTTAATGAATTTTTCCTTTCCAAAATAATTTAATATCGTGAAATATCTAACTGCGCAAAACATAAAATTTTCCTTTCGGGGAACCAAAAATTTCGTTTCTCACGCCTAAATTCTGGGTCATGATTGGATCTGTCCTATAATCACGTATTAAACAATAGATTTTTTTTCTTTAATTTGATCAACAATTTCATTTTATTTAAATTATTTTAGTCGTAAAGAAAATAATTCTCTTGTATTTTTAGTCATTAATTTTTTTTTTTCTTTCAAATTGTTTAAATTTTTTTATAAAAACGATTTTTTTTTGCATTTTAGTATTAAAAAATGAATATCGCCATATTCTGTTATTTCTAATGAATAATAACGGTAAAATTCATAACAGGTAGACCTCAGGGTAAATTTGAGGAATCATCTGTATGTCGTCCGGATGTACATATCGTGTACGATAGGCTATGATATACCGACAGTGACAACTAAATAACTCAGTTGTGAGTTAACGCCCGGAATGTCGGTTACATCCTGTCGGCGTGTAGATCACGTATTTTACATGCTTACACCAGCGGAATTGTAAATAATAATTAAGATGTTTGTACATTGATACGAATAATGTCATTGGGTACGTGAAAACATTGATTATATGTATAAAACAGTCGTCAATTTTTTTTTATTTAATTTTAATCATAATTAACGATTTTAGTAATTTTTTTTTCAAGTCGTTTTCGCAATTAAAAAATAAATTTTGTAATTAATTGTATTGTTTAGACATGGGTAATCATCCAAAAACATTACATCCGGTTATAATTGGACTGTCTCAAGTACCCAATGTGTGCATTTGTGCAGGCGAACACCTGTTGCTACCGTGACTCTTCCAAGATTCACATCCGGATGATTTAATGATGCATGACTAGTGTTTGGGGGATTGTAACGGGTGGAAATGTTTTTTTTTTATAGGGATTTTAGACGTTATATTTGATTTATTGGGAATTGTCGATTAATTAGAGTTGTGATTAAATGCTCGAGTCGATGATTTTGGTTGAAAAATAAAATTTAATGGCTTAATTCAATGAACAAAGGTTTTTCTCATTGACCATAAAATTTGTGAGACTTTCATTATGTCTAAAAATATGAATATAAGGAGAGAATTGTTTTGGAGAGTGTGTGACTCAGACAATAAAAGAACTCCAGTTATTTGTGGAATTTTAAATAATTCATTAGTTAATACAGTTATAGTATATTTATAATTTTAATTGTTGAGGATACTCAGTTATTTTTGATGATATTTTTTAAATAACATGGTATATTGACATGAGAGAATTGTGAATGAGTGGAAGTGGGAGCGTCACGATTGCAAAATTTCTGTTGTGCTCTAGAATTTAAATTGCCAGTGGTAATTGTATTTTTGTTCCAATTTTCACGGTTATTGAATGCATAATAAATTCACCAGAGTATTTTCACTAAAAAACTATGAATTCTTCGCAATTTAATTTTTTTTTATCAATTTTTTTGGAATTGAGTGATGAATTAATTTTATACAATCAGTTTTTGATGAATATCTCGAGAATCCTGAGAGATGGCGAAATTTTCGAAGAGACCTTTTTTGTAGAGCAGATGGAGATAAACAAAAAAGGTCATCATGAAAATTCTTCCATCTCATTCAGAAACAGAGATAACCGCCAAAAATAAAATAAAATTTTACGAAAAATAGATTTAATGAATTAATCTATCAAAAATTTCTTGAAAAATAATCTACTCACTCCTCGGGCACTGTCATCCTTGTCCACAAATTCCTCCCCTCTCAAAGATAAACCTCCAAGGTGATAAAAAAGAACCCCCTCCCCCCCCCCCCCACGAGATTCAAGGACACTTTACATTCCCTAGGGCAACGTGAACCCTAACCGGACCGTTTCAAATTGAATATTAATCCTCCCCTCTCCCCCTCCATCAACTACAATATTCAACTCAACACAAAAAATTCCAAAAATGTTCACAAATTTGCAATAAAATATCAAGTCTCACTGATGCCCAAAAATTCCCAACAATTTTACAAAATATAATATCTCATTAAATTCCACAAAAAGATTTTTTCAAAAAAACCTCAAAAACATATTTTAACACTCTGATAACTCCAAAATTCTAAAAACTGTTTATTGTGATAAATGAGTTGCGCGCGCAGTACCACCACGCCAAGCCACTTTGGGCCCAACTGCTGGATACAAGGTCCCTCCGGCTGTCAAATTTGACAAGTACAGTCAATTATTAAATATTCACCACAAACATGAAGATTAATCCCCAATAATTTGATTAATCCTCATTACTGTATTTAAATCGATTTAAACACAACTTTGAATGAGAAGAGAAGGCCTTCGTTGGGACTGACACGCTGGAATGTCCCTGCCGATAGGCATTCTACGTTGACTACGGTACGCTCAACCTAACCGGTATCCGGTGGGGCCTTGGGAGCGTACTACAGTGCGTGCCGATGGGTAAAGTAAAAATGGAGAGGGGGAGAGGAGTGTCATGGGGAGGGGTCCGTGTACCTATTCAATTTATTTTACTCATAATCCCTCTATTTGTAAAATTATTTTTTCCCCAAAAAATCTCATCACTAGGAATTGATTTTCTCAAAGGGATTAATCTGTAGATTTCTAGGGCTTGTTTATGATAATGTAACGAGGGCTTAATTGTGAGAGATGCTAATGACGCTAAGACACTTTTTTTTTACTGAATCGTTGAGCCTTATAGATTATCCGTATGATGGAATTTCATGGGTACGGCGAGCCCCTTTATGTGTTCAAGTATGAGAAGCACTTGAGCATGAAAGAGATTTTTTTTTTTTTTTTATTATTATTATTCATGGGTGCATCGTTACGAGTGAAATTATCACGGAATTTATCTGTGGGAGGGAATTATTGGGTACTTGGATTGATTATTATTTTTTTATTTTATTTTTTGAGGGGTTTCTGGGGTATGCGATACGCTCCTGTGGATGGCGTCACCAATGAGCGTCTACGGCGTAAAACACCGGTGCCGGTAGTATCCCAAACTCTCGACCAGGTGCGCAATAACATGGCACAACACTTGGACACGCTCAGATGGGTGAGAATAGTGCGGTTGGATATATTTTTTTCAAAAATTCAATATTCCATTCATTTTTCGGACAATGAGTATTTTGATAAATAGATGCGCAATGCAATGGGGGGCACGTTCTGTAGAATATATATATTTTTTTCTTTAAGGGGTTCGTCGAGTGTTTTTATTATTCGATTTTGCAATTTTTTTTTTAATATCGAGGAAGTACAGAAATTTGAAATAATTAAAAATTAATTGATTTGACTCTAATTCTGATTCACTCAATCATGATAATCAGATTATTATGACGGTACACACAGACCCTAAATATTTGAATGAATATTTTTGTGCAAATATTTTTCATTCACTGAGCAAGAAAAAAAATATAACAAGTATTATATTTCCATTGTATACTCAACAATCCCTGTTTTTTTTTTTTTTTAATTCACATGATCATTTTTCAAAAACCGGTATCCACGGGGGATCATCAATGAAAAGACATATGCCCCCATTGTCTGATGTCTCGATGAGTTCAGTGTACACTTGAGGAAAAGGTTTTATACCTCAGGTGCACCAAGGTGTAATTTAATCCAAAAATTTGATTATAATTTTTCATTTTTAACAACTAATAAAGACAAAAAAATTTAATTCAATTATTTCTCATTATTTTTATCTACTCAATTGAATACAAATTATTCACAAACAACTGGTTAAATAATTCTCTCGTTATTTCACCAGCCCCAGCACAAAATAGACTTTGGAAGTCTTAGTAATACGCTGTACGGCGGCTTCGGATACGTACAAGTTCTTGCGACCGACATATGGCTCGGAAGTTGATAATTTTATTATATAATAACTCACCATTTGTATCGATCAGTTACAGTAGTGAAACTTGTATTATATAAACCATAATAATTATTGAAAAAAAGTCACTTTTCATGGTAAAAAAAAGAACACGAGTGAAGCATATGGAATTGAGATAAAACCGTTTTTTTTAGATAAATATTTTAAAAAATTCCAAACATTCTTTGTTAACCATTAGAAATGCATGAAAATATTTATTGATGATAAATATACTCATAAAAAAAATCTATTAAAATTTTAACCAAGCCCCTCAGGAGTGAAAAGAACGAGAGTATGTTGGCCATGTAAAGAAAAATCTTCCACTGTTTTTAATTATTCAACTGGGGTTCTTAAGAAAACTCTGAGCGATGAGGAATGACGCGTTAGTTATGGTACACAATGACAAGAAGGTGGAGCTCATGAAAAAATTGTTGAGGCACTTTCATGCTCTTCAATACCTTCTATGTATACCTAATAGGCTCGCATATGCATAGACACATCTTGATTTTTTTCATTTTTACTCCCCCATTATCATTTTTTTTTTTACAAATAAATAATAAAAATTGATTTTTGGTAAAATTCAAAATACAAACAAAAGAAAATGAAAAAATTCATGTTCCTTGGATTTTCTCAAGTGATTGGTTATGCTCTGAATGCAAAAATAATACCAATAGGAACTGTTATTTATCGAGGAGTAAATGTAATTGAGAAGATATTGAGACGATTTGAGGGAAGAGGATACAGCCACACCTTTTTATTTTCCACTGTGTAATTTTTAAAACGTTCCTGTTTGTTCGTGACACAGTTGACTGAACAAGATGATTAGATGTAGACTAAACTAACGTGTTTATTTTATTTAATGTTATTGTTCATAAAGGTGCAATGATTAATTTTAAGAATCATTACGTAATTGAGATGTTAATTGTTATTAATTCTCATTGAAATAACTTTCTAAAATTTTCCCACAGACAATTATTGCATCACGTAACGAGAATTTATCAAATAAAAGTGCAAATACAGATGAGAGGAACAAGAAAATTGTTATCAGAGGTGCAATGAGGTAAGAATGATGTATCAGCTGCAACTGAATACACCTTGGAGATACACAGGAACTGTGAGAATAGCCTATTACAAATGTATTTAATAATTTTATAAAGACGAACGTCTAATAATATTTATTTCGTCGTCCCCGATTATTTTAAACAAATCAATACTGATTTTATAAAATAATTTAATGACAAAGTTTGTGATAAAAATAATAAACTACTGATGGAACTCATAATAAATCGACCATAGAAGAAAGAGAAAGACAGGTCGGCCACTGGACTAGTGGGGTATTAGATAGAAGAATGGATGCTGGAGAGGCCTGTACTGAAGAGAGAAGGGGTAAACTACTGAACAAGAATATCGAGAAAAGAATTTTTTTATGTACAATAATTCAACCGATTATTCTCACACAATTATTTTCATTTTAATGAATTATTATTTACAGTTGTATTTTTTTAAATTCAACAACATGGCGTAAGAGAATGTCACGAGACACCTGTTTCGTTCCTGAGAGCATTGAGCTCACGCTGTCCCACTGCCACACTATAAACATGATAAATGTGTGCCTAGGTTGCAGATAATCTCGTATTAAATATCTAGATTAATTCAAAATTAATTGATAAGGACAATTAATTAATTTGGACATTGTGTATGCGTTTGAATATTCAGTTACTATGAGAAAAACTAACTGAATGGGTTAAAAAAGATGAGAATTGTGTAAATTACAGTGTCTGAGTGAACAATTCAAATGTGAGAGTCAGTCATGTCATGTACAAATTCCCATGTTAATTTTACAAATTAATTAAATAATGAGAATAATAGATTGATACAATTGGTTTACAGTTATGACTAATACAAGATTTAAATTCCACTGCTGTTATCAACTAGTGGGCGGTGTCAATCCATTAATTTTTATATTATACAGACAAACGAGTTTGTTTACCTATATACAACGCAATTGTTGATCTTTGTACCTCGTTTTCTCAACTCTATTTGATAAAAATACTCACTCTTATCAGTAAACGTTATAATACACAAACGGTGTTAATTATCAAAGATAAGTTATCACTCGTCTCTTCAACGAATTTTCAATTGTTAAATAAACCTAATTCCTAACATCTCAACGAATAAACATCATGTCTACACAGTCATGCTCATGCATTAGTAACAACTAATTTAATCCAATTAATTTAATTACAACCATCGTTAAATACTTGTGAAAATTGACAACATGTTGAACTAGTTTATTGTTTATCAGTGAATTAAAATTTAAAAAAAAAAATTCTCTCCACAATTTTATAAATTTTTAAAACTTCCTCTTAACATGACTCACAATAGCTCACGATTAGTAGTGACTAACTACTTGGATCATTGACGCAGTATGTTTCATTCTCCTCATAAATAATCACAGAATTAATTCAATTAATTCATTTTTTTTTTCAACTCGATAACATTCTTGAATTACTTGGAATTATTTTGGTGATAAGATATGTTTGATTTACGTTACAGTAAATATTACACTGGAGATTAAAACCACGCCTCAGTATAAACTACGACATTGAATAAATACATAAAGGACGATTCACAGAATGAGTGCCTGAGTGATGACGGGACCATGTGAGTTAAGCAGGCAAAATACACAGGTATTAAATGCTCCAGGGGGAGGGTGGGGAAGCAGGCAAACGATTTGGCAACACTGCACATACGATCGCTTTGAAGGCAAAAGACAGGAGAAAAGAAGAAGAGTGCAAGGGGGGGGGGGGAGAGTTGAAATTGCAAGGTGAAACGAAATGTTACTCCAATTTCTCATTCTGGTGACACGATTTACAAAAAATAGTGAATAAAATGTTAATTAATTTTTTTAAATAATTAAATTTAAAAAAAATACTCGTATTATCCATAAAAATTGGAAAGTATACGTTGTGAATACACGGGAAAGTTTCGAATGTAGTTTCAGTTAAGTAGCCAACCGAGATGAAGGAAAATTTTTATGTAAAATACATCAAAACAGGTATTTTTTTTTTTCAATTTGATAAAATAAATAGACTCACGTGATTATTGAATCAGCGGTGATTAATCTTGTGGGTGGGGGGGGGGGGGGGGGATGATAGATGATAATAAACTGGAGGATAAATTTCTCGTTGAATATATCAGGACTCCAGGAGTCTGGAGGACACCGGTATTATTCTCAGTTGCACGTAGTCACACCTTTTCCACTCTTCACTGACCATACTTTACACAACACTTTTTTGGTTTATCGAGGGGGTGGAGGGGGAATTAAAATACCGGTGATTAATATTGTTTTAAGGCACAATTTTTCATTTTGTAAACTCTGTAATCCAGTCTGGAGTTTATTCACTTGGGGTATTGATGGTAATTGTAAACAAAGGGAATAAATAAAATAATTTTTGTGAGACACACGCGGAGGAGACGATGTAAACGGTGCGCGTTGCCACTGAGTACTGAACACCAGTGGTCATTGGTTTTGGAGCCAATTGGTGTTGTCTCGGTCGGTAAAAACGTATTGAGAGTAGAGATCAGGAGTTTTTGGAGTTGTTTGTACATTTGTCATTGTTTTGTGGGCTTTGAAAGTGTTTTAGGGGATTTTGGCAGATTTTTTAAAATTAAAATTGTTGGAATTTTGTTGGAGAATGTTGGAGAGCACTTGAGGGGGGGTTATGGATCTTGTGTGGTGGTAATTAATTTTGTTTATATTGAGAAAATCGACGATTACACTTATAATATAATTTAGAAACAGATGAGGATGATTTTTTAATTATTTTCAATTAATTTTGTAAAGTGAGAAAATTTTGAATAATTTGAAATTTTGTTTTTGTTGATTATCTCTGGATCTGAGGGAGATGGAAATTTTTTCATAGAGACCTTTTTTGTAGAGGAGAATGAGAGCTAGAAAAAAGATATCTATGAAAATTTACCTAGCTCCCTTAAATCCAGAGATATTCATGAAAAAAGTTGAGTATAGAAAGTTTATTGGGATAAATCAAATTTTTGAATTTCAAAATCGTTCATTTCCATTCCCAGATTTAATTACAAAGACGAAACATTCATAATTCAACACCATTGGGCATTATCAGTGTACATTAATGATTTATCTACGTTTTACCTTAATTTTTACAAATTTTTTTTCTTCAACTTTATGATTATTTTTTTATTATTCACTCGTGTTTAATTTTTTCGAAAATATTTATATTTAAAAAATTGAAGATGCTTTTTATTTTATCATCACAATTTATGATAATCGAGCTGAGTTTGCTATTATGTATCACAATATTAAATCTTGAAGTTCCTTCAGAAGTTCTTCTTCTTTTTTAATTTTATCAAGCTGATTGGCTTCCAATTTTTTACCAGCTGTTAGTTGTTCATTGAGTTTAGTTATTTGCTCCAATTTACTCTTGATTTTTTTAATCTTCTTATTCTTCTCAGGATCATCAGTGAGATCAGGATCAATTCCAGATTTATTAGTCCCCTTAGGACTTGAATTTTTCTGTTGTCCATTGGTGGTAACAGCATTTGGGCCTTCCAGTTCTTTTTTAGCTTTTTTTGCCTCTCGTTTTTTCTTGGCTTTCAACGCAGCTTTTGATGGTTCTGATTTTCTTGGTGCATCATCATCATCATCATGAAGTTTAAAATTGATTGTTTGTCCCCTTGCTGATGGTGGCCTGTACGCCTGTTTCGATGCTTGAGGCTGACTAGGTGCAATTCCCTCAACTGCTTTGTAACTTATGGCCTTCTCAGGAAATACTCCCGAGGGATAAACTTGCCAGAGTACCTCCCAAAGTTCCTCCTGCTTGTTCCAGGGCCTCTCGTACAGTAAAGTACCACTGTAGTGCCAAATTTTATACCCATTTGCTACCCTCAGACGAGGAGCAGTTGTGGCTGTCATAAAGTGTTCACCATCGGGTGACCATTCTAGCAGAGTTGTGTCTGGTGCCTCAGCTTGACCAATTACTTTTCTTTTCGATGTGTCCCACAATTCTATACCTCCTCGAAGATTACCAAAACCTCCCAGCAGCAGAATATTACCCTGGGGATTGTAATAAATGCTATTTCTGTGCTTTTTACCAAACTCAAAGATTGATTCACATTTTAGGTTGAATAGGGTAGCTTTTGAGGGCATCAGACCGTAGATTACACAGAATTCTGTGTTCTTGGGGGACCACTCGACTGCATGGATTGGACCGTCATCACCTGTTGATAATTAATAAGTTGAGATTGAATGAATTGATCCATTTTTTTAACTTAAATGTTTCACTTACTTAGAGTAACTACTGCAGTCTCTCCCGACACACTGAGATAATGCAACGTCTGTTTTCCATAATACGTAGCACCAGTTTTATCTACATCCATACTCGTAAGTATAAGAGCACTCGTACCCTTTTTATTCCAGTAAATATCAACTTTGTCAGACTGAAAGAAACTCTTGTTTGCGAGTGACTCAGTGGTGTCAAATTTTGGATATTCAAAGAGGCGAGCAAACGATGGCTGTCCAGTTTTTCCTGAAGATTGTGGGAGATTAGATTGTGCTTGAGACTGATATTATGGAGTAATTTACCTGGTAAATAACAAATGACGTGGTAGGGAGAATTTCCAGAGCCAATTCTAAATTTTCCCACTTTCGTTGAATTGAATTTATACTTCACAGTTTGAAAATCTGCGTTTTCGTAGAATAACACGTCGTTATTTATCAGAATTCCACATAATTTTTCATCAGCTGACCACTGTGGTTCCCTAAAGATAATAAAATTGTTGGAATAAATAATTCAGATTTTTGTTTGATATTCTTACCAATCAATTCGTCTTTTCTGCGTAAAACTCTTGACAAGTTCTCCATTCTCTGATTTCCATATGTGCAATTGTGGATTTCCTTGAGGATTAGCTTTAGATACTGAACAAATAAAAAAACAAGATCACTCAGTTTTTCAAGAATATCTTGGAATACAGAGGAGATAACGAAATTTTCAAAGAGACCTTTTTTGTACCTCTAATTCTCCTCTACAAAAAAGGTATCAATGAAAATTTTTGTATCTCTCTTAGATACCACAATATCCATCAAAAAAACATGAATAACTCACCGATGAAGGGTTCCCAAGTCATAAAATA
Organism: Coelinius sp. EB29; assembly: GCA_035578325.1. NCBI lineage: Eukaryota > Metazoa > Arthropoda > Insecta > Hymenoptera > Braconidae > Coelinius > Coelinius sp. EB29. The sequence goes on from JAOZGT010000011.1 coordinate 722,916, forward strand.
ATTAGCCAAACTCGAGAATTTAATAGCACAAACTTTGGGCTTCTGGAGGATAGCAACTACCTTCCAAGTGTTGCAGAGTGCAATTTTAACGGAGGGGCCAGATATCCAGGCGAAATAACGTCCATCTGGGCTGAATGTCATAGCCTCGCAGAATTTACTATCGTCCTTCGTGAAGGATGATACATCGGCGTAGGTTGGTGGTCCATTGTTGAGTCCAACACCGGTAGAACCTCGCACTAATTACAATTAATTAATTCTAATATTCAAATCAAGTAGATTCAGTCTCAATCGGTTAACCAAAATAATCTGTCACCATCGATCATCAAGTATTATAAATAAAATCAAGAGTTTAATCATCATTTTAATTACAGCACAACATCAGGACAATTTTTTTGAAATTTTTAAGAAAAAAAAAATGGAGAATTTTAAAAAGTTTCAACAAATTTATTTAAAAACTCACCAGCAAGACAAGGAACACTCGACGCCATTTTCCTTCCTCAGCCCTCACCATGCGGTGTGCACAGCATCACAACCCCCTGGATTTTCTCAAGCAATCATGAACTTACACAGTAACACAACTTTATTCGTACAATATTGTCTTTGTGTATGTGAGAATCAAGAACTCAATTCAAATTCATGACCTTTGATTTGTTTATTCATTCAATAATCTTTCAATAATAATAATAATAATCATAAATCTATGATAATTAACGTTTGATTGTGAAATTTATCCCATTTTATTTATTTAATAATTTTTTTTTTCTTGAGAAAAAAAAAATAAATTATGATATTTTTTCGATTTTAATTAATTTTAATTAATTAATTTTTTTCTTTCATAAATAATAATTATTTATTGTTGCAAAATGTTATTTTTTATAGTATTTAGTCGCTGGCGCCATCTTCCGAGGGCTATCAGTTCCTGAATTATGAACAAAGTGAGGTTAGAATGGCGGCTGATTGAGTGAAATTACGTCTTCCCGATTATTTTGACGTTAAGATTAAAATGGCGGTGTTTTCCAGTAGCTTGTTAATGTGGTTGTGTTAAGAATAATTTTAATTCAGTGATACGTGTTAATAATTGAAAATTGTCAGTGTGTTATAATGGAGGCGGGTGCTAGTGGGGGTGCCCGCACAACAAGATTTATGATGGAGGGTGTCGGTGCAAGGGTTATTCGTGGTCCTGAGTGGAAATGGGGAAAACAGGTTAGGAATATTGTCTCTGGATTGTTTAATATTTATAACATTCATTATTTATTTATTTATCGATAATTCAGAGGATCAATTCAACCTTGACCTTGAGATTAATACATTTAATTTATTTAACCTCAAAATATGGCTTTTTTTTAAACGAAAATTAGGGAGAAATGGTCTGTTTACGATGTTTGCTATTGGGAGTTAATACTTGTTGGGTTAATGAGGATGTAAATATGTGTTTTAGGATGGTGGAGAGGGACATGTGGGTACTGTGAGAAATTTCGAGTCCCCTGAGGAAGTTGTTGTTGTTTGGGACAATGGGACTGCAGCAAATTACAGATGCTCAGGTGCATTTGATTTGAGAGTTCTTGATTCAGCTACAACTGGTGTCAAGCATGATGGTACCATGTGTGACACCTGTCGACAACAGCCTATTTTTGGTATAAGATGGAAATGCGCTGAATGTGGAAATTATGATCTGTGTTCTATATGTTATCATGGGGATAAGCATCATTTGAGACATCGATTTTATCGTATTGCAACACCCGGAAGTGAGAGAGTGCTGCTGGAGCCAAGACGAAAGAGTAAAAAGGTATTTTGAGGGTTTATTTATTCAATTTTGTAACAGAACAAGTTGATTTCTCTAAAAAGATCAGATTATCTTGATAACGAGTAATTTCAGGGGGAAATGTCAAGAGACATTATTTCTTGGAAATTTTGTAAGCTACAAAAAATATCTCTTGACATTTTGCTCTAAATCCACCTGTTGCTGAGATAAATGTCCAATTATCGAAAATGTCAAATTCAAATAATTAGATTTGATCACTGCACCTCAGAATTTTGTTAATTTGCAATTATCTCAATAGTGAGAGAATTTAGAAGAAAATGTTAAGAGACATTTTTTTCTGGAAATTTTGTAAGCTACAAAAAATGTCTCTTGACATTTTGCTCTAATCCCACTCATTTCTGAGAATTTGATGCTTTTGTGATGATTCACATAATTAATAATTCCAGATTGCCATAAGAGGTATTTTCCCTGGTGCAAGAGTTGTAAGAGGTGTAGACTGGCAATGGGAAGATCAAGATGGTGGTAATGGTCGTCGAGGTAAAGTCAATGAGATACAAGATTGGTCAGCAGCCAGTCCTCGTTCAGCTGCTTACGTTATTTGGGATAATGGGGCTAAGAATTTGTATCGTGTTGGATTCGAGGGAATGGCTGATTTGAAGGTTGTCAATGATGCTAAAGGACAGACTGTTTATCGAGATCATCTGCCATTGCTGGGGGAACAGGGGCCTGGGAGGACTGGTCCCCATGGGCTTCAGATTGGTGATCAAGTGAGTCCTCAATAAATCCAATTAATCACCTCAATTTGTAATCGTCCATTCTCCCTAATTTATCATCAATCTTTCTTCCTTTTTGCAGGTCAATGTAGACTTGGAATTAGAAATAGTTCAGTCTCTTCAACACGGTCATGGAAGTTGGACAGATGGAATGTTCGAGTGTCTGGGAACAACTGGTATTGTTGTTAGCATTGACGAAGATCATGATATTGTTGTGTCATATCCAAGTGGCAACCGTTGGACATTCAATCCAGCTGTTTTGTCCAAAGTACAAACCCCAGTGCCTGTTACAAGCTCTACATCCGATAATCAAACATTTGCTGTTGGTGATCTAGTTCAAATTTGCAATGATCTTGAGAAGATTAAATTACTGCAGAGGGGACATGGAGAGTGGGCAGAAGCTATGGCACCTGTGAGTAATAATTCAATGAAACCATCTAAAATCCTCAAATTTTCATATTTATCATTAATTTTGAATACTTGAAAAAAAAAATGGAATATGAGAAAAAAAAATTAATAATTATTTTTTTTAGACACTTGGAAAAATTGGTAGAGTCCAACAAATATATCACGATGGTGACCTAAAAGTAGAAGTATGCAGTACCTCATGGACATACAATCCTCAAGCTATAATAAAAGTTGCCAGTAGTGACGGAAGTGTACCAGGAAATGGTAGCGGTGGTAAGTCTCCATAAATCTTTATTTCCATTTCCTCAGTACTAGAATATTAATGTTTAAACATTAATTCCAGAACGATTGTCTGCACTATTGAAGAAACTATTTGAGACACATGTATCTGGTGATGTTAATGAGGAACTAGTTAAATCAGCAGCTAATGGTGATGCTTCTAAATGTGAAGAGTGTCTTAAACGACTAGATGCTGATGTCAATGGGGTTTTTGCTGGTCATACTGCATTGCAAGCAGCAAGTCACAATGGTCATCTTGATGTTATTAAGATACTACTGCGATATAAAGCTGATGTTGAAATTGAGGTGATTTTTCATGATAAATTTATCAACACTTTGATAAATCTTTAATTATCTCAGTGATGAGTGATTTTAGAGGAAAATGTCAAGAGACATTTTTTGTAGAAAATTTTGTCAGCTACAAAAAAGGTATCTCAACATTTTTCTCTGAAATCACTCGTTCTCGTTGTAATTACAAATTTAATATTTTCCATCAGGACAAAGATGGCGATCGAGCAGTGCATCACGCTGCCTTTGGTGATGAATCAGGTGTAATGGCATTGGTTGCTGGTGCTGGTGCTGATTTAAATGCTCGTAATAAACGGCGCCAGACTGCACTTCACATTGCTGTAAATAAAGGTCATGCTGGAGTTGTTCGTACGTTATTGGAACTTGGTTGTCATCCGAGTCTTCAGGTAAGTGGGAATAATGATCCTATACTGTGATAATTCATGTTTTATGCGCCCTAGATTCACGAAGAATTCGTGAAAAAGAAAATTCAGCGAAAAATTTACAAATACAAAAAATGACGAAAAACAAGAATTACTCGAGTTGCATGAATATTGCACATGTGCATTATCCTCTTTTTTCAAAGTTTCATGAACATAGAAAGGTGGGGGAGGTGGGGGATTTAATCTAAGTAGAGTTTAGAAGTAAACTCTGTTTTTGGCGAGTTTCATGCAGACTAAGAGCCAGAGATCTAGTGGTTTACCTCACTCTCCTCAACATGCCTGAATTAGCGTTAATTCACGTTTGTTAGGGAGCAATATCTCCTCATTTGCAGTAGTCTTAATTAATCCAGTTATCTGGCCTGGGTATTCACGAATTTCACCTGTGTTGTTATATGAGTGTCATGGGTATGGTAAATGTGTGTATTGTGTATACATGCTGTGGATAATCAAGATCCACGTTTATCATACGTTTATAGTCATTGTTGAGGATGAAATTGTGGATAAATTTGTGACAAATTCATTTTCGATTAGTGTTAGCTTTGATTTTGATGTTTTCGATGATTTGGAATATTCAGACTCATCAATTATCTCATTTAGCTTGATAAATTCAAGTTTAACCACAATCATTGGATATCATGACCTAATGGAGATTGACAAAGGGGATATATAAATCAGAAATATGAGGAATAATGGAGTAGATGAAAATAGGCTTTTTGATTTACGTTAATTGTTAATTTATACCATTTTCACTGGTTATGATACCACAAATGCATTATTTAACTTATTCAATTGCTTAAACTGTCTCACTTGCCATGATTTGCAACTATTGCTTATTGTTCTTCTCTGCTATTTCTCCGAGGGCTGAGAGTGATAAATTTACATTTCATACCCCTTAAATTTTTCCTCCTTCATGGTTTAAAGTTTTAAATTTTTTCAATTCTAGTTTATTGGAATTTTTTTTTCAGTTTCTGGTTTTAAAGTTTTTTTTTTTTTTTTTTTTTGTGAAATCGAATAACGTATGAAGATGGATTGAGAGAATGTGGAGAATTGTCATGAGTCTCACGAATTTATTTTTCGTTGGGTATTGGGAATGATATAGTGTGTATATAGGGCGGAAGTCTCTTGTAGCAATGCCAATGAGGATTAATCACTTGGAGGGACAAACGAGTGAACAACTCAATCTTTTTCGACAATGTTTTACGTTTTAATCTGATTTATTTCATTGTCAGAGGGATTTTCTAGAGTTTCATCGGAAATTCTTGGTGATTTGTTGATCATTTTGGGGAGAATTGTTCAGGAATTATGATTGAAGGATGATTAACAATTTTATTGGTGCATTTTTGTCTACATTGAACAATGTAAAAAAATTTTTTATGCTTGTGAATGTATTATGGAGCAGTATAAATCACATGAAGGTGGGAAAAATAATGTATTCGTTGAAGTTTAAAGGTATTGTCGTTATGACATTGTCGTTAAAATACTCGTAGATGGGGGATAAAGGGGTTTGAGATGACTATAGGACCTCGTATCACCTCTATCACCAATCCAATATCCAAGTATGGGTTATATAGTATACGAGATGTCTCTCACACGGTTGAGATATCATTTCAGTCTTGTCTAGGAGCATCCAATGTGTCTATAAAATATATTTGCTGACAGGTACAGTATTTTTACTCGTTGGAGACTCAACAGAACCAACTTTTGGGGGGAAATACATTGTCCTGAAAGTTTAAGAGCAATGGCCATTGGTGTATGGGGAAAAATGTTTTCGTTGTAGAGAATCTATTCGGATGGATAAAGCGGATATACGCATGAATCGTAATTTATTATTTTTTACACAGTGGTCAGCTAAAATTGGGAAAAATCATCGAATTGTGCTGACAATCTTATATTTTCATCTTTCATCAAGCATTCAATTATCGAAATAGATTATACCAGATTTAACATGACAATATTCTCCAATTTCTTCAACATAATCACCTTGTATCAACAATTCATATGCAATTTAACAAGGATAACATGTTCTACAAATTGTCACAGTGAAAATTCTCTCTATATCCACTAAATTTCACCAACTCATCATCATCATCTAAACAATACCATTGTTAATTCAACGTCTCAAGTCTTTGGTATACATGTGCTGTGTGTTTATGTGACACTTGAGATGTTGAAGTAAATTAAATATACGTTGGTAAAATTGAGAACCACTGGTGTAGAATCAACTGAAATAGGATCGAGGGGGGTTTGGTTGAAATAGCAAATGGTATCAGAAGGCAAAGTATTACGAACCGATCCAGTGTACTTTCTATCCCCCCTCTCGCCCTCTTCTTTCGTCTACTCTTAGCCTCTATGGGTTTCTATAGCTCCTCTAGCCTCTTCTGTCCTCTTTTCACTCTCACAAGTATAACTAAAATCCAATACTCTTTCTTACTGCCAATGTTTCCTATCCCTGGGTATGCTTGGTCCAACGCTAAAACTAATACTCTTTCGATGGTAGCTCAGTACTCTCCCCCCGAACGATCTAGGTTGGAGGGAGGAGAGAAGACCAATGTAATTACTTTCGAATGGCGATTTAACGCATCAACCTCCACCAAGGCATCTATATCGTATACCAACTCCTCCCATTCTATCTTCTATACCTCTCTGCCAATGTCTATTGGGGATTTTCGTACATTTTACAGTGAAACACGATCGATCCTTTAACAAATTTGCGTAAATACAGTGGTGTTTGTAGCGAGAGACAGTCACTTTTGAATTTCCCGAGGGATTTTAAATACTCGTTTTCTTTTGCTATACAAACGCCAGAATTTTTCTATTTTGCTTTTAACTTCTGGCTCTTATGGGGTACAGCCTCGTGGGAGATAATCAAAATGACTTTGTTTTTTTTTTTTTTTTTTTTTGGTAAACGAATGAGATTGGAAAGGAGTTTTTTGTATCGAGAGAAATGTTTAAATTGAGAAAATTGGATATTTATGGTTAGGGATTGGATTTTCAATTTTTTTCACTTGTTAAATCGAGATTATGGGTATATTTGAGAATATTTTGTTGTATTTTTCTGCTTGTTTAATGAGATTTATTTGTAAATTGTAATCTTGTTAGGTTTTTTAAGAGGAAAATATTTTGTTTGATAGCAAGAATTCTTCTACATTCGTATAATTTTTTTATTAAACACACAACTGTTAAAAAATGATGAGAGCTTATGTTTCTCATCTCATTCTTTCGTATCTCTGTTACACAAAACCATGAGAATTTATCTGTATCTCTCTATGTATAAAGTGTGTGCATACATAAAAGTTACAACGCAGAAAGTCGTATACAGTGAATGTAGGATGTAAATAAGCAGGACAAAAAGGTTCTTCGTAATGTAGAATCCTCCCACCAGCATCACCTCTAGCTAGCTAGTAAATTTTACAACTCGTTGAAATATTATACTTACAAATACGTTGGAAATTGTGCTTGTATCAAAGTTTCTTGTTAAATTGTCCATGAAGACAACAGAATCCAAGAAAAAAGTTATCTGGCCATGTACACTCGATTTTTTAACATCTTTATGGTCTTCAGATTCATCATAAAGTGTCACATTTGGACAAAACTCTGTGTCATCTAGATCATCAGTATTCCTGCAAATCACCAGCTAATTTGGACGAAAAATATTGGACATAATCAAAGAAAATTGTTTACTAGTTTGATTATTCCAAAGGAAGGAGATGTTAAATTACTCATAAAAGAATGAGTAGGCTGTGACTCTTGATGGCCTACATCCAATGGGCCCTGGAGGGATATTGCTGTTAAAACACCAGCAATAACCCACTGTGCTAGCTTTATACTGCATCGTTACGTTAAAGGAGAACTTTCGTGGTATATTCGTGTGAAACTGGGCTCAAGTTGGTATAACCAATACATTGGAGGCTTGCTCTATCAGTTTGGACAATGGGTATTTCAACTTGGACAATCAATGCTAGAGAATCTGCAACAGTTTAATTGATCGTATTAAATTGAGAATGGAGATTGGTGGGGTACAGTCTATTGAAATAAATGACTGAGTTTAAATTGAGAACAGTTGTTTAGGTATTTTTTTTCCTCTTCGATTCTTCATGTTCAATAGAGCTTGGACATGATGTAAAGACTTGATGATTTTCAATTCTCCTTTTGTCGTATGGGTACATCATTACCTCGAGTAAACTCGAATGTTTTGCTCCAGTGTAATAGCATTGGATCTCAAGCTCCACTTGAAAGACCTGTGCTAGACCGAGAGGCCGTTGTGTGCCTCCAGGCATACTCTACAACGACCCAAGCAAGATAGATGCTCTTTCCATTTGTCTACATGATAGATCCGCTACCCACTTTGTTCCCTCACAACTCTTCTTATTTTTGTCTGTTTGAGGAAAAAAATTGCTTGAGATATCGGCTCGAGAGGGCTAAAAGAGTAAGTTTTTTTTTTTCATAGAAATATGGAGGGACAATTTGGTCGAGATGTCTTTGGACTCTTGTAACATGGGGGAGGGGGGGGGGGGGGGTTTTTGGTTGATGTCTTTATAAAGCTTATTTATTTAGAAATAGAATTACTTGCTCAAGATGGTGAAGTAGACAATGGGAGATTTATCAGTGAGGAAAACTAGAATTTACGATTGTTGATAATTTATTTTGTTAAGGAGATATAAAACTCGGGGTAATGGGGAGGACATTCAGAGAAATGGTCAAAGGTAATCTGCTGTGACTGGGGGAATTTAAGGATTAAATTTACGATACTGAGGGGTAACTGTTGGTTCATTAATATTTTATTTCAGTTAATGAGAATCAGAGTCTTGAATTGAATTTAAATTTTTACAGTTTTCTTTTTTTTTTTTTTTTAAATTCAATTATTTTTGTCATATTAATTAAATTATTTAAACTTTTAATTAATGTGACAAAGTAGTGAAATTGTGTAATCTCAACAAAAGGGCGGATTAATGTTCTCTTTAATGCGCGAGTTAACGCAAGCCTTAGAGTGAATCCCTTGCGGTCTCTTTATACCATTAGCCACCCACACATGCCTGGTGGCAAGCGTAAATTTTCCACCCCCCCCCCCTTCAGAAACTTTGTCTTGGTAAGAATTTACAGTACCACTGGGACACGTGTCCGTTGCCTCCACATATGTAGCAAAAGCTTGAGCTAAATGAACCTAGATTCTTCTACTGGTTCAGTTTTTTTTCTTCTTTTTTCCATCTCCTTGAGTCACTTTTTATGGAGTGAAGACGAAGGAGATGGATGAGAGTTTCATTTGGTGGATGAGTGGGAGATTGGATTGAAAAGCGTAAACTAGTGATGGGTTGAGCTGATTTTTTTCCCCCTTTTTTTTTTTTTGCGAGGATATAAAATTGAACATTGTCTGTTACGGAATAAATCGACTTGTCAACTCAATTTGAAAATGCACTTGTGCATTTCTGGGGGAATCAATGCACGGGGATTGTAACAGCTCACGTATTTTTTTTTTTTTTTTTTTTTTATCTCGGTAGTTTATTGAGGGGGAAATGGAGGAGAAAATGAAAAATGTTGGGGAAAACAGTTGTAGGGAGTTTACATTGTTCTCTGTCGAGGAAAACTGGATTTACAGATTTGTTGACTTTGAGTTCTTTCGAGTTTTATAATTTATCATATTGAAATTTTACGGTTTATTGGTGGAATGTTTCGAGAGATTATCATCAGATTTTTTTTAAACTAGTGGTGAGGTATATTTTGATTTTCGAAAGTCATTATTGGTTTAGAAAAAGGCCATGTCTAAATCCCTCATTGCGTGAGTCACGAGGTTAACTGATTGCACTAAAAATTTTATTGTTCCCATAGCATCGGGGGGTCCCGGAGAAGATTACCTGAATTTTTTGTGCAAATCGGAATAAGCCCAGTATGATCAAAACACTCAAATCCACATTTTCATCAATTTCCTCTAGTCGAATTTTCTTCATTTCGTTTCAATTATTTTCCCCGACCCCTAGACATAATTGCACTAAATTTTTTTAGAAAATTTCTTAAGAAATTCAGACGCAGCCTTAAAAAAATAGGCTCAATTAAAAATTGTTTGCCGAATCTCTATTTGGATTAGATGATAGTCACATCTAGTACAACCACGAGAGATTTTCAAGACAGTGTGCAACTGGAATATAGATGTGGAGAATAAGGTGGTAATGGTTATGCTGACGATCACCTACTAAGCCTGTGCACCGGCTGGGTACCTCTCTAACAAAATATCCCAGTTCAGTTCTCTCTCTCTCTCTCTCTCTCTCTTCCCAGTCTTTTTGAATTCACTGGACTGTGCTCGGGAGGAGAGTTGAAACGTGCGAAAGGAGCATACTGGCGTTAACTAGGATTTGCCCAGGATGAGAATCGCGAGGAAGATTCTGGTGAGGATTTCCTGGGGTGAGGTAGAAAGGGCCTTTGTTAGAAAGTGGAGAGTTGATGATCGTAGTCATTCGTAGGATATCGTATTAGTTCAATCGCTTAAGGGGTACGTGAGACTGTTGATCATCTGATTATCACTTGTTAAATTCAATTTTCTATCAAGAAAATGAAGAAAATTCAATCTGAATTCAAATTTTTTTTTTTTTTTTATCTCTATATCAAAATTCTACTCATTAGCATTATGAAAACTTTAACAAGAGCAGTACTAATATAGTGACAAAAGTTTATCATCAGCAGTTGGGAAGATAATTCAAAACTTGCAAGTACCAAATTTATTACCAACGGTTTTACAGCCTCTAATTAGTCGTCTTGTCTTCTGCATCCTTCATCCTCCTCTGTCCTCTCGATGGGGCTTCCTATATCCAGAGACTTGTGATCCATCCTCTTGAAACAGTTGTATTTCTTTTTTTCTCTCCTTCAGAATCAGTTGTGAGATTTTTTCGTCGTACTAGCCAGTTCTTCTTGTCATTCCAAAGTTTCTACGTGTGTCTTATCCCCTGGAATAATCCACCAGTCGCACATCAGATATATCAGAGAAAATTGCATTTCCGAATGCACTCATTCGAAAGTACCGTCCAATCTAGCTTGGCTTCTTTCCTCCAATGTATATAGTATATCTCAGTTACTTCTTTCGCATCCTAGAGAACTATTCTCGTATGTCGCATCGTTTTTTAAGGTTTAAGGAGGGGTTGGGCTGAGGAAATCAAATAAAATATTTTCAAAATTAGACAATTTTTTTTATAATTTCACGTTTATCTCAGAAACTATTGATTTTATGAAAAAATGTCAAGATATCTTTTTTGTAGATTATAAATTTTTCAACAAAAAATTTCTCTTGACATTTACCCCTAGAACCCCTCATTATCCCAATAATTCCATATTAAAAAAAAAAAATTCTAAAAAATTAAACTTTTTCCTTTTTCCACGTAATTCTATCGTTCGATCTGTTGACTCGACATTTTTTAATTCTTCTCCACCAAATTCTTGATGATTATCTGTTCGGGATAGAGATAAAAATATATATATCGAGCTGATTCAAAATCTTCAGCAGAGACTAATACGCTTATAACAGCTAGTGCATCGTCAGCAGTGGCATTTTGCAACACTCGGTGTCTTCCATTCCCCTTCCCTCAGAGTCTGATACTCGTTTCACTTCTATCAAGTCACGTAGACGACTCAGTGGAGAGTCACCTCACTGAACAAATTGATCGCACTGAGAGCAGTGGATTGGTCCTCTAGGAAAAAAAAAAAAAAAAACGATGTATTGTGTTTGGGAGCTCTAGATTCTTTTTTTCCCCTCTTTATTCCAGAATGGGAATTGAGTTTATTGTGTTTACACTTTGTTTTGTTTATCCACTCACACGTATTATTTTTTCATGATTTATTTTGTTCATTGAAATTGAATTTAATTAAATATTTTTCACATTCAGACAAATATATTATATCGAAAAAAATATTGTACACGAGTGAGAAAAAAAAAATATTTTTTCTTTTTTCCTCAAACCCCAAGGATATATCTAAAGTCCCAGTCACGTGGACCTTTAATCCCAGACAATAAACTGCCCCGTCGCTCTCCCACGAATCCCCGGGTAACTACGTCACTCTCGTAACGTTGCCAGTTCCATCAAGCTCCAGTCTAACCCTCTATCTCTCCTTTTCCACTTGTGTTAGAAATAGTGGGGTGATGCCTAGCTTCTCTTCGTATCCAGCCACGTTCAGCCAACTACTTTCTTGCCCTCGTTTTCCTCGTCACTTCAACCCACACGTTGGGTAGAATGGACGTCCTTTACAGCAGTGACATGACTGCGTACTCGCATTCCACACCTTTTTCCCCTCTTTTTTATTTTTATCTCTGCAGAGAGGAGAATGTAACTTGAACATTTGGGATTTGAATCCAGGGGGTTAAGTGCAGCTTTCGGGGGGTTATTGCTGGATAAAATGCTTCATTCATACCAATGGTACTGGAGTATTTTATGTTTGAAATTTTTTAAAAATTGAAAATCATGTAAAAAGATAAAAATCTATTTGATTAAAATTTCTTTTTTATCTCCAGATTTAAGGTCATTAATTTTTTTTAAATAAGATGACCCATTTTGCCCCTATATGGATTTTGAGATGAAGAAAATTTTTTTAATTAAAAAAAAATAATCTTTATTCGATAGAATAAAATGATTTCAGTTAGCGAATTGGTAAAACGGTTCAAGTCAATTTCATCTCAGGGTCAGTTTTTGATGAATATCTTGGAATCTATGGGAGACTCTATAGAGACATTTTTATTATGACCTTTTTTGTAGCTCTCATTTTGCTCTACAAAAAAGGTTATAATGAAAATTTTGCTATCCCCCTCAGATTCCGAGATATTCATCGAAAACTCACGCCAGGATGATTTACCAATTCACAACTGATTTTTTAAAAATTGAAGAATAATTTTCACAATATACATTTTCATCCCTCGAAAGTATAAAATGAATGGAAAATGTTCAATAGATGTGAATAATTTGAATTTTAATATCGTCCTTCAGGAGTTGACAAGTAGTTTTACCCCCCTCTCCCCACTCTGGTAACGTACATCATTCCAAGTTTACGGTGCATGAACTTCAGTAATTATGATTTTTGTAGACCATACCCGATCATGAATTATTCCGTTTCAAATGTAGAGAGAAGCGTTTCAGAAATTATTCAACTGTCTCTGATGCTAAGGGGTGGGGGTAGGGTGGGGATGGCAGTTACTTTGAGAAATACAAAAGCATGATTTATATTCGATCGTGCTTCTTATGCAATGAGCATTTGCTAGGCTGAGCACGTACGAACGAAGAAATGAAAAGAGCACCCACTACGTGTTTTTCGTTCTCGCACTTTTACCACAACAAGTTGTCTGAATTTTTTCTTTTTTTTTTTTTTCTTCGAAGGGGTGAAAATATATTGTTTAGTTATTGATTGCTATTGATTTCTTTTATAACTCATTATTCATCTCAGCAAGTTTATCCATCTTCATTACTCAGTGGTAGACAATTGGAGAGTAGAAAACTATTTCCATTTGTGTTTACCACTAGTCCTCGGCTGTGGTTATAACGAGAGGTGGAGAGAGAGAGGTTAAACCTAACTGCCAACTAAACTCAAACCAACTTCAAGTTTTGTTGCTTCAGTTTGACTCTTAATGCTTGTTCAACAAATATTGTTCAACAGTGTCAGCCCACTCAACAATTTTCAGCTGAATTGCTCATTTTTTTTTTATCAATATATGTCGATTAATGGATTAAATTATATATGGAATATATAATATATATTTTCTCTGTGCAATCGCTTAAGAGTTGAGCTGTTAAAATATATATTTGGTGACAAGTGTTATGCTGTGAATTTTGAATCTCAAGTGAAATCCGCATAATAATAACGACAACGGGGAAAATACCACTGGTTGGTAGATGGGAGGAGGAGGAATAGTGGAAGGATATTGAGGGGTGGCGGGGGGGGGGGGGAGGGGGTGGAGATAAAAAGCGATTACCTATCGAGAAGGTAGATTTAGTTATTCAATGGGCTTCACGTGGAAACGATTCAACGCATTACCGCGCCATTTGCGTAATCTACTGTGAACATTTAAATCCACTTGGTACCTTGCATAGTCTCGTGAAAATTCATTGGTTACGCCCATTCACTCAATATTTCAAATCTATTTACGATGAATTTTGTTATTAAGAAAATTGTATTTTACACGAGTTAAATTTTTTGTTCGATTTATTGAAATTTGACAATAGAAGTAAAAAAAGTCTCATTTTTTGTTTCAATTCCACGTAGAATCGTCTTCTTACTCTCATTCCTGATTATAGCCATCTGTCGGAGGTGGCAGGTACCATATTCCACTTGGGATTCCCCTGTTTTTACAATGAATACAAAAAGAACTCTCGAATTCCATCAATTATACTGATTTATTCTTTACAAATTAGGTTATAAAAATTGATTTTAATATTAAAAAAATGACAGGCAGCTGTATCGTCGATATAGCCGTAGAATTTAACGTGGATACGTCTAACGTTCAGAGAGATATAAGAAGTTGAACATGTTGCATACAATGGTTACTGTTTTAATGTCACTTTATTAAGTATTGGTCGGTGATAAGAAAAGTATGATACATAACGAAAACGAAAACCAACGTATTTGTGTGAACGATTAACTTTGTCTGTATGTTATTTCGAGGTTAGTATATCAATTCAAAAGTTCTTTATTACCCATACATTAGCAGTCGATAATTTACACTTATGTATCAGTAGTCGATAATTTACCAACAATTAGGGGCGCTGATAATTTACTAATTTATCCAAAGAACGCCGATAGATGGCGTTGAACGATAAGAACTTTATCAAAATCACCGTCAAAATAGAACAAATATTTTCATTATATATATCGCACTTAAAAATATCAAAATTATCATACTTTAATGCCCAATAAAATAGTAAATTATATCAAACTCGTTTACCACCCACTGAGCAACTCACTCTACATCTATCTGGAATCATGTCATTCGTGTTAGCACGTAGAAATATCTGTATTAAACCGTTGCGTGTACTCCCTGTTCTCTTGTGGGCACTTAGTCCCCCTGAGTGCTGTAAGACGAACACTGCCAGTGACGGTGCTACGTGCAGGCGAGGTATGTTGGAATCTACATAGCTGAAGATGCAATGGCACGACCAGATGAGAGAGTGAGAGGGGCTGTGGGAGGAGAGGGGGAGGTAGTGCATGAGAATGGCACTCGAATAGCTGAAGGGTTATCGCTATCTATGGAATTATAATACACGTGAGACTCTCCCAACGCTGGGGTACTCTCATCTTCTGTCCTAGTACAGTCAGCTTGGTGGTCGTAAAGAGATGTACAGTGAATTTATCATATTTCTGTGTGGGTGGATGTGGGGGGGGGGGATATTTTATATCACAAGCGTGATTAATATAATACTAGTTAGAATGACCCATTTTGCCCCATTTTTTTTTTAATTTTTAGAATTAATATTACATTTGATTTTATTAATTCTTTTTTTTTTAAGAGATTTAAAATTAAAATTGAACAACTTTTTTTTTCAATAGTAAACATGTGACGTCACAGGTTGGAGTTGATTATTAGAGAGAGTAGGATGAGGTGAAAAAAAAAAAAAATAGTGGGAATATAGGTAGAGAATTGGTGTATATGGTGGAATGGGGGTTTATATGTTGGAATATGTGTGCATGTGAGTGGGTCCAGTTAGGTGATACTTTATGGGCAGTAGCTATCATCGTAAACATCGAGAACACACACAGTACTTTCAAACACTGGGTTTTTCTCACTCCAACTTGGTTAGGGGGGTGGGGGGGGGGGGGGGGTGAATTGAGAATCGTAAGATACACTCCTTTGGTGTACTTACTATTTTTATGTTTATGGTTTTGTTCGCTAGGAATTCCTAATCGTAACACGTAGACCATTTGTATGAGGAGGGGGGGGGGGGGGGGGTATCAATCAATTTTTCTTGCTCATAAAAAAAAATCCATAAAAAGTGTGAAAAATTGAATGAATTTTTAATCATAGAGTTATGAATAATTTTTATGATGAAATAAATTTTTTTTTTTTTTTAATATCTCAAAAATTACTTGGGGCAAAATGGGTCGTATTTTATTTTTTTTTAACAAAGATTTTAAATCAAATTGTTGAAATAGAAAATGTGAAATTGTAATAATGTAGAATTCAATATATTCTCTCGAATTCACAATTTTGCTGGCCAAGAGCATTTTGATAAAAAATAAAAAAAAAAAGATTTCAAGTGGTTTTTGGTGACTGGTTGGCCAACCGCAGTAGTTTTCAACTGCTCCATAACGCTCTCTCTACTCCCACTGATAGCGGATAGAGGATGCATCTTTCTTCTCTCCTTTCCACCTTCTTTGCACACCCCCATATCTACCCTTCCCCCCCCCCCCCCCCCCCCTCCTCTCATCTCACCGCTGCTACGTTTGGTGCTTTATGAATTGTCTGGGTGAAGTTATAGCCGCCCCAGGAACCGTAAACTGCCGGGAGCACCTCCACCCCCCCCTCCCATCCCTGGCTGTCAGTGACGTGGCACTACATCCTTTGCAAGGTCTTGCTCATTCTCTTCTGCTCTTTCGCACACTACTTGCCTTTACGATATTTCTAAAAGCTCGTACTGTAAGTGCAAGTTTCCGTTTTATTCTCAGGGGGTTTTTTTTTTTTCCTCGTTTTTTCATATTTGACTTGAAAATTTTTGTCATCAATTTTTTTTTTAATTTTTTTTAAATTTATTCAATCATATTCCATTCATGGGAAGGGTGGGGGGAAGGGTTGTTGTTAATGAATGTATTAATACGTATTTAATTGACCAATTATAATTAATCGATTGAATTTTATAAATTTAAAATGAAATGAAAATAATTCCCTCCAATTTATTCATATTTTTCAGCATCAATCAGTTAAGAAAAAAAAAAAATGTTTAATATTGATGTATGAGGGTCATGCTCAGGAGGTGGGACATCGTCTATCATCTTGGAGTATGAGGAGGGGGGGGGGGGGAAGGAATGTGGAATTGCTGGAAAAAGCTTCACTAACGAATGACTTCGATTGCGTCATAAAAATGGGCGGTATTGGGTGGAAATAGGTGGGATAGAGAGGGGGAATGAAAAATAACTTTGGAGTTATCTGGGAAATTGAAAGTTTCTGGTTTACTTGACTGGGTCAACTATTTTTTTATTTTTTTATTTTTTTGAATATTTGATGGAGGAAAAATATTCAGTTTTATTCAATTTGAGATGAGAATCTTCGAGTGGAGCTGATTTTATCATGTGGATCGATGTCGATAGGTTGGATACGTGCCTACTCCTTGAATTTTAGCCCCGGGTATTTTTATCATTATTCTCTCGTTTCTAGAATTCCACGGTGCTCCAGTACGATCGATCCATTTTGCATAATAAGACTATATACATTTCCTATTTCTTGGAGCATTGGCATATTTCATTCTGTCAAGTTTTCATATTTATACGGATGTATATGTGGTTGAAAAGAATCTGAAAGAGAATGTGTAGGTGATGTTGTTGAAAAATAAATTGAAATTAATTATTTTTTACAATTTTTCATTTAATTAAAAATTTGAAAAAAAGACAGGAGAGATAAATACGCATTTATCTCGAGAACCAGTGATTTTAGGAAAAAATGTTAAGAGACATTTTTTGTAGCTCGTGAAATTTACAATAAAAAATATCTCTTGACATTTTCTCATAGAAACACTGATTATCGAGATAAATTTGATATTAAATAAAATTCTAGATAATATTTCAATTTTAATTCATTAATTTTAATTCCAGGACGCTGAGGGTGACACTCCACTTCACGACGCCATCTCCAAGAAGCGAGATGATATGCTGGCACTATTATTGGATTATGCTGCTGATATAACCCGCACTAATAACACCGGTTTCAACGCTCTTCACCATGCTGCACTTCGCGGAAATCCAAGGTGAGTGATAAACAGCCTCGAGTGGTATATTTATTGACACAATTTTCATCCTTCATGATTCGAGATTCATTGCATTTTCCACTCGACAAAATATCAAAAAATTTCACTCTTTTTCTTCGCAAAATAATAATTTTTCATTCGCTAGAGACAAAAAAATTGAATCACTCTCCAAGAAAATTTCATTTTCTCTCGAGGACTTTTATAAAACCCCTAGTTTAACAGTTTATACTCTTGAACAAAGGCTAGGCCTCTCCCCCCCCCCCCCCCCCTCCCATTTTCAGTCACAATCTACGAAATATGAAAAGGGACGAAGGTCGAGTTTCTGAAGTTAAATGAAAGGACATCCGCGAACGTAATTTCCTGTCTTTCTAGGGTGGGTGGGGGGTGGGGAGGGTTACCTTTGGTTAGCTCCAAGTTATACAGACGCTGAAAGCACAGAAAATTACTGTAACTGCTTTTGTTTTCACCTTTTCTCTCCTATCTCTTTTGGGTTAAATCTCCATTTCAGGTTTTAACATTTAACATTCAGATATTCTCCAAAAGGTCTCTGATTGTTAAAAATATTTATTATCCAGTCTATTGTTTAAACTATTAAATTTCTCGATAATTAAATTGTCGTGTAATCATGTAGATTACATTCTGAATATTTTATTGAGGGAAAAAAACCAAAGAAATGCTTTTAAATCCAAATGAAGTTGTGAGAACGAGAATTGATGGTGATATAGTTTTGAAAAAAAATCTACTGGGGTAATTTTTATGCAAGACCAATCACACAATTCCCCCAATCCCTTATTACTTTAGCCTCACAGCAATAGAATGCCTTCTATATCTACTCGAATAAGTGATTTTATTTAAAATTCTGGTTGTGTTCACCCTAATTAGTTTAACTCTACTCTAACAATTTATTAAGAAGAAAAAGCACCAGAATGAGACATATCTCTTTGCACAAGCTAGTAGTAACTCCCTACCACTACTCAAACCCCCTCCCCTCCCCTCCCCTAGTACGTGCTTGGGAAAATTTACTTTCGTCAAGGGTTCTCAGGGTATTTTTCACCCGAAATTATCTGAGATATATATATATTTTTTTCTCTTCTCTCTCTTCAAAGTTTAAAAGTTGGTAGTTTTCAGAAGTTTAGAGTTTCAGAGAATTTTTGAGGCTCGTGTAAACACGTTAATTCGAGTCAAGACTACTTGAGAATTATTAAGGATATTAATTTAGTTGAAAAAAATGTGTTGAATTTTATATTAAATTTCGACTTTTTTTCCACTAATTGATAAATTTTTAATTAAATTTGACAATTTTCTAGGTTTTATTACAGCAAAATTGATGGAATAAAGCTATTATTTGAGTTATATTGGATATTTGTGTTGCAGAGGAACAGAATAGATGAAAGAAATCGTAATGAGTGATTGAGAATTGGATAAACCCAAAGTCTTTTGAGCATTACCAAACTCATTGTAGAATTTCAATTGAAACTGATATAACAAAATCCTATATCAAAGTTAACTAGTAGTTAAATTGACTCAAAGACACTTGATTACTAGAGTTTATATTTAATACCATCTGATTATAAACTATTTTAAATTAGGTCATTGAGAGCTGTCTCAACTTTCATGATATATTATTCAACTCATGAACCTGTCAACCTCGTAACTCATTTATCATGCCCTCTTTGTGCTGAAAGTTCATTTGTATTTTCTCTCTCTCTATCTTTCTCATTTTGTTTCAAGACAAAATTGCCTCAGCAGCTCAACTCAAGTAGAAATGGATTGAGGGGATCAGCCCAAGAGTTTTAATATTATTACACGATATATAACAAACTTGAATTATTGTCGCACGATTTATGATAAAAAAAATTTTTTATTAACAATTCAATCATAAAATCAATTTTAATAATTTTATTCATTTAATTCAATCTTCAAAAATTATAAATTACTAGGGGGCTCCGCCCCCTGCTCGCTGCGCTCGCCAACCCCAGGGGGGGCTTCGCCCCCTCCCGCTCGCTTCGCTCGCTCCCCCCCTTAGATGCGACGTTTACACACACACACACACACACACATAATGCCACGACTATTGAAAAAAATGACACACATAATTGAAAAAAATACTTCAAATAATTCGATAAAAATGGATTCATTAAAATATAGGACCGAATTATTTTGATGGCTTTATAATACTTAATTAATTTTCTTTATCAGAAAAACATGGTCTCTTGGGCCGACCATCGGCCCCCGATCATGAGCCCCCGACCTTGAACCGACCTTGGACCGACCTTGGACCGACCTTGGGGGCGCCTTATATTAAAGCACTGAAACACTGAAAACACTGAAACACTGAAGCGTTAGCTGAATTAGAATTTTATTATATAGAGAGATATCACCAAAAACTACTGTCGTCATAGCTCGAGAGAGGAAATCCGTTTCTTCCCCAAAATTAACTGCATACCCAAAATGTAAAATGAGGCCATTCTGTCAAGACCTCTCTCCTACCAAAATTACACCCTTCTTCCACCAGGAAACTGAAAATTTGTACAATGTGGCCGGAAGGTTAAAATTACTTGCGCAGTTTACAGTTACTCTGTTGTCAGTAAACGAACGAGGTAAAAGTCCAAAAAAAGTATGGTTGAAATAAAGGAGTTGTTGAGATGGTGGTAGGGGTGGGGGTAGTTGAAAAATAAAAAAAAATAAGAAAAGTAACAAAGTGTTAAAGTTTTAATCCACGACGAAGGAAAAGAGGCAAAGTGTAAAACTTTTGAGAAAGAAGAAAAGGCGAGAGAAACTCGAAAAAAAAAAAGAGAGAAGGGAGGAAAACAGGAATAGGAACGTGAGGGGTGGGGGGAGGACAAGAGAAAAGTCTTTGTAATCGTAGTTTTCTACTTTTTCCGTTGAGCGTCGAGGAGTGGCGGGTGGTAGGGGAGGGGAGGAATCCAGCGCAAAAGGGGTGAGAGAGGCCAAGTATAACCTATATATAACAGTAAAATATATATCTTTCTCTGTCTAGTACCAGTGGGCGGAGTTATGGGTGTCCAACTACTCCACTACCACCAGCGAGAGAGGTTAGATAGGCTGATGCAAGACCCCATGCTAGAGCTGGGATTTACTAAATTTATTACTTGAATTCTCTGTTAAGGATTAACCAACATTCCTTCGTTTCTAGTCACGTTGGATGGTGGTATGTTATCAGACAACTCTTACTCGCTGATAAGAAATGGTTTTCTGCTTTGGAATCATTGGGGTATCAGAGGCTATATATGCAAGCATCGGTGGAATTTTCAAGATAGTTTGTGACCCGTTTAATTTCGTTGAATGGAGTCTTTTTTTGTTTAATTTGAAAATTGGAATTGTTGGATTTGTTTGAAGGATTCAGAAGATTTGGGGAATTTTTTGGGGAATTATTTATTCATTACGAAATATTGGAGATGTATTCAATTTTCACTAAACGCCAATTCTCTCAATTTTACCATTTATTCCAGGGGAGAAAGAGGTGGAATATTTAGATCACATCTCGTTCTGCTATCCAATTTTGTAAAATCCAATACCCAGCGGTTCATGCAGCTGGTGCATATGTGAATTGGGTGACTGTGTTAATAGTCTCACTTCAATTGTTTAAAATTTATACTTTTAATTGATTTGCGGTCATCAAAATTTGTTACAAAAGAATTTTAATTACGAAATTTCATCAGAAGGTTTTTTTTTTTTTATTATTCATGTTGATTGTCAATGTTTGAGGGATGTTTAATGTTTAATTGGATAATTTAGTTTGTAGATATTTGAGCAAAAAAAATAGGGGTATTTGAGTTTAAATAGCTCATTAAGAAAAAAATCAATTAATTCTCATTAGCAATAATCACTTCACAGACTACTGATTTCATCCTCCTTGTATCTCCACACAGTCTCAAATTATTTTGACTATTTCATGCATGAAGGCATTAACATTACATCCTTGATGTGTTACCCATAATTCCAGAGAATTCACTTGTAGAGAGTTGTTGTTGGGTTATCAATTTCATTAGTGGTGGAGAATCGCTGGAATGATGATTATTCTTCTCTCTCTTTATCGTTGAATCAAATAATTTTTTTTATCCGATTCTCGTGATATTAAGGGAGACAGGTTAGAGTGGATATCCGTCAAGTTTTTCAGTGGTGATGGGGCGCTTATCCGTATATGCCACAAGGCTGTATCCGTTTTACTCGGCATTCTGTTGAGGAAGAGAAGAAAAGTTGGGGAAAGATATCATCGGGTGTGTGCTGGCTTTACCAAACTTCTACATGTGCACAAGTTTTTGAGGCTTCAATATATTTTTTTTTCACTCCTAGCTCGCGATCTCTTCCTCTGGATTTTTAAGAAAAAATAAAAAAAGTGTCCAAAAGACGCGAGGTCTGCTGGAAAGTTGGAGAATGAAAGGAGATTATTGATTTTATTAGTAATTTCTTTGAATTTTACGAAAAATATTTTTACTATTCATCTTAAATTGATAAAAATTGTTATCAATTATTGAAAAAAATAGTTTCTCTTGACCATAAAACACAGGGGGAAAATTGAATGGGGTAATCCAAGAGAACAGCTGGAGAAATGATAAGAGCTCTGGAAATATTGAAGTTGAAAATTATGAGTGGCAATCAAGCGAGTGACACTGGCTGCTTCTCTCTGATTGGTTATCCTTCTCTTGAATTACATTCACTACCATATTTCAAGGGGTATATCAATCAATCACACAGCTCTGATGTTTCCAATAAAAGTATCAAGCTACAAACTTGATGGAATTGTACTCCACGTTCTCATTTAGTCATTCTCCTGAAGAATTTGACCGTTCGAGTAAAAATGAATTTGTGAGGTAGTTGAAGTCAAGCAATTTAATACCCTATTGACGTCTGCTCGTGATGTCAAAAGAAGTGAAAAAAAAAAAACCATCAAATACCTTAGAAACGATTGCAACATCACTGGCCGATTGATCGGACCATGTTCACACCCTTATGGTCACATTCTCAAACTACTTCAATGGAGTTCTCGTAAATACGTTGGATTTTAACGTTGATGGCCGAGCAATCACTGCAAATTGCGTCCCAGCAATTTTTCCCACCACTCATTCTTCCTCTCTCATTTTTTCTGGGTTCCAACGATCGATTCAACCGGACGACAAACATCCTAATTTCACCAGAATTTTGGGAATGTTCGGTAACTAATGGGAGTGGTCGTAAATTCTGAAAATATCGTTGTGAAAAAGAAATAGCAATTTATTAAAAAAAAAATTGAAAAATCCTTATTATCATGCTCTCATTGTTCGATTCAATGTTAACAATCTCATTATTTGTTGATTTAAACCATTAAATTTTCGTGAATAATTGAAGGGAATTTAAAGGGATGAGCATCGTTATATGAGAATTTTAATGAACATGTAATACACTTTTGTTAGTAATACGTCCAACGAACAATGTTTATATACTTTGGTATAATACAAAGCATAGAAACTGGATTTATCGGATGCTTATGTACATTACATCAATTCAGTAGTTCGTGGTTATACATAATTGTTGAATAACAATTTCAGAAAAGTCATGATTCTATGAATTGTGCTATATGTAATGGAAAATGATAGATGTACGATATTCGGAAGAGCCACACAAAGCAAAAGCCTAAAAGCGCGAACTATCAGAGGTGGGGAAGGCGTGGTGGTTTTGTGGTAGTGGGCAATGAATTAATCGCTGTGAACAGTGCAAGTTTGGTAGGACCCTCGACCAAAATCCCATGCCATCTCTATTTCCATGCTATCCTCCCTCCAACTCCTTTCTCCAGGCTTACCTAAACCTCCTAAAAACCCTCTAAAATCCCATAATACCACCAACCGCAGTATCCCTACTACTGGATCCTCTCCAGCTACCTCCAGGAATCACGAGTGTCCGCATTATTAGTAATCCGGAAGTCCCTGTTTAATTGGTTGCACTGAGTTATTACATATCAGTGGATTTGGGTTCAATTGTTTTGGATATTTGAAATATTCCTAAAAGTTTTTTAATATCCATATTCTTTTTTTTTACAGACATTTGGAATATTTCCTATATTTCTACACTCACCAATGCTCCTAGTGTTAGATTGGTTAGATCTGGAGATGATGCATTGCAGACGAGTTACGAAAACGTGATATTTGCATGTAAAAGATTCTGCCAGTAGTTTATATGAAAATGTAAAATGAAATAGTATTTCACATTGCATATCTCTTCTAGGATCTTTCTCTCGTTTTCTATCCTGCTGTCAGGTTTTTTTTTTTGCCTTCAACTTGCTCAAAAATTTACGTGCCTATTCTTCTGGTGCATCAGGAGAAAAGAATGTATTTCTGTTGTGTATAAGAGACGAATTTCATCAATCATTTGTTGAGTGACTAGAGAGTTGAATATTGTTGGAAATAATTTTGAATTTTTTCAAATTGCCTCCTTGGGTTTAATCCAGATGCATTTGAATTGTGGAAATGGTTTATAATGTTGTTAAATCACATAATTCAAAATTATCGTATATTTAATGACTCAATGGGAAAGGGGATATGGTTGAAGTGACTATAGTAACAGAAACTTTGTGACCTTCCATTACGTTGTAGTAGCACTCTGGAGTATTATTCGAGAACAATTTTGATAACACGTTTAACTAAGCGCCTAAACGGATGTAAATCTATGCAGATTGCTTGCTGACAAAAACCTTTTTGCCCATCTCTCTGTAGGTTTTGTTATCTCTGTCTGGCTCTCTTATACCCAGAACTCATCATCAAGATTTTGAGGGTGTGGATATGGTGGAAAATTTACTGAATGATGGTATATGATGTTGGTTACCTGAGACCTATCAGTGGATATTGCTCTCGTGAGATTAATTTAAACAGTAATGGTATTCTCCTTGACATCTTAACTTGAATATTTGTTGAAATATTCTGATGAATTTTCAAGGATTCTAGTTTGAAAAATTTTGGTTTATCTGATGAATAGGAAAAAAATCGAATTTAAATAGCATAAAATATCACTAATCGGAGACTCTCATAAAATATTCAATATACACTTTACGACAAAAAAATGTCCCACTGATACTGCAGATATAGTCTCTCATAAAAGTCTTGATTAAAATTTTAAGTAGAATATTCTAGGCTTCATCTATTTTTTTTTAAGAGTTTTTTCCAACCAGTACCACTGGTAAATATGAATATCATGAATAACCATAAAGAGGTATGACGGTGATTTTATGATTGTTGAGAAATTTTTTAACGAAATATTAAAAATAATATTCAACTGCAATATAAAAAAATTGTAAAATTTTTATCTCATTGTCAGGATAAAATAATCTAGCAATTCTGCTTTGAACTTTGCCAAATGCTTGTCTAGCTGGAGAAATGCGCGATTTATCGATCTGAACAAATGTCCATAATTCAAAAGATAATGTCATTGAGCTTTTAGTAAAGAACATATTCACAGGTATATTGAAAAAGTTGATTTATATTCTTAATGAAGCCTAATTAAACATGATTCTTGTATCCACTGATCCAAACACAATTCTTCATCCTCAGCTACTCTATATTCTCTTTGGTATAGATGTAATTTCATTAAGAGCATAATTTAACCTTATTTCGTCACTAATATAACATCAAGCGGAAGTTCAAGTGGTACCTCTTGAAGAAATGAGACTTCCTGACGAACATCTCAAGCATTTTCCTTGATGAATCCAAATTAGTTGTCTATAGTGATACAAGTAGATCCTTGGATTTGAGAGAAGAAAAAAAATTATTTGCACCAACTATTCTTGAGTCTTTCAACTTAATATTACCTTGATTTTGACATACAATCCCAATCTCTATCATTTCGTGATTAATATGTGGTGCCTGTGTAGGAAAATTCATGAAATTAATCGATTCAAGTTCGAATAAGTACGAGGGCTTTCACTGGAAATAATAGAAGAATGGAATCGTTACGATAACGAGGGGAGCACAATACTTGATAAACCTGAGACGATTGACGATGAAATATAACATCTTTTCTGCTCTCTGATTAATTGCGAATGAGAGATTTGGTTTTTGGAAAAAGTTTGAATTGATAGAAATTTACTATTTACCGCTTCGTTCTTAATTTTAATTTTATGAGATACAAAATAGAAAGGGAAAAGATATTATACCCATTCTAGAATCTTCACCCCTCCCCTATCACATTGCTTTATGCCACATCTCCAAGCGACGTACGCAACGATTCGTGAGGATAGTCTGTAGCCAGTTATTTGTTTTATGGTTCTACGATCTTATACGATGTGAACACTTGCACAACTCGTTTTCCTCTAGCACTAATATACCAAACTTTTGCACGGAAACGACCCATACCCCATAGCCTTTGGTGTACTGGCTCGTTCACAAGCCATGAAGCCATGGCAAGTTGTTATTTTCCATGGATACAAAAGTTCTCGTTGAAAAGCACAAGTTTTAAAAGGCGCGTGAAAATAAAACTAGATACACATATACGAGTGGTAGGAAATGTCTTTTTGGATGTTTTTAAAGTACTCCCCCCCCCCCCCTCCCCCTTACGTTGTTCATTCGTAATTTCCACCTTAACGCTCACCCGTTATATTTTGTTGTCCCTCTCTCTATTTTACCATTGTATTTTATTTCAACTTTTATGCATTGCTGTAAATATTTATTGCGCCAGGAGAAATATGGGATTAAAAATATCCACGAGTGTATAAATTTTATTACAATTTTTTTTATTAACATTATTATGACCTAATAGTCATATCAGTTCAGGAGTCATTCACAGCTGTATTGTGGAAAGTATCGATCGGACGAAAAAAAGTTATAAGACATTATTTAAAGATAATTTTATGTAGATTAATTTTGGATAGCACTATTTTTACCCTGAGACCCATAGTTTGCGTGGAAAATATGAAAAAACCAAAAATTGACCTTTTCTTTTGTTTAAAAAAATGACTTTGGCAACAAATTCGACGATTATTTTTTAGGATATTATTATTTATGTGAGAATCAAGTGATTAAAGCAATAAAATATTCAGTGCTCTGACGCCTGGACTATATCTCCATTGAATTCAAGTATTTTGGAATTGAAGTTACTTCACATTAATGATAGAGTGAGCACTTGAATTTCAGTAACTATTCAGTGATAACCATTGTTTTTGATCATATAAATTCCACACTTGGAGTATAACCACTGGACATAGGTGGCAAGTAGGTTGGAGATTTGGTGCAATATGTGGAAATGCACTATTCGAGATATGTGGAAGGTATCATAATAGCCTAGGCTATTGTGGTTTAGTGATGTACTACTGATTCTAGACCAGTGTTATCCATTCCCATACTTCTCTAAATGCTAATATGTGGTTTGAATAATAATACACGTATATTGCCAATGTCATTATTAAATCGTATAAATTAGATGGAGAAGGATAGTTGTTGGGACAATTGAGTGGCATACAATTAACGATATTTTCTACATTCTCGGATGGGCCATTATATCACATCTAATCTGATAGAAATTATTCAATAAATTCAGCAATCAATATCTTCTAATTTATAAATAATATTTTCATATGAATATCGCAATTAATTGTTTATAAAAAAAATATAATCGCTCATCAGCATGATACATGCTTCGTAATATAACAAAAAAAAAAAAAACAAATTCAGTGGGTGGGAAATTGGGAGTTGGGATGCTGTACTGGTTTTCGAATTGAACGCTGGAAATGGGAAATAGCCAAGATCGTGTTATGCATACTGAATACATTCGAGGGTACATTTTGATGCATAGGATGCATGAAAAATTGATTTATTGGGGAAAATAAAGGTAAATCCTTTGCCACAAATAGAAATCTTGGAAAAGTGTTTAGATTTCCTGTTATAACACTTGTCTCATTTTATCATAATTTGATTCATATTGCTTCAATTAAATTTTAATCTAATATCATTAAATTGTTTCTGTTTCAGGTATGTAACCACTTAATCACATCAGACTCTTATCGCATTTATGACTCTCCCACAATGCATAATTACCCAAATGAAGATAAGAAGAGGAAGAACCATTCAGATGGAACGTAATCACAGGTTGACTCATAATTCATGAACTTAATGCCTCATTCTTCAGTGAAAATGTATGAGTATCAGGTATAGATAGTCTTACAAGCTAAAGTTTGAAATTTTCGTACAAGTATTAGAGTCAGAGCTCCTTGTAATAGCGATAACCAGTGAGGTTTAGATCTCAGCAGAGAGATTTTATAAAATTGTTCAATCATACGACGTGAAATATGAGCACGATACGACAGCATTAGCTCACATTCCATTTAATCGATTGCTCCATTGCGTTCTTTTGAAGCTGTAAGCTATTGATCAATACCAAATGCCATATATCAGCGGAATCTCTCATCAGAATGTGCATTAATTGCATTCAGTTGGATATATATTGATTAATCCAGCTCGTTAGTACATTTGAAAAATAAATCAGGATTTACCATCAATATACATAGATATATCAATAGAATTAAAAACTTAGCTATAGAGTAGTCGTTGGATACAGCGGGCACTTACGTAACGGTGAGAGAAACTATCTTACTCATTCTATTTGGCATTTTCACAATAGATTTCGAGATTGAGATCCTTCTTTGTCGTGGTCTGTAGGAGTGTCCTGTCGATAGATTTATCTGATTTTCTTGCTGGGGCTGAAGTTACCTCCTACCTATCGTTTGTGGTTATCCTGCAATCTATACTATCTACCTCTCTCTTCAATCCTCCAAACTCACACAGTATTCGTTTTACGCTCAACCCTATTCTCTGAAATCCAAGGGCTTAACCCTCCTACCACTGTTAAGAGATCTATAGAATTGACAACTCGCAGCTTTTCTGTCTCCAAGTGGATTTTTTCTTTTATTTTCAAGCATTCTTATATCTTCGGCAACATCCACATTTATCTTTGCTGGCAATCTCATTTTTTTTTCTTTCGTTCTCAGTTGCAGGCGTCAATGAGGGCTCTTAAGGTTGCATCTATATGTGCGAAAAATTATGATGATTGTGTAGTAATTGTATTGGGTACAATGAATTATGTAAGAGGGGTTGGAGTAGACTTGATTGTCCATTTGTCATGTACATATTTTGCTCACCGCATTACAATCGAATTATGAAGTAATCTATACTCTCTCATCAAAATTTACTACTAGAAGAGAATCACCAGGGTATTGTTTTCAGTGATAAAAATAATGTTGAGATTTCTTTTTCTCACTATTCATCACAATAAAAATAATCTCTCTGCGAGAGGGGGTGGATTTATTTTCAATTTTCAGTGAGCTCTTTATGCTTTTCAGAGTTAATGTTTTGTAACAACTAATGGGTTCAGTATTATTTCCTGAAATAATGTTACTCGGTGTCACATGTCGGGGGTAATAATTGCAAAACATTGTTTATGCTTTTTTTTTTTTTTTCTTGGATATATAGGGAACATTTACGTTGACAGAGTGCAGGAAGTAACTGTCTTGGGTTTTCGGGGGGGAGAGAGGTTTTCACCAGTTTCCGGTGTTATGCACCAACAGTTCAGACTGCGTTTAATCAACTGAGCATCGTCGTCCAATTGTGCGGGTGCCTGGCAGCAGCAGAAACTGCCGTCACCAACCACAACTCTCTGAGATGGATTAAACTTTTGTGAATGTGTGTTGAGAGGTTTCCTCGTGGAAGGGGGGTATAACTCTGGATAGGATGGAATTCTCGCTCATTAGAATTCATTCGCGCACAGGTGAATTGTTGTGTTGGTTGATTAATGGGGGCAGGATGGGTGGATGAAGATGGATGGATTTATTCTCTGAAAGACTAATTTCAGATTTCCTATTCTTTGTAAAGTTGTTGAGGTATTTCGGGTCTGATAGTACTTTTGTGATATTTATAATATTCGTATATCTTATTAATCAGCCCTCGTTACTCGGTAATTATTGAATGTCGTTCTTGTACTATGTAAAATCCAACTTCTCCGATATCGTCTTCTTGGTATTATGTACCATCTCCCCTACTCCCATCAATCCCATTATATTCACTTTGATCATCTTATCAGATTGACTCATCGGCAAACAATATTCATATTCACCAATATTCCTTTATCTTTTATGAGTATATTAAAATAGCTCAGCATATTAAATTCTGTTATATCATCATTGCTTCATTCGTGAATTAAAATTAGAAAACTTTCCTTCGAGAGAATGAAAATAAACTCTGATTAAATTCTGTGTATTTTTCTCTTAACTATCAAGTATTTCTTTTCAACTCTACTGTTTTAATATAGATTTTGTGGAAAATATTGAAATCGATTATGAAAAAATTTCTTTTCTAGAACAAAAATTAAAAGGATCAGCAACATACTCTGGGGACAGGGGGCATTCGCCTGTTACAAACCTCGAAGCGGTAGAGAGAAGCAGTGATATTGGATAGGGAGTATGTGACTTGGACGAGTTCAATATCTGAGCACGTACCAAGACGATTGTTCTTATTGTAATGTATCGCACCGATTATTGAAAAGAATGCGAACAAAAGGGAATAAAAGAAGGGAGAGAGAGCGCTTCGAGTGCGCTTGTCAGAGTTATTGGTCGCGTTTCTTCTTAACGCCTTCCAATATCAAAGTTAATATTGTCCCCTCCTGCCCTCCCTCATCCCTGAGGCAACTACTCAAGCGTGGTTGGGGTATGATTAGATGGTGTGGTAGGGTCTGCCTTGTTCACCCTTGCTCTCCAGCGTCTCCAGAGTTTTACCAAAAGTGTAAAGTTTCAGGAAAGTTGTTCAATATATTACGACGTTAGTATTTCTTTTTTTTTTTTCTTTTCACAAACCTCTTTTGAAAATTTTCGTGTATGACCCAGAAGAGAAATTCTACCTCACGGATTTATCCTGAGGGGTTGAAGAATTATTTCAACTCTTACCATTTGACTTGAGAGCCATTCTTTGTGGATATTTTGTGAGTGGAATAAATTCAAACTAATAGGCAGTAATTTTTTTTTGCTGGTGGTTTAAAAAGGCGAGAATAGATGGTCATGATCAGACAAGATTATTCTCCATCTTCAGTACGAGTGTATTTCTCTTGGAATAAAAGTAGAGTAGGATCTGCATATACAAATGTTTCTCTTTATGCTGATGGTCAGTAGCGCACAAGTAAATAGGCAAGAGTAAAATAAAACTGACCCCATTTTTTACATTTTGATTACCATGAAAATATAGACAGACATTTTGTAGAGATGAAATTGAACATATCCAGGTCAGTTGAATATTTTTGTGGAGTTTTTCGACATTCTCCAGCAGTTGGAATATTTTTTTTTTTGCCGCTCAACTCATCTCTCATATCCTTTCCAAGCGTTATTACAAACCAAGCAACTCCTCTTTGAGTTAGGGTGCAATTATGTCACAGGATAATTCTCGTAGATCAGGCATGTAATGGTGTGGAATCCCTTCTGATTCAACTGTACCTTCTCTCTGCTGATGCGATATCCACACTTTCACGTACAACTACCATCATGGATATTATGTTTGCCTGTCTTGGTTTTCATTGGTCTGCAAGCATTGCCTTGGTCAGTCGTCCGTTAAAAGGGACAATCACTGATGCGTGGAAGCATATAATGAATAAACCATTTGCCCTTATCCTAGAACGTACATCATGGGTATGAAACTTTTTTGAAAATATTGCGTTCTATTGGAATTTTATAGGCTGCTATTCTTCAATCCAAATTTATTGGCATTTCTCTCTACAAAAAAGAAGAAATCTTTTCCTGAAATAATCTCCTTTCTGACTCTCTCATCCTAATTTCTTCTTTCTTACTATGACATGTGCCCAGTATCTCAAAGATAGTACACGGTCAGGTAGTCCCGGTATGCCAAGAGAAAATGGCTGGGAAAACTTTCTTTTTTTTCCCCCCCTCTTCTTCTCCGTCATCCGGGGACTTGAACAGAAGAGTAAGTCGTTATCGTTATCAGGAGAAGCTCTTCAGAGGTGGATTCGAGTGACGCTGTGGCAACGTAAGGAAAAGAACTTTAAAGCCGGTAGTGATTCATCATGCCACATCTAACTGTTTAGATAAGGAAGTATTCCCACTAGATTGTTTTTCCACTTGCTCTAGCAATTCTCGAATTTTTTGGACGCAGAAAGTTTCATCTCCATTGGTTGCTCGTAGTCATCTTATTCTCAGTCTTCAATTTGCATAGATCACACCTTCAAGATTGCCATCTCCCTTGGGTTTTTAGCCAGAAGAATGGATACAGTTATGTTCGAAGAAGATACTTGACTTCCGATATGCTTCAGCGTTATATGTACGCTCCAGCCAGTAATAGCATTTCGCTAGTAATTAGGCGAGCTAATCATCCCGAGTCACGTTATCTTAATGGTGGACGTTATGCTCATGACATTGTAACAACCCAGTCCTGTTGTGGTGAAATTATGTCGATAAGTTAGGGTACCACATGAGCAACAAAATGTTGGGTGAAGGTTAGGGTCCAGGAGTATCAACAATACACCCCAGTCTATTGTTCACTTCCCACATATCCTCGAAAAGCACATTGGCCAACGTTATAATACCCTAATTGGATAGAATTATGATTTTAATTTCACCTGAATTATAATTCAAACTCACTGATAATTGGAAAGTAAAAATTATACGATACCCTGACGCTCACAACTGTCGACACCAGGCCTCAACGCCAGATGATGATAGGGACCTTTTGCCTTGTGGCACTCTCGGACTGCCAGCGGGCTATGCATCCAATTCCATTTCCCATTTCAACTTTTCTCATCTCTAACAACCCCTCCCCTGAAACCTCCAACGCTCACGGCGATAGAACTTAAATACCTTCACCGTAATGTTCAATCATTATTACAGCTATTAAAATAACGCATAACGATGGGAAGAGAGAATTAAAGAAAAAGGGTAAAAATCATCAGTGATAAGTTGAGGAGAATAATTCAAGATGAAATCAATACGATGGAATATACTTTGGTATTTTCTCATCTGTGATTGGATCCAACATCTCCAGGATAAACATTTTATTGACCCAGAGTAAAGAAAATCAATAAGAATTCAACAATAAATTCTTACAATCCAACTTTTCTTCATCCCTTGATTGGGAAAAAGAAAAAAAAATGGCTGAAATACGTCTTCCAGTCTTTGTCAATGTTGCAAACCGTGTAATG
This sequence comes from Coelinius sp. EB29, assembly GCA_035578325.1. Lineage (NCBI taxonomy): Eukaryota > Metazoa > Arthropoda > Insecta > Hymenoptera > Braconidae > Coelinius > Coelinius sp. EB29. The sequence goes on from JAOZGT010000011.1 coordinate 755,956, forward strand.
TGGTGCTAGATGGTTTCCAGCTGAGATTAACGAATTCCTCAGATCTCAGTGATGTCTAGAGCGCAATTCGTGACTAAGTGAATTCCCGAGATTGTTTTCATTCCTATCTGAAAGTTGTTCTCAACACGTGACGACGAATCGAGTGTCTTGGTCTCGGTTGTTTTTTTACCATCTTCACTCTTCTACAGTTTTTTTTTCCATTCTTATTTGTGATTTCAAGCTCTAATGGTAATGAAATAGTTCAACAGTCCACAAATTTGAGGATGAGATTCTTCAGCAAATGAAATAAAGTGATGAGAACACAGAAATCCAATTTGATGATTTTAATTTTTTTAATAGCTTTTCACAAGTAGTTGGAGGAAGAAAAAAAGAAAGAAAGAAAAAAAAATATCTCATTTGAAGACAAGATGAAGGTGACAGTATAGAGTCCATTTATTCAGCGGTTAAACACGCTCAATGCCCCCTACCCACCCTTTTTCTAACCATAGAGGAAGACGTTATCGTGAGCTACTGTAGTCCGAAAAGCGTTCTATAGTGTCAGAGGGGGGAGAAAAAGCGGACATAACAATCTCGAGTGGGTAATGGACTTTTCAAGAGTTGCCTTTCTGAAATCTGGGGATTGGAATAGAGGTGTGCAACAACTCTTGCCTTGATGTTGATGGCATGGGGCCAAAGTTTTTCCACAAAAAGGGGGGGAAAAAAAAACGAGAGAGAGGAGAGTTTTCATTGGAATAGGATGTGTTCATACCTAAATACAAGGGAAAAGTCGTTACTTGTGCCACATGTGACAAACCAAAATGTCTTTAGCTTTGTAATCTAATCCCCTTGATGACTCTCTGTGGTAATCAGAACCAATGAACATTTATCAGGATAATCTCTATTGCACTGTTGAGAAGTTCAGAAAGATGGTGAAGACCCTCGTAATGCTTGTCATAAATACTCAGACGTTAAACTTCAGATTCAACCATTGAATTAATACATTTCCTTGATTAGAAATCCTCGAAATACCTTGGAAAATTGAATGCCCGTTTCTCATTAAGCTGATATAATTTCGAAGGAAACCACATCACGAGGCGTATTAATCTCGGAAAATGTGATTATCTGGAGTATTGACAATATGTAGAATGTTGGAAATGATGAGATACCTAATGCTCATCAAAAGCTTGTGGTTTTATGATTCTCAAATCATGTGGAAAAATGCTTGATTATGAGGGGTTAATCAGTACATTGAATTGACATATTTGGATACTATAAATTTATGTTGATTCTGGAACAATAAAGCCTCGAGGCAGAAATTGGTTATTGCTGGAGGCAATTGGACAATCACGTAAATACTGTAGATTAACTCATTAGTCGAACGCTTGTCTCGTAATGGAATTGATGTCCTCCAACCAAGCCAACGCTTCTCGTACAATATACTCATCTCTCTTGTCACTTCCTCCTCTTTGGTAAGATGCACATCTCGACAAGTTGATGATGTGAAATGGTCCAAGGATGAGGTCGTGCAATCGATAATGTATTTCACTAATCCATACACGGATTATACGTGGGAAATAATTAGTGATGCCTCAAGGATCATCTGTAATCGATTTTACGTTAAAGGAGGAGAGAAATTGGGACAATAATATGGTGCAATTGTAGTGCTTGAGCGGATTGTTGAGAAAGTTTGAGGAAATTTCATTAGTGCTGATGAGTGATGCACAAGACTCTCAGTTGTTAAATACGTGTATGGAGCACATGACAATGGCATTAATGATTGTGTTCTTGAGAGAATTCATTGGATATTCCTACGAGTAATTAAATCTGGAATTGTATATCCAGAGTTGGTGGAATGCATTAAGGAGATTGTGCTGCGAATTCATCATTATTTTCTTGATATTCTCTAAATTTCTCAAGATCACTGGTGCCAGCTATTGAATATAGCTCTGCTATATTGGTGCACATGGACGATTAGTATAATTTTCATTCAAAAAAACAAAAGATCCAAACTACCTCGAATCGTGAGAGTAGAAGAGAGAGAACTATATACCATCTAATAGGATATTACTTGCAGGTGCGACACGGTCAGGGCGTGTGCGCATACCTCTCTTCGTGGACCCGATTATATATATTTTCCGTTCAGCTCCCGGGGGGTGAGAACACTGGTGTAAGTGAGAAGCCAAGTAATAAGGGAGTAGAGGTGAAGGTAGAAACTCCGTGCTACTCTCGTTTCATCTCCACCCCCTTCATCCATTCTGCTTCTATTTGCCGAAAGCTCAATGCAGTTTCGTACATCCGTGCCACCACATATCATGTAACTTTGCTCACTATTTACCGACTCTCGAGAGTCTGCTGTGGCCGGGTTTTCTTCACCAAGTATGCAAGGGTATGTTGGAAGGTGTTGGATGAATATTCCAATTCTTAAAATGACAAAAAATCCCTCCTAGACTTACATAAACCCGATATCTATTGATCTCAGAAAATCGTGTTTATCACGTTCAAACGTCGACTCCCTCAAGTATCAAATTATCTATCGACAGTGTTTACTGATGGTAGATTCAACCCTCTAATCTTCCTCTACATCATTATCGTTGAGTCAAGGAGTAATGATTTTATTATTAAAATATCTCTGAAGAAAAGAGCACTGAACGTGTTTTATCACTGTAATCGCACACTTAACTTTCAGAGTGTAGTATGAACTTTCTCAATTTCTATCTCAAGTTCACCCAGAGGAATCGACCTATGCTTCTAAAGTGTCCATATAAGAAATCATCTTGATATATCGCACAAGCATTACACTTTTCACTCGTATATACAACTATTATTTTAACATTTTTGATGATTTATCACACTCGAGTGGAAAAATAAGAGTTTAGTATTTAAAATTCTAAATTGTCATGATTTCTTTTTGATCAGTATCAACTTTCTCCAATAGACGATGGACAGAATTTGATCATTTATGGAGTTTGAAGTTTTTGTCATTATTCATTGTCAAGTTTTCCGATGTATTTTACTTGATACGGCTATACATATCATAACAGTATAAGATGAACACTTTTGTGATGTGGGTATATACTTAAATAAGAAAAGGCAGGTTATCGAGAGGTTGTTGTAGAAATAGTTTGTCGTTAAAACTCATCAAAGGATTTCCTACGCCCATTCAATATTTTCATTCTCAACTACCTCAGACGCGCTGCTTAACATGGCTAAACTTTAAATTAGTATAGCACATTGAAGAGTGTTAATATCATCAGTTAGAAACTTTTTGACCCGCCCAAAGTCCTTCATCTTGATCCATCTGGATTATTCTTCCCATCATCTTCACCTTCACCTCGTTGTAGAGAGGAAAGTAATGATATACTTGGAAAAAAAATTATCTCGCACAAGTTCACTCTGAATAAATTACTCATTAATTATTTCTTAGAACTTGTCAATGAAACTTTATATTATAACCATGACGAAAAGAAAAATCACTTCGTAAACTGTCTTTATTAACGTCCTGAAAATTTCCATGGGGTTTGGCACATTAAAGACCATTCAGAAGAGTAGCTTTCAATACCACGTCATGGCTGTGAAAATTCATTCGTTGTTCGCTTACGTTCCGGCATTACATCGATAGTGATTTATCGTTAGTCGCCTTATCCGCAGAGTAGCGCAGGGCCACGAGAATCGATCAGTTCTGGTATTTTGCCCTTTCCTCCGTGATTTATAGTTGGGACGGTGTAGCCCCCCTCCAACGCACTTCAGCTTGGTTGACAATTTCTATTGAATTGAGAATCGCACTGCCACCACAGGGAGGAAGTAACATTAGAAAGTTGAAATTGATCAGTTGCCCTTACACTTAGGGCATTCTGTCAATGATTACTATCCACCAAAGTTTCAACATTGAGTATACGATTGATGGTTTCATTGTGTACATTGTCAATAGATGAAACAAAATTTTCCTCTCAAGATGATGCCTTCATCCGATCCTACATATTCTTCATTCATTTACATCGGATAATTCTCTAATATTTGTAATTGATGTGCAAGGTTTTCATCGTCCAACAAATCAATTTGTTGTTAAAGAATTGGCCATTTTAGCTTTACGAACGAAGGAACATGCGTGTGTACTTTTTGAACCCCCTTGTGAGTGATATAAACTCCCAGCACCATGCAAAGCAACAAATTCATGGCTCATCAGAAATTTCCATGGTTTGCCTTGGGATGTTGGATCCATTTCTTATGATGATATCGCGGAGACTATTCAAAAACTTACTGAGGGTGGAACAGTGTTCTTTGTGAAAAGATTACAGAAGAAAAAATGGTTGGAAAGATATACTAACAAATTGGTGATAAATCTCGAAGACTTGGGTTGTCCAAAGATTCAGGATTCAGTCCCTGATGTCAATGATAATGATTGTTGGAATCATAAAAATCACAGCCTTTTGAAATCATATGCTTGTGCTTATCAGAATTGTCAGAGATTTGTAGCATGGATTCGAAAATACTTTGATGAATCAGAAAATCCTGCGAGTTTGCAACTCGTTAAGGTAAAATCCCAGAAGATAATCGCAGACTCGGAAGGGCGATGACTTTACACAATGTATGGATGAGAATTCTCTGATGTATATACAAAGTAGATGTATTCTAGTTACAATGATACATATAAGACGTACGACGACCGCACGTTTACGTCACAGTGGCAAGTTCTGGCCATAATTCGCATGGCGGAAGAGCAACAGAGGTACGGGCGACGCTCGAGACATTTTAATTATCTTTCGAGCAAGCATCTCCGCCCTTAGCTCGTATACCTCTTCCCCCCTTCTACTTTTCTACTACCATTCAAGCTCTATACATACTATTCCCCGCTATCTCGTTCGTGTACGGGCGCACGGGCCCCTGTAGATTTACGATCCCCCATATCTTACGAAAATGAAACGATATTCTTTGCCTGAGATAACACTTAAGAGGCTGCTTGCAATATCGTGAGGGGGTCGCCTGTGTATTACATTGTTTTTGTGTATAATATGTCCTCGTGTGTTTATGATTAATTGTGTATTGCTCAATTAATTAAAACCATCATTCTCTTCATATCAATCAACATTCCTGAATTGGTACAGAATTTAGATTATTATAATTCAAATCGAAATACTCACATCCCACGGCAATCTCGTGTTTCTCTCATTTATTCGAAAGTAATTATAATTTTCTTATTTGCGGGAGTAACCTAGGTATCGGATGGCATTCGGTGGTAATGTTTCGCTAGGATTTAGAGTGTGCAATTAACAGATAAAATCTCACCTGCAAAATCTCTTTTTCTCTCTCCTCTCTCGAATGTACTTTATAGAGGGAATTGAGCCAATGATCTATTGTGTACGTTAAATTTTATATTTTCAAATTTCGTCCAAACTATCTCTCATCCTTCATTCAACTTTGTAAGTGGGTTTATTTTTGATTATATTCCTCGCTCCAATTGGTTCTTATCCACGTTCAACAATTTTCCATGCCAGAAGCGCAAAAGTTTTTTGAAAAAAACTTTCTGGGTAGGTGAAAAGACTGGTGAAGGAGAGTGTAGAATTTGAATGCCACCTTATATTGGCACTTCATAGAATGCGGAATAAATTTCAAACACGTACGTCTGCATCGTTTTCTAGATAAAGGTGTGCAATCTTTTGCCTTTCGCATACCTGACCCCATAGAATAGTGGGCAAAAGTATGCTTGTTCCATTGTCTGTATCGAGATTAAATTCATCGTGTCATTTTGATCCTAAAACATGAAATTCGAAATATTCAGATATTTAACATTGACACTCTGTGGGTTGAGAATGGACGAGAAACGTTTCTGCTTATCTTTAGATCATCTATGTATGTACAAGCCATAGTCGAGTGATATGACAGAGACCAGACGTGCGAATTACCACAAAACGCACGTGCCCCCGAGCTATAGCCAATTCGCGTCACAGTCCCTTGGGTTAACTCAGTCCATGGGTGTGTAAACTAACGAGAATCTCTTCCTATATGCATGTATTATATACATATACACGAGGAAATCGTTGGGCATGGTGAAAAGGGTAGTTCTCACTCCAACTTTCTATTCCTGGGCATTTTCTCTTTGGGGACGAGAGGCGAACGTGCGGCTTTATTGTAGCAATAAGAGTTATCGCCCGGTGATAACTGCCCCCATAACTCTCCTAGTACAATGAATACATTCACGGGAGGTGGTAGAGGGTAAGGGGAGGGTGAGTATTCGCGTAAAACTCACTACTCGTACTCTCTCATCCACTGGCCCATATTCCTTTTTTAAACTACCTTTTTCACAGTTAACATGCATCCACATCAATGTTGAACAAGAACTATAATGGAATAATTCAACTTGAATGTCAATCTTTCTCTTCTTTTATCCAATTTCTTTATAACTTAAATAGCCCAGGAGATTCATACAATTTGTTAATTATATTCCCCCCCCCCCCACGAATATTCGATAATACATACCGCAATTAATCCTCGACGCAGAGGTAATATTTAAAATTACCATCGTCGAGTAGAAAATTGCCCTGTCTTATCCACAAACATACTACCTGAAGAAGTAATTCTGACACTCGGGATATTTTCAAAAGTGTAGACAACTCATCTTACATTTTATTCAATTTCACTTGTTCCATAATAGTGTAAGAAAAATGAATACCGTATTGTGAATATTGTTCCAAATTTCAAATGTGTTCAATGGCTCGTTATGTAAATAGAGGGGTTGAAATAAAAAAAATCTGCAAAAAAGATCATTTGACTGAGTGCATTAAAATTGCAAAGTGTCGCTGTGATTTTCTATGCTAACGACATTTTTTTTTTTTTGGTGTCTGAATGCCATTCATACCAAACAATATTGGGGGGAGGGGTTTCACAATAAAAATGTTTCATTTGCATGGAAACGATTCGCAACTGTTTCGGTGTATCGCATGGAGACTCGTTTTGCCAGCTCTGTATATGGCTCTATGCCCTCTTCCCACCCCTTGCCACCTATCAAACAAGTTTGTCTAATCCCTGAAGCGATATTATAGTCCAGCAAACGATCTCATTGGCTTTGGGCGAGTTCAGTTTAGTCGATATCAAGTTTGGAAAGGGAATAGCTCTGACTATTTCCAGGCAAATGTCTTATATTGATAAAACTTTCACGTGGGTACTTTGCCAACCATTAACGAACATTAGCATTCACGTACATTTCATATGTAGATGTGAATGGGTCATTTATAAACACTTATGGTTGTGAAGTTGTGAGAGGTTTTGGGGGTTTAGTTTTTGATGATGGGTTCTGTTTGTCTGCATTGAGTAGATCGTATGTTTATTGATCCAAACTTGAATGCTTGATTCATGTTGGATTAGATAAAGTTGATTCGTCTTCATAATTTGAAGTCTTGTCTTCTTGAATCTATCATAGAACCACTCATCCTATTCAAAACAAGTAGATCACCTATACTCGATCCAAGTAATTTCGCCTTTGGTTAGATCTTATAAAACTTTTCTATATTTAAATCATCATAGAATCCCATTGAATCAATCACCGAACGATTCATCTTTGGATTTTGCTCATCCCTTATTATGGAATGGAGATTTCAACTCCATTTCTACATCATGTCCCAATTATCTGATTCTCGGAGATTTGTAAGAACCTCCAGTGCTTTCACCTTGCGCATAATGGAGCCTAGAAATTATCATGGAGCTTTGATAATCTGGGTTAATCCACTTGGTTCATACCATTTTGAAGTATAAGTAACACTTTTATTTTCCAGTGAAAGTTTATCCTGAGACTAAACGTTTTTGCTTTTTGCCACTGGCTTCAAAGTCTTTTGGGTTGTGATGAAAATAATTATCTTCTTGTTTCATGCATTCATGATGATGAATTGACCTGATGGCAATCAATCAGAAGCCATCAGTGAATATTCGAAGTGCAAATTAACGTATACTCTGACTATATTACAAAGTGCTACAGCTGTATTTGATGTTTATATCGTTGTATTATAACATTTTCTAATTGAATTGATGCATATCAGAGTGATGACGTTAATCATCAGTAATGGTAGGTGGTAGTTCAATTGCAGTGACATCTGGTATACCTCTATTCATGATATCAACCTCCAGGTGTGATACGTTGACCCAACGATATTGGATGTCCAATGCATCCACTGGATGATCCATACATATCATCACTGAATCTTTCATACAATTTCTGAATTTCACGTGAATAAATAGAACTTGATACAGTACAAAGTTTACTAAAAAATAGCCCAAGTCACTCACTGGAAACTATTCCCGTGGTAATTTTATTGGCAAACTCTTGGATATCTTGATAGTGGTAATAAAAGTTGTAATATATAACTGTCGTCTGGTGTTTGCTAGCACGTTTTACCAATCTCGTTTGAAAAGTACATTTTTTTTTTCTTAGAAACAAAAGGCATTTCTATGTCGTAAGTTCCTGGAAATAATAACATTATCTAATGGAGTATAACAAACAAATATCCTCAAATATTTTTATTCACTCAAAGTAATTTTTTTTTAAACAATTCCAAATGTATTCACACCAATCAAGAAAAGTGTCTCTCATTTTTTTTGAAGCCCAACTCTACAAACTTTTACAATACCTTATTATGTTTATCCATGAAACATTCAACTCTCAGAATGATGAGAGAGTTCTCTGTGAAAATATCAAGTGAAACCTAAAAGGATTTTCCTGTTCCTCCCATCTGATTAAAGCAGAAGAGACGGCTCTCACTGTACTTTCAAGACAATGATTTATTTCTTATTACCCTGAATGAGAATATCGATCAACACAGCATTAGAACTTCACCATGAATCCTCTTGATTAAGGAGTAAAAAGAGAAAAAAATGGGTGAATCATGATGAGAAAATATTGGCAAAAATCTTGATGAAAAGAGGAAGAAAGAGAAGAAAAAAACACTTTTGACTTTAACGTAAGAATAATTTCTACTTTACCGACTGTGCGGGTACCACAAGTGAACAAGGAGAAGCTAGACAAGAGGGGGAAAACTGGTGCGGTACTGGTAGGGAGGTTGGATTGGATATGTATTCCAAGAGGAAAGAGAAGGAGAGAAAGAGTGGCTGTGGGTGGAGGGGGAGGAGGAGCAGCGAGTGGTTGGTGCATTATTGATCCTGGTGTGTGCGGACTGGGCAAAAAGAGGTGCCTCGTATAGCTTGGGCCACGAGAGAGAGATGGATAATGTTTGAAGGCTAGATATACCCTGCAAAACGTGTCTGAAGGTACAGTGGAGATTACTGTCGTTTGCATCAGGCGTTCTTCATTATTTTGGAGAAAAAAAAAATTTTTTTAGACGAGATGGAGTAATTGATGATGCTGTGGTTTATGTCGAGTATAGTCATCACCAAGCATTCCAACTCCAATGCTATTTAATCAAATAGTTGTTAACACTGTTTTATTGTTTCATGATGAACCCCTCTGAAACTGACCAGACTATTATCCTTCGGCTAACTTTGTACGTTAATACTATTAAACACCTTCAATCCGGTATTCCATAGGTGTTGGTCAGGTATTAAAAGCATTATTTCTCATCCTCATGAATGTTAAAATTGTAAAATTTCACTCTCAATAATTCACATCCTCTTCATTTTTCACAAAATCCATATGTGATAAGGTGAACCCATAAAACATATCGTCCATTCGAATTTTCTTGCACATGTGGGGGAAAAAAGTACTTTCCAAGATGTTTCATCAGCATGACTAGGAAAATATGAGAATAAATATAAACTCATAAATAATATTACATGAGATTTTATTTTATTCCCTTAAAACTAAAAAATAATGTAAAATAATTGTTTATCAATTTTCAATCAAAAAGTGGTAGAGAGGTAAATTGTAAATTCAAACTCTTCATTACTTTCTCACAGCATTACACATTAGGTTATATAACTTGCCACTCTTGTCAAGTGTACAGAGATCTAATGAATGGCTCAGTGGTACTCAAACTCGAGTGACTCAAAACAAGTTGCACACCCTTTTCCAGGACATTTTCCTCAATTCACCAACAATTGTGCCCCATTTTTTCAACATTTCCATCGTATTTTCTTACCATAATTCTCCATTGATTACACAACAAGACTTCTGGAACATTTAACCCTCAGACACTGGATATATATGGCCTTTCTAGTAAAAACAGCATTACCCTAAATCGAGAGTAATTAGGAAAATATTGGAGGGGGTAAAGTGTAAATAGCCAAGGTTAGTGTAGCACTGAGAAACCAAGAGAAGTCTGTTACTATCCATGCGGTACCAAATGTTTCACAAACTACTGCATCGGGTGGAAGTCTTTTCCCTCGGTACTGTATTTATTTTCATAGTTTTTTCCCCTCTCTTTTTTAAAAAAAAAAAAAAAAAAAAAACCTCTCGTTGCAGTAGTCAGACTACTCGCACATTGATAAATACCACTGGTATGCGGTTGTCTGCCTTCCAGGCAGAAATTTTCTCCCTTTGTCATTTTATATTCATTCTCACTGGATTAAATTAAATAATGGTATAATTATTATTTACAACTGTTTTTAAACATGATAAATTTATATATAAATATTGTTAATGTGATTAATTAATGTAGGATTATTAATATTTCTAATTTGACAAGATTTTAGGGGAAGTCACGATGGTAACCCTCAAGACCCAGAATGGAGCCCTGGGAATTAGCAGCATGATTTATTACTGTGATGTTAGTGAAATGTAGTGTAACCCAAATTCAGTAGGATCACACTCTCTAGGAAATACGCATGATTTAGTACGACAAACGCCAACTGCCAAGGATAGATTGATTACGAGTAATTACAGAGTACAATATACAATTATTGTTTATCCACACGGTGAGAAATTTTTGGTAAAAATTACCAATTCCATTTAAAAATTTATTAAAATTTAATTTTTAAATAATAAAAATTAAATTTTATTTTTCGTTTGAGAAATATTGTTTTGATGAGAATAAATAATATCTATTACCCTTCCAGCGTAGTAATTTTTGTCTAGATTTCAATAAAAATTCTAGGTTTGGTTAGTAAATTTTACCATTCTGTCTGGATAAAAATTACCCAGACGGTACAGTAATTCCTATCTTACCGATAGAGTGATTTTTATCCAGACGAATAGTAAAATTTACTAACCAAACCTAGAATTTTCATTCAACTCTAGACAAAAATTACTGTGCTGGAGGGGTAAAATTTACCACAACTTGGATATAATTTATTCTCATCAGGACAATATTTCTCAAACGAAAAATAAAATTTAATTTTTATATATCAAATTTTATTATTTAAAATTTTAAATTTTACCAATTTCCAGTTAGAAAAGAAGAAAAAAAATGGAATGGTAATTTTTACTAAAAATTTCTCTCCGTGCACACAGAGCTTACATCATCCAGTGGATATTGGATTCAACTAATAATGATTATTTTTATAAAATTTTACATCTCCAAAAATTACCAATTCTCTTTATCAAAAAAAATTTACATTCCAATGGCTTCGATATTTCCTCATATCCCCTAGATTCTTTGTCTGGCTCAATCCGTCAAATGAATACCGTAGCACACGGAAGTCATAGAATACGCTCGATTCTTTGAAAAATTTTCATCGTGATCCCGTTGGAGATGAGAAACCTGGAAAAAGAGATATGATGGTTGGTTTCACATTGCACACAGTCATTCCTCACCTTTCATTCTCTTTCCTTTCAGCTATTCGTCTTATCCACATAATGCATTCTCAATGGTTATCCATTATTCGATGGCTTTTTGATTATCCTAACGATTCGTTTCCTGCATCCTCTGTACTTTCACCTTTTTCATTCTATCAATGAACTAGAGTCTCATTATCCTGTAGAAATGTGGTTGAAATTTATTTCCGTAAGAATAATCACAATTTATATATCACGTCATCTCCAATGATACAGACTATGTGTATTCAACAGCTACAGTTATAATATAAATTATCCAGTTGTGTGAGTAATTGCTCATTTGAGAATGACAGAAATCTGTACAAGTTTCTCGAGTACGTGATGAAGTTTATTATATATATTACGATACTAATTTAACACGAAAGGATTTCTACTTATCTCCACGTGGTCCATTATCATGCTAATTCATCTCTCATCTGGGCTTCAATTTTGTTTATATCAAATTGCCATTGATATTTCAAGTCTTGTATTCAGTAGCGAATTGGTAAAACGGTTTAAGTCTAATATCTCAAAATCTATGAGGGATAGCAAAATTTTTATAAGGACCTTTTTTGTAGATTGTAATGAGAGCTACAAAAAAGGTCTTAATAAAAATTTCGCTATCTCTCATAGATTTTGAGATATTCGTCGAAACCTGCGGCTCCGAGAAGAAATCGACTTAAACCGTTTTACCAATTCGCTACTGAATTTATTCCAATTTCAATTGTCGAGATGGGGTTTTTTTTTTTTTAAAATATTTTCATGAGAAGAGAATAACGTTGAATTATTATTCTCGGCAAAGAATAATCTCCAGCGGTGCTGGAAGAAAGGGAGCAAGATGAATTCTCGGTATCATATATGCTTGGGCCATTGTTGCATTTGCTGACCGGAAGTATCATTGTCCCAAGTAGAATATCACCCTAGTCAGGTAGCCAAAAGAGCTCTCATTTGAATATATCCACTTCCTTCCTTTGTTTTTCTACATTTTTAATGGATCTACTGCGCATGCGCAAGTGTATATAACTGGATAAATTAGGTTAGGATAATTATTTTTTTAATTATGCATTTTCAAAATTTCTCTCCTCTATATATTCTACGATAATACCTTCATTATATTCGATCTGTATGCACTCAACTATGTATACATAGTGGCTCGTGCATATGACATATATGACGATGTGCACCAAAAAGTCGTTTTCCTGACATGTATATTACCCACTCGAGACACCGTAGAGCCGGTGGTTGTCACTGGTATAAGGCAAAATGAGAGTGAAAAATAATGAAAGTATACTTTATCATCAACTTTGAAAATTTTTTTATTTTCATAAATTTAAAATTTTTACAAATTTTGTTTATTATGTTTCTTCATTTTCGTTGGAATTACACATGCATATGCACCACAAAATGTCCTAATTCGTGAGATATTTTTCCATTGAATTCAACATTTTCAGTATAAAAAAATATTTGTTAATTTGAAAAAAAATTTTCATTCCAAAAATCATGAATCAATAAAGCTAGTGTTTACCTACTGTGGATACTCTAAATTACAGAATATCCTGAAATATTCTAGCATCCGGTATTTGCTGACAACGGTCAAACATATTGTATATAAATCATCCACAGTAAATAGGACAAATCTGGAGAATTGTGTATTGTTTTTCCATGCATCACTGCTCCAACAAATCCCACTGACCACAATCAATAACAAAAGACAACTAACAATTTCAGTCAACCAGAATAAATTTTATTTTATGCATATTTTCTAGAAATAATAGTAGAGATAAATTGGCATGAATATTCTCATTCATAGTTTTAACCAGTATGCGAGTATTTGAATTCCAAATGTGCCTGATTAATTACCTGCCACGAACCAGTTGAAAAGCTTTCCCATAATTCGCCAGTGAGAGAGAGAGAGAGAGAAATGATGGAAAACTGAACAACAAAGTTTTAATACGACTGTCGTTTTCCCTTATCAGTGGCTCATAACATTAAACCGATGAAATAAACCATTTCGACGCATCACTAATGCGATTTTTTATAACGAGAGAGTAAAATGATGGAAAAAAAAAAATTTTAACTTTAATTTCAAATGGTAGAAAAATAATGTAATGATTTGTGGAACAATTGTGCACTACTCGTTCTACAAAGGGGAGTACATCAAGCATGAGGCGACATTGAAGGTCGTTAATGGATTCCCCGTTTATGTACATACTACTGTGTAATGTACGTCAGAACCGTGTGACAGCCGTGGATAGATTGGTGAATGGAGAAAGGTGCGGCTGATGGCGGGGGTATAGAGTACTAAAGTTGGATGACTGAAAGTTTGGGATATGTCTGATGCAACTTGAGAGCATCCAGACGATTTTGGGTGGATCTTGAGAGGGGGGGGGGGATAATTGACAATCCGAGGAAGGGAATATGAATCGATTTGAGTGTAGGATCTAGTGGTTGCAAGTAGGATAATTGTGTCTGATCAATTTGAGTTTCTGATCTGGTGTTGATTGAAGGAAAATGATGTGGAATTTTTTGATAGCAAGTGGAGAGATACTTGACTCAAGTTGTGGGTTATTTGAATAAAGTTGTTAACTATTTGAATGAGCTGTGGACTACTTGAATCAATTACAGAGCTATATTTCAATCAAATAGGAAGTTGTACTTTAGTCAAGTAGGGTTATACTTGAATCAAGTAGAGAGTTGTACTGTAGTCAAGTAGTGTTTAACTTGAATCAAGTTGGGGTATACTTGAATCAAGTAGAGAGTTGTACTTTAGTCAAGTAGGGCTATACTTGAATCAAGTTGATGTATACTTGAATCAAGTTGAGGTATACTTGAATCAAGTTGAGGTATACTTGAATCAAGTAGGGAGTTGTACTTTAGTCAAGTAGGGTTATACTTGAATCAAGTAGGGTTATACTTGAATCAAGTTGAGGTATACTTGAATCAAGTAGGGAGTTGTACTTTAGTCAAGTAGGGTTATACTTGAATCAAGTAGAGAGTTGTACTGTAGTCAAGTAGTGTTTAACTTGAATCAAGTTGGGGTATACTTGAATCAAGTAGAGAGTTGTACTTTAGTCAAGTAGGGCTATACTTGAATCAAGTTGATGTATACTTGAATCAAGTTGAGGTATACTTGAATCAAGTTGAGGTATACTTGAATCAAGTAGGGAGTTGTACTTTAGTCAAGTAGGGTTATACTTGAATCAAGTAGGGTTATACTTGAATCAAGTTGAGGTATACTTGAATCAAGTAGGGAGTTGTACTTTAGTCAAGTAGGGTTATACTTAAATCAAGTAGGGTTATACTTGAATCAAGTTGAGGTATACTTGAATCAAGTAGGGAGTTGTACTTGAATAAAGTAGGATTATACTTGAATCAAGTCATGGACTACTTGAATCAAGTTTCTAACTACTTGAATAAAACTGCAGACTACTTGAATTAAGTTATACTTGAGTTATACTTGAATCAATTTGAGCCATACTTGAATCAAATAAACAACTATACCTAAATTACCGGATGTTACAAAAATTCTCGTATCTCATCATAAAAATCCAGCCACCCATCTCCATAAAAAATATCCATTCAAAAAAATATAACAAAACAAGGCAGTTTCAATTCAAAATCGTATATTACCTCCAGCAGAATATTGTCGAATTGGTGTACGCAAACGTGAATAACAGGAGATGGTAACTTAAACAGCAGCCGTTGCTTTTCAATGTTAGTAACTCACAAGAGTAGTTTCTCCCAATGCTGTAACAGCAGAAATCTCATGATTCTAGCAAATATTGACTACCTCGTAGAATATCACGAATGCACTTGAATCTAGTCTATAGCCTATCCCTCTAGATTATACATTCCAGGTCTATGTCAATAGCTTTCTACAAATTGCGTAATGATACGTTCTACACCATATACCCTGTTATACCACATGTATTCCCAATGGTGAATCCAAATGCTCTCGTGTATTTTCCACACCAATTCCCGAGAGTAAAATTTTGATTTTAACTCGTCCATATTGTATATCAGATCACCACTGCCAACTCCAATGACATTTAACCATAAAATTTTTTTTATATCACTAGATGATATCGTGAACTGTGCTTCAGATACGTTTTTTTTTTACAAAAAAAAAAAATTGTAATTCAACATTTTCACTTTAATTACACAAATTTTAACGCGTTCATGTCCACCTCTGGTGCTACATTATTTTTCACCTTTATGATTGCTTGATGAAAATGCCAGAGGCACGTTATTCAACAAAGTACAAAGGTATTCAAGTTGAGCTGTGTTGCATTAATCTAAGTACGGTATGTTGAGACTGTTGGATAGAAGAAAAAAAAAGAAGTAATCAGGGTGGCAGCTGTGAGTGACACCCATTAAATCATTTCTATTTCAACTTTTATGATATTTTTTACACTGTTTATCCATCAAAAATGGTATATTTAGTCATATTTATGCCATATTGGATGATAGAATATATTTAAATATATAATAAAATTCTAATTCAGCTAACGCTTCAGTGTTTCAGTGTTTTCAGTGTTTCAGTGCTTTAATATAAGACGCCCTCAAGATCGGTCCAAGGTCGGTTCAAGGTCGGGGGCTCATGATCGGGGGCCCATGGTCGGCCCAAGAGACCATGTTTTTCTTATAAAGAAAATTAATTAAGTATTATAAAGCCATCAAAATAATTCGGTACTATATTTTAATGAATCCATTTTTATCGAATTATTTGAAGTATTTTTTTCAATTATGTGTGTCATTTTTTTCAATAGTCGTGGCATTATGTGTGTGTGTGTGTGTGTAAACGTCGCATCTAAGGGGGGGAGCGAGCGAAGCGAGCGGGAGGGGGCGAAGCCCCCCCTGGGGTTGGCGAGCGCAGCGAGCAGGGGGCGGAGCCCCCTAGTTAAAAAAAATTGAATTAATAAAATTTTAATTTTTGTTACAGGTATGTTGAATCCACGTGACCATGACACATTTTTTCAATTTTCTTTGATATCATCCCAGGGTAAGTACACAAATACCATTGCCAATTACTCGTAGATAATGCATGGAATATCTCATCAAGTATTTTTATTGTACATGAGTAGGAAAAAGAAAAACACAAGTGTGTATATTTAGGAAATTTGTTAGACTTAGAACCGAGACAAGGATCTTTATCCCTCATCATCGTGCTAGTAGAGAAGCTTGCGTGTCTAGACCGGAAGTGGTTCTCGTGCTAGGCGTGGCTCTCTGATGTATATAAAACTTCTCCCGTGAATATATCACACGCAGCAACCCAACATGGCCCTTTAAAACGTATTACGTATTTACTTGTATCCAACCTAGGCGTCTTATAACATTTATAATCTTACAACCCATGAGGAGGGGGTGGGGGATAGAGGATTATTTGCACGGTTTTGCTGCAATTTCTTTAGTAATTTGACAGGATAAAATCACGCAATTATTCTGAAAATTGTGGACCATAAAAAAAATACTAAATAATCGTAAAAAATTGCTCAATTCATTTTTCTTTATTCATAAATCTTTTTTTTTTTTTTTTTACAATGAAAATAGTTCAAGATACTTTTAAAATCCATTTCCTGTACTTTCGTTGGTACAGAATCAATATAGAGGAGTGAGATTGAATATTTGATGGTTAGGTATTGTCCTCTGCTCTCTATCAACAACTCCAGTGGGCTGATACGATGAGAGAGGAATTTTTAATGGATCATGAGACAATTTATAGTTAAAAAATTTACGTCAAGTGATTCTTAGTCACAAACTTGTTCAGACTTTTGAATAATCAAGTTGAATTTACTGTTAAACTTTGAGAAACTCGTGGACTTTTATCTTTCACCTCTGCAGATAATTTGATGAATAAATTTCTCTAGTCATATTTACAAGATAAAATAAGACATTTGATGAAGTTTGAAGGATTTTTTGTTGAAATTATCATGTGGATTTTGATTAATCTTTGTATATTGTGATGCTTTTGAGCACAATAACATGATAATTAATCAATTCATGTCGACAAATTTGATAGCCTCTATTCACTCTGAATTATCGACAGGTTTGCCTGGGGGATTGTACCATAGAGAAGCCAATTTATTATCTCATTCGAATACTTAATAACCCCCGCGAATTAATCATCAGATATACTGCAATATTCATAATTCATGACATATGCCTCATGAATAATCAATCTAAAATTCAAATTATTGAATATCATATTTTTCTGAAAAATAGTACAATTATTATGATAAAAATCAACCACAAAATGAATAGAAAAAGAGAGATAAATGAGGGTCTGAGGTAATTCATAAAACCCTGTCTCATATTTTACTTGTTTTATCAACTCCCAGAGTGATAAAAGAAAAACTGGAACAACAAGAATCAACTAAAGAAGAAAGAAAATTGGAGATGAGATTCACTTTGTGGCCAATTCAAAACTAATTTTCCTCAACTTTTCTTGATTATTTTTTACTTAATAAATTGTTGATCACAGTATTTATATTTCTATGATAATTTCAGGGGGAATTATTATGGAATTTTTTTTTTTTTAATTACAAATCAGTGAATTCGTTGGAAATAATAATGTCTGGACGAATTATGATTGTATTAAAATTTTCATGATGAAATGTTCTTTTATGAATGAGAATGACGAGTTTAATACCCGTTTCTCAACGATATCGATCCGCATAACATTATTGTCAATTCCCCTGGCATTTCATTTTGAACTGAGTCACTATCCTCAGTGCCTCCTAGCAATTTGAGCTTGTTGAAACGAAAAAGAAAAAAATTTGCAATGCAAAGATGATAGTTTTCTTTACCCATCACTTGGATATTTCAAAGTGCTTTACAATCGTTTGCCTTTTTTTATTCCATTTTTTCAACTATTTTTAGTTGATTTAAATTGTTTAAAAATGATTACAATTAAAATACAAAAAATTCACATTTTTAGTATCAACTTTGATATCAAATTATCTCGTTACTGGTTGATCCTAGGAAAAAATGTAAAGAGACATTTTTTTTTGAAAATTTATTTATCTAAAAAAAAGTTGTCTTGACATTTTTTGGTAAAATCACTCAATTTTGAGATAATCATGTAATTACAAATTAATCACTTTTTACACTTGATTAAAAACACTTTTGAAGAATAATAAAAGCTCAGGATTCGTTTGATGTACAATTGTTGATGTATAATGTCAACTAAAGCTGGTTGAAGGGGACCAAATGCGTCAATTGTGCTATATATTTGACCCGTTTTCAACCAGCTAAGCTTAACATTGAGATTATTCACGTACATACTCCCACAAATTATTTAAACTATTCCAGTCTCCATCTCTGATTAATTCAATGACAATATTTATATCATTTTTGATAATGTCGGTTACACTAGAGCTGTACAATGTTTGTGCCACTGACACATCCTGAAATTGGTGATAATAATTAAATTCTATTGCAACAAGAATCATCCAAATGAGCTTGGACAGTTAATCACTGACCTCAGCATAGCTGTCATATCTTCGCTGACACTGTGTCCACGGTTGAACAATAATATCCAGCATTTGCAGTTGACGTACGATATATCCAACTAATTTTCCTGATTCCAAGATTCATAAATAACCTAAAAATTAATAATCTTATCGTTTTTCCAAATTTACATTAAAATTCACATTTTTCCTCAAAAAATTGAATTAATCATTTTACCAATAACTTTGACACAAATTTACCCCCCCCCCCCCCCCCTCCAATTTTATACAGATTTTACTTTCAATCAAAACTGATACCAATAATTCGTTATAAACGTTTTGACTGACAGACATTAAAACCACATGTTATTGTTACATTTACCCATCCATGATTTATTGAATAACCGTTTATTTCCGATAAAAATACGAGTATTGGTTAAATGTCAATTACAATCGATATAACCAATTTTTTTATCGATAAATTGAAATATTTCAACATGAAAAAAGAAAAAAAACAAAAATTCTTGTGCCCTTCTCTGGCATTATACTTGCTTCAAAATGAGGTATCAAATCTATTAATAGTGTCAACGGTGGGTATATGTGAGTAACATGATACGAGGAAAGTTTAAATTTAAACTGAGAAGCGGTCGTGACTCTTTGCATACCTCAAGTCTCATACGTATAAATATTCTAACAAATTATATTATTAATAAAAATTCATAAATACCTCAAATTATCAAGAATAATAAATAATCTCAGGATTAATCTTCCAATCGTTGTGACAATCTCCAGTATCTCCAGCCACTTTACACTTATTATGCACACATTAAGTCCTATTTTCCACAATAGTTTAACAATAAAAATTATAATCACAATTTATACATCACATTCAACCATCCGACATGCTTAAACTCTCAGTAACAAGTAAAATCACGATGAACATTCAAATTATCCCCCTCTCCTTAATTCGTCAATCTATTTTTACACATATACCCGTTAATACTAGTACCGTTGCCGTGTATTTAACACAGTACAATCTGACATTGAATATCGTTCAAAATGTAACTGTCCAACTCGCTGCCTCTTCTTCATGTGTCTCCCACCTCTCAGTCCGACGGTAGAAATTTTTTTCGAGTGAGCGGACGCGCAATCGCGTCTCGAGGCAACCGTTTATTTAAACTATTTTTAGATTTTTAAGAATTATGCAACTTTGCTACACGACCTTAACGTTTATGTCTGTGATTTTGGTTGATAATTTGGGGTGAGGAGAGAGGGTATTTTTCACTTAATTTACGTTTATTATTTATGGTGGATATAAAGTTGAGAGTTTGCTGATGAGTTTAGTGAAATTTTCAGGTTTAAGGGGTTGATTAGGGGGTGAATTTTGGAGAATTAATTGCGAAAAGTGATGATTAATTTATCAGAAATTATTATTTTTTTTTTTTCCATCTTGATTCGTCTTTTGCCGGAGGTAATAGCCAAATGATACAGTGGTTTTAGAGCCAATAGGGGGAGGGAGGGTTATGCTCCTTGAACACGCTGGCCATTGTAAGAATGACAATGGGCTGGGAGTCGAGATGAACATGGTTGGCACTCAGTCTACGGTGAAAAAAAATCTACCATCGACCGTGAAATTTACTTCCCTTTCATTCATCCCTTGTATTAATTTTTTTTTTTTTTCTCTCTCACCCCTTTGACATATCCACCGTGAGGGGATTTTACCCCACCGACACAACCCCCTCCCCCCACTGGGGGGTGATAAAGATCGACGTGGCACGCGTCAGGACTCGAAGGTCAATTTTTTTATTATTATTTCTCACCCATTCCCTCTGATAAATAATTGGTCTTTTTATTCGTATTTTCCTACCCCACGACAAAAATTGATAATCCGCACTGTCTCATAATACCCATTAATTACCCCATCCTTTGATCACCGAATTCACTGAAAATTCCACCCCAAAAAAAACCCTCAAAAATTCTTCTCTCTCCCCCCCCCCCCTCCTCTCAAAATAATCAATTTCCTCACAAAATTCCTTGAATAAAATCAAAATAACTCAATTTTCAAAACTATTCTCTCAGCTATTGTTTATGCATTTAACAGTACCTGTCCGACTAAAATGTTAACGTACTACTTGATGGGCGTCCGGGCCCGCACTGTGCAGCCGCCGAACGATTGCCGTGACGCTTCCCCGCCTCAGGGCTATTGCATTGACTCCCTTTGCCCCTTCCTCCCCCTCTTTCACCCCCTGTCGTAGGCTGATGTGCGAAGAGTGGGAGAATAACCGACGCCTGCGCCCACCCGCATTACCCTCAACTGAAAATGTACCAACCCCCATGTCCTGTCTACTGAACATCCCTCTTCTTCCTCTCCCCCCCACCCCACCTCCCCTCCACCACCCACTGATGTAGCTCACCCAGCTTCTCCCCCGCGATCTTCACCAGCTCCAAAAGAACCCCTTGCGTTTTACTCATCCCCTCCCACCTCCCCCCCCCCACTCATAGTTCTCGGTATGTACCAAACCAGTCACTATAGAAAATATGAATTTGGGTCAGATACCCTCTACCCGTGTCCTAATGAACCTTCAATGTGACCCATATTTATTATTATTTCTTTTCTTCGATAGAATTATTTTTTTGGTAAGGGGGTGGGGGGTGGGTGGGGGTTAAATGTGAGTTTTTAATAATAATGAATTTTATTTGGTATACAGTGGGGCAAAATGGGTTGTCGTCTTTTGAATTTAAATTGTGAAAATGAGAGTTTTTTTTTTGGTAAGGGGGAGGGGGTGGGGGTTAAATGTGAATTTTTAATACTGATGAATTTTATTTGGTATACAGTGGGGCAAAATGGGTTGTCGTCTTTTGAATTCAAATTGTGACAATGAGAGTTTTTTTTTGGTAAGGGGGTGGGGGAGGGGGTGGGGGTTAAATGTGAGTTTTTAATAATAATGAATTTTATTTGGTATACAGTGGGGCAAAATGGGTTGTCGTTTTTTGAATTTAAATTGTGAAAATGAGTTTTTTTTTTTTGTAAGGGGGTGGGGGAGGGGGTGGGGGAGGGGGTGGGGGTTAAATGTGAATTTTTAATACTGATGAATTTTATTTGGTATACAGTGGGGCAAAATGGGTTGTCGTCTTTTGAATTCAAATTGTGAAAATGAGAGTTTTTTTTTTGGTAAGGGGGAGGGGGTGGGGGGTTAAATGTGAATTTTTAATACTGATGAATTTTATTTGGTATACAGTGGGGCAAAATGGGTTGTCGTCTTTTGAATTTAAATTGTGAAAATGAGAGTTTTTTTTTTTTTTTGGTAAGGGGGTGGGGGAGGGGGTGGGGGTTAAACGTGAATTTTTAATACTGATGAATTTTATTTGGTATCTAGTGGGGCAAAATGGGTTGTCGTTTTTTGAATTTAAATTGTGAAAATGAGTTTTTTTTTTTGGTAAGGGGGTGGGGGGTGGGTGGGGGTTAAATGTGAATTTTTAATACTGATGAATTTTATTTGATATATAGAATGGGGCAAAATTGGTAAATTGTGAAAATGGGGTAATTTTTTTTTTTTTTTTCAAATTGTAATAATAATCAGGTGTTTGTAATTAGCATTAAACCTTCAATATTGACCTTTTTCTTTAATTCAAGGGTTTTTTCTTTCTAATGAAAATAGCTGAATTAAAATTCTATGTAAATCACATGGCAATTATGTTGAATGGTGAATTGTTGTTACGCGTTATAAACGTTCTGGAACACGCAATGTCCGGTTAAAGAGTGACTGCAACACAAGAGTGAGTGTTAGTTACTGCGATTGATTGTGAGATAAATGGCATTGTTGGGAATAGAGGGTTTTTCGAGTAAATCGTGTAAAAGCGTCATTAGGATATTTATATATATTTTTTTTAATTAATTGAAAAGAATTATTGATCTGTAGAATTTTTAATTTTCAATTGGTTTTTCCCCTCATTTTCCACTCGCTCTGGGCATTAATGCACTTGAAAAAAGTTTAAATTCTCCCGGGGTTAAAATATGAAATGAGAGAATTCGAATCCATTTTCCAATGCGTCTTTTAGTATACTTGAGCAATTTAAACTCGACTGAGTGAGTAAAAACTGTACTCGAATAAATTTTTAGTTTATCCAATTGAATTTTAATCAAAAATTTCACTCAAAAAAATTTTTAATTGAACAAAAAAATTCAATTTAAAATTTTATTTTTGAAAAAAAAAATCCATTTACTTTTTGAAAATCGCGGAAATTTGTGATTTAAAAAAAAAAAATTGACCCATTAATTTTCCGAGAAGTCGTGTAAATAGTAATAGCACGTACACTCCCTTAAAAAAAAAATCAAGGGCCCGATATTCTGTTGATGATGTTAGGTCGTGCAAAAGGGGTTGGCTGACTGACTAGCGTGATTAGCTAAGTGATTGGAGAGGGCCCCACCCAAGCAGTTAAGCCTGTCTGCACCTATCCCACATCATCGTAACTCCCTTCTTCCCTCATTTCTAATATATCTGTGACGATAATTTCCCATTGGCCCAGAGATGAACCATTTTCCGGCTGTTCTACTCCCATCCAACATCAACTTGTTAATTGATTAGTGAGGTGATTGCCACAATTAAATGTCATATTAATATTTTTCTTTTTCACTTTAAATATCTTCAAATTAAAATAAATTATTCCACCCAACGGATTAATGAATCATTATGGCTTCTCCATTTTCTTTATTGTTCTCTTTTACTCATTATTATTCCTCCTCGTTGTTACTCTCAACAAAACAACAATATCTTCACCTCGTTATAAAACCCTTTTCTATTTTTAATAATAAAACCCCTTCTTCACTAATTTAAAAAAAAAAATTAACCCCCACAAATGATGAAAATTCAATTTTAAGTAGTAAAACACGAGTACAGACCGACAAATTTCTCTAGATCTCATTGAATATTTAATTATCTCATAAACAAGCAACTTTATCAAAAAATGTCAAGAGACATTTTTTATCGCGAATTTTCTCCTCTTCAAAAAATATCTTTTGACATTTTTCCATAAAATCACTCATTTCCGAGATAAATACAAAATTTCAAAAATAACTATCTTAATACCCAAAAAAATGTTGAATAATTCCCTCAATTGTACCCATATTCTATCAAGAAATATAGTACACCCCCTTCCCCTCCATTTTTTTTAAATTTCTGTTATCCCAATCTCACAATTTCTCTATTTTTCTACCTCCACTGATCCCAATTGTCTACTCATACATACACTGTCGCAATTGTACGACTATTGGGGCCATTGTGTACAATGCCAGAGCGTTCCAAAAGTAGTAGGAAAAACAAGCATCAGAAGGGTGGGGGGAGGGGAGCGTTGAGCTTCGCCTCATTTTACATCCCAATAAAACGGTATTAGCCAAAACAATAAATACACCCAGTGGATTGTTTACGTGTCTCGCTCGTGCATTTCCATTCCAAAAACGTATAGTCAACCCATCCACCCCCCTCCCCCCACCCCTGTGTTCATCTCGTACCGAGATTAAAATCGACATCACGATATTATACACCTGGGAAACTTAACCCCCACTCCTCCCAAAAAAAAAAAAAAAAAATCAATTCTGTCAATTTATCCACAATTGCACGATAAAAAAACACTCATTCATTCTCTTCAATTCACTGTTGATTATGAATAATAATTAATAATAATTAATTAATTCTTGACATTTTAATTTACCCCCTCAACCCCTTCTTTTTCCCCCTTTTTATTACTCTCATCGTTCCATAAATTTTCCAATTTTCAATTGATCACTCTCTCTCAATCACAAATTGCAATTAACATTCACGAATAAATAAATAAATGAATAATATTATAAATTATCATGTTCATTCGTGATAATTAAAATTTTTTAATAATAATAATAAAAAAAATGAACAATTCACGGTTTTTAACTTATTGAAATGTGAGAATTTAGGGGGTGGAATTAGGGGGTGGGGGTGGGGATTAATTATGCATTTCAGTGTGTGCATTGAAAATCTCAAAGATAAATATACAGAGTGAGAGGATTTAGAAACAAAGAGGAGAGGGGGGTGGATAATTTATAGCTCAGTATAAATATGTCTGACCATAACGTGGCCTCACTACTTGTTAAACTGAATAATTATTAAAAATTAGCTGGAAATAATTATTTTTTTCTTTCTCCCTACTAAATAAATCATTAAATCAAAATTATAAATAAATAATTCCTACAAACGGTGAAACGTTCATTCATAAAAAAAATTTAAAAAAAATTGAAAAAAATGACAATTATCGTTGAAAATTATTCCACGCAATTTATGCGTATTAAGCGACGGACGATGTCGCACTGGAGAGACAGAGTTTGGCCTCGATGTGTTTCACCCCCTTCCACCCCCCTTCCCCCTAGCCGACGCCTATTCACTGGTGCGCAAACTCTTCTCGCAGCTAGACGTCCCCAGAAAGTGAGCCTGAAACAGCCGTTGACGATGAGCCCCTGAACACTTTGAGCTCTCTTCACCACATCCATGAACCCTCCCCCTCCCCCCCTCGCCCCTCCTTCTCCATCCTGATCCTTTGGTTTCCTAGCCCATCTCTCTGTCACTGACCTCCTCTTTCCCCCCCCCCCCCCCCCCGCGACAATTGCATCCCAAACTCTAGCATTTGGTCTTTGTCTTTTGGTACTGTCTTACCACCTATATTCGCTCCAATGATTTTTACCCTTTTTCCACCCTCTCCCCCTCCCCTCATTGTATTTTGTCAGTGACCAAAAAACCACTGGACAACTCACAAATACTGGGAAAAATATACACCCCCTTTTTTTTTTTTGTCTATTACTCTTATTTTTCTCAGTGAGACGATAAAACTTGACATTGTGCAATCATCCTCACCCCACACACACACACTTCACTGAAATGTGATGATATTAAGGATACGTCATTCGTCAGATTCACTGGGATATTCTCCCCACCCCCTTACGAGAGATCTTTGGACTTGTCTTATTATTTTTTTTTTTTTTTTCTTCAACTAAAATTGTACTTGGCTCCACTCACCAACTCAACTCGAGTTAAAAGGATATATGGACAGAGAGTTGAAAAAAAAGTTGATACATGTTTATGTACAACACTTTTTTTTTTTTTTAAAAAAAAAAACCATGTCAAGCCAAAAAGTTTTCTATCTTCTGTATCGTGAGTTATACGTGTCAGATATATATATATATTTTTTTTCTTCTTCTCAATTTTATTTTGATACTTTGATGAAATTGAAAAGTTTCTCAACGACAAGGGGGTGGATGGGGGAGGGATATATTGAAATGTGGAAAAAGTGAAAAAATTCAAGTCAATGGTAATAGTAAAAACTTTTAGGCTTTTATTTAAAAAAATAAAAATAAAAAAAATTAATTCTCTTTTTGTGTGCACTTAATGGGCTCCATAGATCACACAAAAATCGTCCGTCGTTTAATTACAGAATTAGAGACCGCGCCCAGTGTGAAAACACTCGAGCGTTTCGTGGGTTGGATTCAGCTGAGGGGGGGGGGGGGAGAGAGAGAGGATGAAAGAGAGAGGGAGAAGGGTGGGCCCCCGTTCGTTAGTCACGTTGGTACAATTGAGTACCGTTGAAAGCTTTTAATTGTTGGGTAAAATCCTGGAACGAGTTGAAATTATTATTTTTTTTACTCTTTTATTTAGGGTGAGGGGGTGAAAAATTGACATACACGAGTGTAATAGTTTGAGGGATTTTGCCATTACAATTTTTTTTTTTTTTTATCATTGGATTTTACAATTATTCAATTATATTTTTGTGAATGAGAGAATTGTAAAATGAAATTTAAGGAATGACGGAGTAAGGGGATAAAGTACAGGGTATAGAGGCAAAATAACATAAAAAAATTTTTTTTTTTTGGCCATTCTCCAAAGAGCTTGCCAACTCTCGAACGAGTACTAAATCAAAATACCCAGAGACCCCAACATAGCCACGAGCAAAGTTAAATTTTATTCCAAATCCTTTTATCGCAAAAGCCATTTGGAAAAGGGGTACGAAAATAAAAAAAAAAAAAATTGGGACAGTTTTTGAGGGCAGTGGGATAATTCTCATGATGTAATCGTTGTGGAGATGATAAACATTGGGATAATGCTGGAATTAATTATTGTTTTTTTTTTTTTTTTTTTATTCAAAGTAAAATAACTTCATTTTAGTTTTTTTGAAAATTTCGCGATACCTGAGAGAGATAGGGATATTTTGATGAGGACCTTTTTTGTAGAGAAGAAAAATATGTACAAAAAAGGTATCTATGAAAATTTCTCCATCTCCCCTGGATCAACAGATATTCATCAAAAAGTCTTTAGAAAATTGAGTTTATTTGATTTTTAAACAATTTTATTAAAGAACTAGGGGGCTCCCCCCCCTTAGATGCAACGTTTACACACACACACACACACACATAATGCCACGACTATTGAAAAAAATGACACACATAATTGAAAAAAATATTTCAAATAATTCGATAAAAATGGATTCATTAAAATATAGGACCGAATTATTTTGATGGCTTTATAATACTTAATTAATTTTCTTTATCAGAAAAACATGGTCTCTTGGGCCAACCATGGGCCCCCGATCATGAGCCCCCGACCTTGAACCGACCTTGCCCCGACCTTGGACCGACCTTGAACCGACCTTGGACCGACCTTGAGGGCGTCTTATATTAAAGCACTGAAACACTGAAAACACTGAAACACTGAATCGTTAGCTGAATTAGAATTTTATTATATAGAGAGAAAATTGATTTAAATTATTAATATCACTTATTGTTGATTTAATAAAGAAATTTAATCAGAAAAAAGATTAATTAATGTTATAAAAATGTAATTAGAGACGATTTGTACAGGAAAAGAAACATAAACTCTTTCCTCCAACGGATAAATAACCACCATCTCGTCTTAATACTGTTAAAGAAAAGTAAACTTGATCCACTAAGTAACTGGTTAGGTAACATCTGCAGTGGTCAACGTGGCGTTACCCCCTATCGACGTAATGGAGCGAGAGTGTATACACCATTCCTGCTACATTACATTCTCTCCTCACACCTTTCCCCCCACGGCCATCATTTACGATCCATCTTTACGTCTCTCGTATTCTCGGCTGAGTTAGAATATCCCTAGTAGACGAGTACAAATCAGGCTACGAAATCCTAGCACGTACTGCATATCTCGTATACACATCCTTACGCTATTGACGAGCGCAAACTCTTTTTTATTCCAAATCAAAGAAAATTGTCTATTTTATATTTTTTTAATTTTTCATTTATCTCGGAAATGAGTGATTTTAGAAAAAAATGTCAAGAGACATTTTTTGTGAGAAATTTTATGATTTACAAAAAAGGTCTTTTGACATTTCCCTCTAAACCCAGTAATTACTGAAATAAATGCATAATTAGTGAAAATTTCGAATTTGGGTCATCGGAATTCAGAAATAAACCCAATAATTTGTTGATTCATTGAATATCTCGGAAATGAGTAATTTTAGAGAAAAATGTCAAGAGACCTTTTTTGTAGGTTATAAAATTTTAGATAAAAAATGTCTTATGACATTTTACTCTAAAATCACGTGAAATCGAGTTTTTTTGATAGTTTAAGAGGAGTTGATATTAATACAATTTTATTTTATCAGTTTAATGTTTGTTATCCACTAGAATTTAGGGTATTTTGTGCATTTACAAGGTATAGATTATGAGATAGGGTGTTAGGATGGAATGGGGTTGTAAGCGCCAGCTGGACGATCAGTGTTGGGGTGTTGTTTACTTCGAGTTAAGCGGAGCTGAGCGTTGCTCGTACTTGGATTGGTGACCCCTGGATACACACTGGACGTACCTCGTATAAACTCATGTTTAGGGTAGGTCAGGGGGGCTACACAGAGAGTCAAAACTCAACATTGCTTTCGGCTGTGAAACGTTGTTGATAGGACAACTTTGAATTTTTTTGTTTTTCAAGCTGAAGAAACTTTTGGGAGGGATGAGCTTGGCTGACCCTCGTAAGCTGTTTAACAGATTGAATTATACTGTTTACAGGCTGGATTGATGGTGTTACCATCGCTAGAGTGTTTGGAGAGAGAAAAGAATTCTCAAGTGGTGAATTTTTTTTATTTATTCGAGGATAATTCAATGATTAAGTAGTAAAACCATCATAAGTCAGACTTTTCATTTCACTTTTTTATGAATATCTTTGAATCTAGAGGAGATGGCGAAAATTTTATAGAAACCTTTTTTGTAGCTCTCATTCTCCTCTATAAAGATGATAATTATAAAATTTTCGCTATCTCCTCTAGATTCGAAGATATTTAACAAAAACTAAAACGTAAAAATTGATCTTTTGATTTTTGTAATATTTAGTTCAGTTTTTGTTGAATATCTTCAAATCTAGAGGAGATAGTAAAAATTTAATGAATACCATTTTTGTAGCTCTCATTTAGCTCTATAAGAATGATCTCTATAAAAATTTCGCCATCTCCTCTAGATTTCAAGATATTCAACGAAAACCTAGAATAAAAATTAATTTTTCATCTCCTGAAATCGATTTTCATCCCTGGGGCAAAATGATTTATTCTTGTTCATCTCTTCAGAGTATTGTTAGATGTACGGACAAAGCATGAGCAACAGCAGCAAAAAAGAAAAAAAAAAACAGAAATTAATTGCACTTTGATAGCGATTCTTGATGCACTGAAAAGAGGAGAAAAATCGTTAACGAGAGACGTGATTACGTAAAGGTTGTTGATGGATGAGGCAAAGGTTGCCCAGTTGTGTTGTTCAATCCATTGGGTATACCGTTGTATACTTTGACGTATACAGTATCGCTCGGTGCATTCGTCGACGTTCTACACCGTTGGAAAATGAGGGGGAAAAAAAATCTGAAGAAAAGGCGCAAACCCGAGAGTATATGTATAGTATCAAATAAAAGCGAATAAGATTGATGTGGCCGAGTAAATTGAACGTTACGAGTGGTGACAGAGTGACAAAGTCGGTGAACAATTCTGTATTACGTTGAACAGTTGTGAGAGGGTAATTTATCTGGGAAATGAGGGGATTGGAGGGGTTGAAAGGCATTCTGCGTATATGCAAAATCGATTTACAGTTTATATTATGGGGCTGTGTGTAACAGTTGAGATTTTAATAATATGAGGAGGATCGATAGACTGTAATATCGGTGAATTCACGGTTTTTTAAGATGATTATATGAGATTTTTTAGTGAAATGAGAAGATTAGATTAGATGAATTTTACTTTGACATTAATTTTTAATGAATATCTCTGAATCTAAGGGAGATATCGAAATTTTTATAAATACCTTTTTTGTACATCTCATTTTGCTCTACAAAAAAGGTATCTATAAAAATTTCTGTATCTCCCTCAGATTCAGAGATATTCACTATAAACGAATTAGTCTCCTGGTTTACTCACTCGATCATTGTTCTTCCAGTCATGTCCATTTTTAATTGATGAATATCTTCAATTCCATGGGGTATAGCATAATTTTTGTATAGACCTTTTTTGTAGAGTACATTCAGATCTACAAAAAAGGTCTCTATACTAATTTTTATATCTCCCATAGATACCGAGATATTGACGAATAAAGTAATAAAGAAACTGAACTAATTAATTATACAATAGAGAAAATTTATTTTCAACATTATTCCATCATTTAAACCATTTTTCCTCTCAAAATTCACCAAGAAAATACTCATAAATCACAAGTGTATAAAATTTTTAAGATATTAACGTCTAGAGTGGTAAAATCCCCCCCCCCCCCCCTTCAACCCCCTCTCAAAAAAGAAAAAAAGTACAATTAATTATTCGTGCTCTACTAGAAATGCAGTTAGTAGAAAATGGTACACATAAGAACTTCTTGCATATACATATACCAACACCAGCTGTATTAAACAGCAGTAGAGTACAGAGGGATAGGGGATGGGTTGGCTTGAAAAACAGCAAGGCGAAGGAGATACGCTCTAATGTGGATACAATGGCCGACAGTTGGTGCCTCAGACTAGTCTACAGGGTCCATCTCGATGCTTTTTACAGCTAACGCTAGCAATTTCTTTTCTGGTGGGATAAAAATCTCGGACGGAGAGGAGGGGAAAAAAAAAAAAAATGATAATAAAAAAAGCGAGACAGTTTCTAGTTTTATAGTGCGGTCGTTAGCCAAGGGTGGGGAGGGGGGAGGGGGGGGGGGAGCAAAGTCAGTCGCGAAACGAGAACGAGGCCGGCTTAATTATGAGAAACGTTAGAATGGGAGGGGGGTGAAAAAAGATGAGGGGGGACAGGAGTAAAGGGGTTTAATTGGCAAGCCTGAATACACACTGCCAAATGACCGACGTTTTAACGTGGAATTCTTTCCACTTTTTTTGGTACTTTAATTTATTTTTTTTACATTGGAAATTGAACAGAAGAAAAATTATAATTTTTCTGGGTAATTAATCCTTTCAGATATTTTTTTTTTTTTTTTTGATATATTAATACACAAAATATAGTATTAATTTTTATAATATAAATATATCAATCTATATTACTATATATTATATATATTATAATAATTATTATAATGATAATTATTATATAATAGTAATGATTATTATAATATTAATTAATATATTATATTATAAATTATATAATATATTATATAATATATAATATAATAATAATAATAATATAATATATATAATATATATCATATATTATAATATATATTATATTATTATATTATATTATATTATATTATATTATATATCATTAATATATATATAATATATATTAATATATTAATGTATCAATAATACGAATATATTTTACATATTAATATATAAAAATATATTTTTTATATACCGACAAATATACATCCTCCCCCTCTCCCCACCCCTCAATTTTCATCCCCTGTATATATTCAATAAAAATTCTCAACATCTGCTGAATATCTACCAACTCTGTAGTCGGTAAAATGCCCATTTACTTTCTCTCAAAAATGTGAAAATGTAAACACCATCCCCAATGGTTGAGGGTGGGATAGAGAGGGGGATGAATTGGGGAAAATAGTATAGAGGATAGAAATAAGTATATACGTAGATATAGCCCATTGGTTAGATCCTAATGACACGGTTGGCTTTACCCACATCCCCATGCAGGATAACCATATAATGGTTTTATACGTTTCACTTACTCCCTAAACTCCCTTAATATATATTCACAATATCTCTCTCACTCACAATTCCATTCAATGTGATTTAAAAGCCTCGTCACGCCATCAATACATAGAAATATGTTTGGAGGGTATACGTGTGGCCTCAACAGAGTTCTTTATATCTAAAGATTTGAAAATGTTATCGACTTATATATCTCATATTCTCTGTAAAAGAGGGAGGAAAAAAGATACTATTCAGTATCTTTGGCGCCACACAAATACCATAAGATAGTTGTGGTATGCGACTCATGTGTCAGTAGAAAAATTCCTCACAATTCCTCACCCCCCCCCCCCTTTTTTTTTTTCTTCATTTCCAAATCTCCAAAACTTTATTTTCCTGTTTTTCCGGAAATTCATGAAAAATTTTATGTCAACTCTCAACTCCATTCCTCAACAATACGTATTATTTTCACACATACATTGATTTCATTTTTATGACGTCATCACTCGTATTTTATTGAATTTTTGATTTATTTAAATAAATAAAATTTTCACAGGGGAGGAAAAAATTTTTGTTGAATGAGTTTTTGATGAATATCTCAGAATCTAGGGGAGATAGGGAAATTATGATGAAGACCTTTTTTGTAGCTCTCACTCTGATCTTTAAAAAAGGTCCTCATGAATATTTCTCCATCTCCAACAGATTCTGTGATATTTAAGAAAAATGAAACTGAACACTTTTGAAAAAATTCAATCGATTCGGATAAAATATTTTTTAAGGGTCATGTCAAGTTGTACAAGCTCAATTGACAAGGCAATCCTGTACAAATGATGGTAATAGGATAAAACTCGTGTAATTGGAAGCTGTCATCACATACCAAACTTTTGTCCCCCCATTTATTCACATGTGAATTCTCTAACTCTCTCATCTACCCCCCACCCCATTTCATGACGAAGAGAAAATGTTGATGTCTGGTTCCAATCTCTCTTTATGATGAATTCCCCCCACCTTTCACTTATAAAAAAAGTTGTGAGAATTCTTGGAAGCTATTTTTCCAGACTCGTCTCAGTTCTCCTTCTTGTACGATTTGAACATTGGGTAGGAAGTACACTGGGTGAAGTTTGGTGGTCCTCGGAAATGTAAGGATTATGCCCCCCCTTTCGAGTTTGGTAGTTGAAGGCAAGAGTTTTCACTTTGAATTGCAAAATAATCCTGTTTGGGAAAGCTGAAAAGTGGGGGGTGGGTTAGGGAGGACAGCCTAGGGTCATATTGTATACAGAAGTTGACACATAATCGAGGCTTGGAGGACTATTCACACGTTAAATTATTATTTATGAATATTTTTTTTAGTATTTAAACATTCTGGTGAGGGGGTAATTTAATGTTTGTATTTATGGGTATTAATTGTAGATGAATGAAAAGATAAATTGATAATTGGTTGAATATCTCTGGATCTAAGAGAGATAGAGAAATTTTTGTAAAGACCTTTTTTGTAGATCTCAGTCTCCTCTATAAAAAAGGTCCTCATGAAAATTTTCCCATCACCTACAGATTCCGAGTTATTCATCAAAAACTGTCGTAAAACGTAAAATCAATGATTAACGACAAATGTAATCAAGTTTTTGAAGTATATCTCGGGATTGGAGGGAGATAGTGAAATTTTTATAAGAACCTTTTTTATAGATCTCAATATCCTCTACAAAAAAGATTTCAACAAAAATTTCACCATCTCCCTCAGATTTCAAGATATTCATCAAAATTCGTTTTTCCATTTATCGAGTCGAAAAAAAATGGTTGATTCATTGAAAATATGTATTTATTCATTGAAAAATTCATGTACAGAATGGACAAATTTTTTTTTCTGCCTTATATTTACAAAAAAATTATATGAGTACGAATATATTTTTTTTTATTACGAGAGGGATGAGTATAAAAGATAAAGGTAAAAAGTACCTCCACCCGTAGATTTCTTGACGTCCTGTACTTACTGAAGAATGCAAGTCATCCTCTCGAAGCATGCAAGCACCTTGGTGACTCCCTTTGATCTACAAGACACAAAGAACAATGCTATTCCCATCGTCCGCTGGCGTCACATTATTCCGTGGACAAATTTTTTTTTTTTTTCTCTTTTATTTTGACACCGTTAGGAGTCATATAAGCTAGAGGTATGCCTGGCTGATGATTATTTTCGTTAGGTGGAGGGGGGGCTCATGCAATTGACCTAAAAGCATCCGCAAAAACAAATTCTAAAGACCGATAGCTGTGATTTTAAAGCGAAATGCGAGTTTGTTATCTGTTAGTTCAACTTAACGGAATTACTCGCGATATTTCAAAATTGAATTGAGTTTTGAAAATTGGATAATTTATGAGAAATGAGTTAATCGGATAATAAACTTTGTTATTTACAAAATTTACGGTTAATTATCATTTTATTTACAATTTATCATGAAAAATAAATTTTAATAGATAATTAAATTAGTAAATATCTCAGAATCTATTCAAAATATTGAAATTTTTGTAGATACATTTTTTGTAGATTAAATTCTCCTCTACAAAAAAGGTCTTTACAAAAATATCGCCAACTCCTCTAGAATCCGAGATATTCATGAAAAAACAACTGAATCAATTAAAATAATCTCTTTTTTTTTCATCCAATTCACTGCATTTCTCTCTTGTCATTGGATTACAGAGTTTACTTACATATATATAATATATATTCATCCATATGCTGTACCATACATTCAGTTTATACATATAATAGCCCATAGAGCGTATCTCACCGGGGTACAGCATTGGCGGAAGATTCAATTTGAGATAACCGTCATCTCTGCTCTCCTGCCTCCG
The DNA here is from genome assembly GCA_035578325.1 of Coelinius sp. EB29. NCBI lineage: Eukaryota > Metazoa > Arthropoda > Insecta > Hymenoptera > Braconidae > Coelinius > Coelinius sp. EB29. Next base: position 791,073 of record JAOZGT010000011.1, read on the forward strand.
AGAATGCTCTCTCCTGGGCAATATATTAAAGTCCACTGTCGGGTGGGTGAGGGGAGGGGTTACTCACCGCCAACACCGCAGTATTCTCCCCCGAGAACGCGTGAATTACCGACCCAACCATTGAGCATTGCCTCCCACCCTCTTTTTTTTTACAAAAAAAATTTTTTCCACTGATGAAAAAAAAAAATTTTCACCAATCTAATTAATTCATTACATCCTCCCAACTATCGTTCAATTACACACTCCAATTATCGAATTGATGCCCATGATGTTGCTAATTTATTACATTTACCTACCATCAAAAGATCCAACATGAATGAACTGAAATAGAGACTCTTTGAAATTTATTTGAATCGATATTCACCCTCTGGACAATTTAACGAATTTTCTCCCGAGGGGATAAATTCACTTGGATTTATTAATTCAAAATTTTCCAGAAATTTTTGGAATTTGATGACTTTTATGATTCTAATATCCACTGGGGCAAAACGGGTTTTTTAAAGAAAATTTTCACTCGATTAAAATCACGAGAAAATTTTTATATTTAATAAAACAAAAAAAAGTGATCACATTAACCTTCTCTCCCTCCCTCCTCCACTCACCCCCTTAAATCGATGTCCTTTGAAGTTTCAAAGGAAAGAAAATAACTGATCAATACCATTACAATGTTCCTCTCATGTTGATCTCATCTAAACTCCTTGATACAAACCATTTCAAACTCTTCCAATCTCCCAATACATTCAATTCCTTTTATATGATAATTGCAAGTTATTTGTCCTCCCCTCCACCTTTCACTGTATAAACAGTAAGGAGCTTTATTGGCGCAGTGCATTGTACCGCATAGCGCCCAGAGACCGATAGATTTCTCAAACGCTGAGCTCATCCCGTTTTCTTCAGTTTCCTTCCTTCCTTCCTTCCTCCCTCTTGCCTCCCCCCCCCCCTTCCCACTCTACCCTTTTCTTTCCTCTCACGTCTATGCGGGCTCCATCGAATTTCACTCTCTTCTTCAGAGTCATCTTCACGTTGAATATACCCTGGATACAGAGCCTCACTCCTACTGTACAAAAATACACATAAAAATTCACTTGCCACTGATATCGATACACTCGACTGTAGTAAAATTGATACAGTACACGGTGAGAAATTTTTGGTAAAAATTATCATTCCATTTAAAAATTTATTTTTAAATAATAAAATTTGATATTTAAAAATTAAATTTTATTTTTCGTTTGAGAAATATTGTCCTGATGAGAATAAATAATATCCATTACCCTTTCAGCGTAGTAATTTTTGTCTAGATTTCAATAAAAATTCTAGGTTTGGTTAGTAAATTTTACCATTCTGTCTGGATAAAAATTACCCTGACGGTACAGTAATTCCTATCCTACCGGTAGAGTGATTTTTATCCAGACGAATAGTAAAATTTACTAACCAAACCTAGAATTTTCATTCAACTCTAGACAAAAATTACTGTGCTGGAGGGGTAAAATTTACCACAACTTGGACATAATTTATTCTCATCAGGACAATATTTCTCAAACGGAAAATAAAATTTAATTTTTATACATCAAATTTTATTGCTTAAAATTTAAAATTTTACTAATTTCCAGTTAGAAAAGAAGAAAAAAATTATGGACAAAAAACATTTACCAAAGAGAATGGTAATTTTTACTGAAAATTTCTCGAATTAATCATAAAATTTATTTATCCACTAGGGGGTCCGCCCCCTGCTCGCTGCGCTCGCCAACCCCAGGGGGGGCTTCGCCCCCCCGCTCGCTTCTCTCGCTCCCCCCCTTAGATGCGACGTTTACACACACACACACACACACACATAATACCACGACTATTGAAAAAAATGACACACATAATTGAAAAAATACTTCAAATAATTCGATAAAAATGGATTCATTAAAATATAGGACCGAATTATTTTGATGGCTTTATAATACTTAATTAATTTTCTTTATCAGAAAAACATGGTCTCTTGAGCCGGCCATGGGCCCCCGACCTTGAACCGACCTTGCCCCGACCTTGAATCGACCTTGCACCGACCTTGAGGGCGTCTTATATTAAAGCACTGAAACACTGAAGGGTTAGCTGAATTAGAATTTTATTATATAGAGAGATAACCATAAATCCCATTAAAATTAATTTTAAATTCTCAAAAATTAAAATTTCCAATTATTTCCAAAATATCAAATTCATTGGTTAAATTACATGAACAATATAAGCGGTCACTAACTGCCCCCCCCCCCCCACCCCTCCGCCTCTTCACTTTCACAGTCACTTAGTTTTCAAGTGCGTTCTACCAACAGCAGCAACAGAAAGAGCACTTAAACACCCTCCCCCCCCACCCCCCAACCATGACAGTTAAATTTAACCATCCCCCGCTGGCTATCACACTCGAATACTGATCTACGTTAACCTTCACCCATCATCCCACCCCCTCTCTTTCTTCATACAAATACCAACACACAAATTTTCACCCTCTGCTACCACGTACCAACTGCAGGGGGTTGGTTTGGCCAATTTACATACAATTGTTGCTAGGTTCATTAACCCATACCATATTTACGTATACGTTTGAAGCTATACTCCAAAGTAACAGCGATACCCCGGCATTTATGCGTTACGGTTTATTTTCAAGTTTGAGGAGAGAATTAATTTGAGGGGGTACAACATTTCAGTAGTGGTGAAATTGTTATGGGAATGGTATGGGTAGTAGGAAATTTCAGCAGTTCTACTTTTGCCGCATGTAGAGGTATATTAACACCAAAGATGTTGCAATTGTCCTGAATATATATTTGAATTGTTGAGGGGTTGAATTTTTGTAATTAATGATTTTTTTTTTCTTTTTTTGTTGCAGGTGAGTTGATGATGCGATGATGGGGTTATTGAGATTTTAAAGATACTGGGGCAAAATGGGTTTCTCCATGTTATTGATAATTTTATCGATTTTGCGAAGAATTTTTACAATTTAATTAAACCCAAATGAAATTCATACGGTTTTAAATTCCCATTTCGTGATTCTGTTGTCTAAAGAAATATTGAGAGAGAGAAAAAAAAGTAGATATATTTTTTTTTTTACCGCCCTAGAGCCACTAAAAAAAGCAGAATAGTTGGAAGATAGCAGAAAGGGATTCTATTGTAGAGAAATCAAACGGTAGGAAGTGGAGAGGTTTGTCGTAGGACGAAGAATGGATTTTCCAGGGATTTTTTTCCTCTCTCTCTCTCTCTCTGCAAAAGAAAAAAAAAACTCGACAAATGGGTAACGAAACAGATGGAAATCTGGTCAAAAACTTTTTACCCCACCACGAATATTACCCTATACTGTATGCATAGAGCTCTCTCCTATTCCATACAAATATTTTTTCAACTGGTTCCCAACGGACTCGGCTCAACTGCAGACAAGGAGTTTGCGGGGGTAGGAGAGAGGGTGGGGGGAGTCTTGCGTGATACGAATGTTGAAGCAGCACCGAGCTTTCCTGTTGAGACAATTGATTTGGTCATGGCAGTGTTCCAACAAGAAACGAGCACAGCGGTTTTGCTAGATATGGCTGAAAAATTCCCAAAGAACATCTATTACTTTTTTTTTTCTACAATGTTTTTTTTTCTGTCCCCGTTTCACGATTGACTAGTCAGCATCAGTCGAATGTCCATCTTGAATGTCTAAAATTGGTATGACTTTCTTCTTTAAAAGAAAAAACTAAAAATTAAAAAAAAAAACGTCAAATTCATTCGCCAACTGATGCAAGTGCAAGCGAACGTTAAAAAATTTCCCCGCATCGTTGGAGTCAACAGTTATAATAGCCTGAAAAAATTTGATGGACAGTTTAACAAAAAAAAATTCTGTACATCCGTGAAAATCACATGCGCTTGATTTTTAAAGAAATTGAAAAATTTTAATTCAAAGAGAAAATGATGATTCAAAAATTCCCGCGCTACCCATCACCGGAAATGATTCATAAATACGGTCTTCGAGTCGCGCAAAGTCTATGAGAACTCTGGAGATGGTTGGCAGGGCATTTAAGGTAATTTGTTATAATTAGCGGTCCAGACGGTGGCCGTACGATACCCTATATATACCCTCCCCTCACCCTTCCATAAGGGGGCCACAAGAACGAGACGTTACACAGAGAAGGGAACGAAGACGATGAGGCTAATGCGCACATTCAAACGCTAATTCTACCTGAAATACAGGCAAAGTTCAGACAATATATGCCATCAGAGTTGTACCAGTGGGTGTTTGAAACACAAAGCAGTATATTGGAACTTTGCAGGGTTAAAACTTTTGTCGATTACGTTTCAAATTGCCGTTCTGTTTCGTATCGACTTTAGGGGTATAAAATGGCCGTGGCACCGAGTGACGCTAGTTTTCAAGGAAAATTCTGATGCTTGTGTTCTTGAACAATAGAGATGGGTTGGCTCAGTGGTGGGTAAGGGGGAGAAAGAAGGTTCATATGAAGTAGATCACTTGCATCTTCACAGGTCTCCACCGACAGTCTTATTATCCAAGATTACCACTGCACTTAACAATATTAATTTAAAACTTTTTATCAAACTTTTTCCTTAGCCTCTTGGTCATTTTCACGGTAGTCAGTGGGCTCAAGTTTTCCCCACCCTCCAACAAACTCATTCTTTTCCATTTAAAAACCACAATTTGTCAATTCCTTCAACTCCCCAAGTTCCAAGTATTTTCTACGATTACTTGTTCTATTTTTTTGCGGTGAAAAACCTGCCAATAAGCCGTGATTAACAGTTCTTCCTCTGGTAAATTTTACTAATTAATGTTTACGAACCTCTTTGAAAACCAGCTGTTGAAAAGTTCTACTTTTTCTCTCTCTCTCTCTCTTTAACCATCTCGCAGTGGCTCACGCTTACGGTGAATGCTACAAATCTGAAAAACTTCCATCCATAGCTCCAATGATTAATGCCCAGCGTTCAGCCTTCTCTCTGAAGTCCTCATTTCTTCCCTTGGCAAAAATAAAAGAGAGGAGAAACAAAAATGAGGGAGAAAGAATCTTCTTTTCGTTGAGGCAGAAAATTCTGCACTGGGGGGGGGAAAAAAAGGTGTTTCCACTCCGAAGGATCCGCGTTTCCATTGATTGCATTCTTTCGTACTTACAGAGTATGAAGTTGCCAACGCGTAGGATAAAGTTGCTTCGTGATAAAAGTTTTTTTTTTTATAGAAAAAAAAAACTTTCCTTTACTCTTCACTCCCTTACCACCCCCGCCCCCCTGTCCTGTCCTCGTTTTATCGTGTACACCCGCACCCATTTCAACGATAACAAGATAAACGAATTCTGAATTAAAACGATTAAATGGTCTCACTGGAAAATTCAAGTTTTTTTTCATATAAAATGACTCATTAATCTAATCAATAATAAAACCCCATTCCTGGCATTACTAGACAAAAAGATTTTTTAAAAAATGCCTTCGGAACGATGAGAGGCCTGCCACTGACGAACAAAAACCGAGTAAAATGTATAACGAATGCAAATTGCTGAGTGCTCATTACAATTCCTGTTACGTGTATCTTTCTCCCCTATTTCGCCTCTCGCCTAGAAAAAAAAAAAATAAAAAAAAACCGAAGGCACATCACGTACCCATCTACATTGTTGAGCGCTTTTGAGCATTTCCAGTCATACCGAAGGGAGAGGAAAAGAAAAAAAAAAACGATTGAATTAAATGCATCAAGCGTGGATGAGAGAAACTAGTCCGGAATTGTCCAATCCACTGTTCAAATCGGTTTAGTCCCGTAATCGCAATCGAGCACCATCTCATACCGTAAATGTTTTACAAGGGGTGGGATATAGAGGGGGTTGACTATTGGACAACCGCAGTTATAGGACTATTGGTGACGTACGATGCTGCAACTGTAGGCCTAGATTACGTGTACAATTCCAGGAATTAACAGAATGCAACGGTACCAATGCGTTACGCTAATATCCGCTGTGCAACTTGTACCTGGTACACACCTCTCGGCCCATACAACAGTCGAAGGATATGCTTTAAACTGGCTAGAGCCCATGGAGAATCCTGCTGGTAGGGTTTGGCTAGAATACAACAACAGGTTGCCATTAATTATCCGGGTTCGTCAATTAGGCTGTGTCAGACAGCATCCCTTTACCTCACGCTAATGGCCAATGTGTGCTATCAATGGAGTTACCACCAGGTGCATCAGAAAATTCATCATGCAGACGACAAGATCAGAGAGCCGTAAGATGTCACAGGATTCCTCAATTGATTATCCATATGATGATGGTAAATGTCCTAGTGAATCTGCTGAAAGAACCTGAAATATCATTCAGATTGAGTGAGAAAGAAGATGGTGCTATTGATCGTGACAAATAAGCCAACCAAAGCCATTACCCATTTATACCTATATTCAGTTTCCTGTTTGTACCATGTCCATACCACCCAGCCAGCTACGGCTCAACGGCTGTGATGACTTGATGAGTATGCTGGCTCAATGCCAAACTCATTTCAAATAGACGTATTACATAGTGAGTTTAGTGAATCAATGTTTCGTTTGCCTATTGGTTGGCCTATCGTTATATATCCTGCCCAGTGGGATTTTCTTTTATGTATTCATGATACATACACAAAATTTCTCCTCCCCTCCCTTCAGCATATCCGTTTGGTCCTGTCGCATTGATTCCGGATGCTGGATATGGTTTTGTGAAAAACGGGGGAAAAAGGATATGCATATGTATAGATCAGTGGAAATAACATGAGCCCTCAGTTTGACCCGCTATCTGACTTGGTCAAAATGATTCACGAATTTTTCATGTTTCCTATGCATTCTCAATGATTTTTCTTTTATATCTATTGGGCTGATTAGTTTTTTCCCTTCCAGTAGCAATTTGTCATTCAATCTTGTATATGAGTCTGAATTATGTACAAGAAGATGAAGGATTATACAGTATTTTTGCTATTTGATGGATATGTGTGACGTATACCCACATGTCCTTGTCTTGTTTCACTTTTCACCTTGTGAAAAGAAACTTTATAGCTAGAGAGGTGAATATAGTACGACCGACAAAAGAACAACTCGAGCATGCTCAAGGGAGGGTTGATGGGAAAGTAAAAGGGTGAGCAGCAGTCACGTATTTTTTGAGAGGTCGAGAAAATATCTGGCAAGACAGGCATCTTTCTTCTGAGGTCTTGTCATATAAACATTAATGTACATACCAGGTATTCAGTCATCCTATGTTTCAACATTGAGAGAATACCTCAAAGTTCAAAGGATCAAACAAATCAACGTACTTTATTTTTAAAATAACTCTCTACAATTCTGGGGAAATCTATCACGAATTTGTCCAATAATTCGCAACTGTTAATCAAAACTTTCAATTATTTATCGTCATCAAAGGGTACAATAATTTTTACAACTGTAATTCACTATTTGAGAAATTCAATCCTCAGAGGAATGAAATAAACTGACCAACAGTTGTTCAACTTCAATTCTCAAAACACCCAGAACACCCCAGTGGATTTCGATTCCTCAAAGTCTGAATGGGATTGAACGCCACTGCTGGTGTTTCCACAGTGGCGCGCCTACTGACCGCAAATTCCTTGCGTGCACGTAACAATCGAGATAACTTGTATCGATATGCAGATTCTCGGGGTGATTCAATTCATTTCTCCATGGACTCGATGCCGTGAATCATTATTCAGCATGCAATTGTCTCTTCTCCCCAAAGTTTCATCAATCTTGACTGATTCTTGCTGGAAACTTTGAAATTGCTTTATGTAATCTTCTACCTGATGACCATCGTCAGTATCCTGAGAAGAATATCAAGGAGATATAATCTCTATGAACCAATTTCAAAGGAAATAAACTCGGAAAAAAATCGAATGTTGACCAGTCGGGATTTGAACCCACAACCTTCAGATTACTAGTCCGTTACTCTGTCAATTCAGCTAACGGGAGATCTTCCCAACTTACGATCAAATTTCAATGCTTTGTTACTCAAACAATTCCACCATGAGACCATGAAACTAATAATACATCAATTGAAGTTGATACTGTACCTATATCCTGAATTTTCAACGTAAATAAAGAAAGTTACTAGACAAACGAGTGTGAGGAATAATCGTGAGAAAGCTTGCAGTAGTCAGAGAAATGGAATTTTATGGAGCGTCCCCGGGAAAAGCGCAGCCGGGGTCGAAGTTTCTCCTTCTCCCTACCCCCATTTGGACAGGAAAGGATAGGTTCAACGGAATTTCGTGGTGCTCGCCAGAATTAAATTATATATTCACGCGGGAGACGAGGACAACGAGAGCATGGTAGGTTGGTATATGCGGGGTTAAACGCAGAGAGATACCAGAAAAAGAGAATCAGGAGTTCATGCCAAGAGTGAGAGAGAGAGAGAGAGATGGATAGGTAAATACAACAATTCTGCATTACAAATATACGCAGAAAACAGAGAAAGAGATAAAGAGTGGAAGTGCTCGAGGTTTTGGAGAGGGGTGTGTGCGCGCGCGATGCATGTCGACGTACTGTTTGTTTCGTTGATTTATGAAGCATGGCGGGGACACAAAACACAACAAGCCTCGGACCATAGCCGGCCCCAGCAATCCGCACTCTCTCTAGTCTCTCGCGCTCAACAAAATAGAACAAGGGATCCCTGACGTCACATGTAACCACGCCTCTCCCACCCATTCTATCCACTTATTTTTTTTTATTTTTATTTTTCACACAAAACCACCACCACACCCTACCACTTTTCTCTGATACAATGGCTATATCTTTCCATTTCACTCACTCGTATTATCTATGTATATTCGAATTCACTTTGCACAGTTTTATGCATATTCATTCTGGTACGTAATGGCCTGTGCCATTAATTTCAAAACTTACAGCCAACAACTGCTACCCTTGTTAATCCGATACTCTCTATGTATCCTAGCAAGCTCCATTGTTCAAACCCCCCCCGACTTCTTTCGGACCAGTGACTAGAGATTTGTCCAAAGGACATCCCTGCCATGATTAGCTCACCCAATGGTCCATGAACTATGAGGAAAAGCCACCTTTGAGAGCAACTGGGGAAATCTCGTGACTATTTGGAAAAACACATGAGAATCGATTGGGCCACTGGGCAGCTGGGACTGAGGAGAAAAGCAATCAAAAGTCAGGAGGAAGCTTCGAGTCTCCAACATTCCCTGATGGAGGAAGTCAGTGGGAAAAGGGTGTCCAGAGTGCTTCGGCTGGAGCAGAGAGAGGGATTGGAAGGATAAACGACAGGAGAGCGGAAGGCAGAATGAGAGAGCGTGGAGGTTAGAGAATGGGTTAGTTTAACTCGCCCTATTTGAGATAATTGATAGCCCGAAATGGCCTCACATACCTTCTCTGGTTTTGTCCATAGTACACATTGGGTTACCTCTATAACTATACAGACATAACTATCGTCTCATCACGCTCACTGTAACCCATACTAATACCAATGCAATTTACTTTAAACTGGACAAGAGGACCGACTGCATTAGCGATACCACCAGGGAAAACTATTGTCTCACAGTGGTGGAAGAGGAGGTTGGGAGCACCAGGCTTGAGCTGACCTGGGCTAGTCGATCGTTCTTAGTTTTCCTCCAACGTACTAGACCAACTCCCCCCCCCCCCCCCCTACCTATCTTTCCTACTCTGTCCAGCATCAATCGTCCTCAGAGACACTACCCCACAGAGGCACGTAAGGGACACTTCTCTGTTAGGATTGTCCGAAAGGATCACAGTGATCCAACAATCTTCACTTTCCCGCACAAAGGCAAACGACACAATCGAGGTGGATAGTACAAAGTAATGACCATCATCCAAGGAACCAATTAATATGAAAGACATCTTCTTCAGAGTGATAGCAAAGTGTTGAGCATATTGACAACAGCTGGCACCTCCCGGAATTCATAAATTTTATCATGAATATCTGAATTCGTAGGATATTAATATCCATGGCATACAATATTTTTACCCATTTCAACGTAGATACTCCAACTTTTTTCATTACTCTCATCTCATTCATCCGATATTTCACGGTCTGACGATAGTGCAGTGAGAGAGAAAAAAAAAAAAATCACCAAGAGTTGAATTATATTTGTAATCAGTTTTTTGGGTATGTACGAGATAAGTGATATCAACAGCCCGTGAATTTTCTCATTTGCATCAGCCGCCTCTGAATATATATGCACTTGTTCCACTATCCTGGGATGGTAATAATTTAGTACTTTAATCCCTGGCAGCGAAACGAGAAATTTTCCGATGGCTGAAAATGGAGTAGGAGTATGGATGTTGCAACAAAGTGTATCGGAAAATTGTTACAGAGAGATGATTAAAATGATGATTTTTGATAGAAAATACCCAGGAAGCGGGGAGTGAATAGGGTAGCAGAGATGTGGGATTCAACTCTGTGGTTTGTGGAGATCTTCAAGGAGACATGGCTGCACCAGTTAAGTGGACGATCCTGGGGAAAGACTGAGTTAGATATTAAACCACTGGAGCCAAGCTAGAGTGGAGGGGGATAGGGATCTCTTTGGGATCCCCTTGTTATATCGATAGGGATAGAAACTTTAACATATTCCCTCATGTGCAGTTTCAGTGAGTTAAACCAGCTCAATTACAATCCATTAAACGTTAGTGTTCTGAGATAATACTAGCTTGACTCTATGAAAATCAATTAAATATTATCAAAATTCACTCATAACTTCAATTTTACAAAGTCACTTTGATAAAATGATTAATGTTCACTTTCAAATTTTACAATATATTTCTTTTTGTCTTCCAGTTTTTCTCGTCCATTACCTAGTGCAGATGTTGTCTGTGAAGTGGTGATATTAAATATTTAGAATGGTGAAGACACTTGAGTCTACAGTTATACCACTGCTCTCTTTTTCATACAACAGAGAGCATAATGAAGCGTTGGATTATACATAAACGAAATTCAAATCTCGGTGATCTTCTACTCTGATAATCCAACAAAAAATACCAGTAGAGAACTTCGTGTTGATGTCTTCCTAACATCTTCATTGGGTCAATCCAATCAGCCAAGTTGACATTCACGAAGCAGAATGAATTCTCCTCCAGTTCCATCAGTTTGAATTGCATCATCCATTGCCCTTCTCTCCCTTCTGTCTTGAGTACCATGGGGAGTCTTGTTACTCCACTGCTATGCCAACTCTTTTCGTCACTAATGACCACCGGGACGATAGGAGCAATACTCTGCGAAGCGAAGAATGAGAAACCAAGATGGAGATCAAGAAGACACTAGGAATATCTTAATAGGACTAGGAAAACCCTTCAGTCTCAACAAATTCAACCATCATCAACATTCAGAATATCATCATCTAGGACAATCAGCTATTACAAGCAATATTCCATAATTCATCATCATCATCATCACTTGACATGTTGATAAGGAGCCATCATCATCAGTTATAACACAATTTCATTCGAGTATCTATCATGTAAATCATGTTGCGTGAAATGAACCGATGATTGGTGTCGAATCATTCAACTCACCCTCTCTAGCGCGCTCACTTTGCGTGAAATAGGTTAGGTAAGCCTATGATAACGAGTTGATCGTAATGGTTGAGATGTATATGTACTCCTCTCCTGAACTACACTGGGATCATATAAAATGGATAAGTTAGCATAAATGGATAATTTAATGATGAGAGATCCTAGCGCTTGGCGTTAATGATACTCTGGCTTACATGCGCTATAACGAGAGAGGTACTGGGTTTTAGGTGATAGAGGTAAGGCTAGTTTACGGCAATTCAGCCTCATCACCTTTACCCACCTCCTCTCATCTTTTATCCCCCTCCAAGTACTTGATTACGTCATCCATACTGTCTACAGTTGGTGCTAGCGTTGTCTCTTAATTGTGTTGCGATTAAGACTTCTCGTTATTCTCATTAGCCATAAGTAAAATACAGGATCTTTGGTGTATTGTTTGAGTACAAATTGTCGTATTTGAACAGTGAATTAATGCTAATTGTTGAGATTCAACTAGTTAATTTACAACTTGAATCAAGTTGATAGTTGAATTTAGTAGTAGAATAGAAAAATGTTAAGATACGTTATATCGTTCTCATAAAGTTTTCAGTCTGTCTGAATATATCAGGGTTACATGTTGAATATATGGAGGTACCATGTATTCCCTGTATCGATGTATCTCAACGTACAATCTCTTGCCTCATAAAGTTACATTTATAGTCCGTTCACATCGGGCATGAACAGATCCGTCTTTATTTTATGGGGCTAGTAGGGGGATTGTGAATTGGTACATGCTTGTTGAGATAGTGGAGGGGTCTTTGGGTTGGAGCAAGTTGGATATTAGTCAGGAAGCTGGGGTATGTCGACAAATTTTTTTTGATGAATTTCAGAAGGGTGAGTAGATTGTTGGCAAATTGAGGGGGCGGGTTGATGGATTATTTATTGGAGTCATAGATTGAGTTGAGAGGTGTTGAGTGAATTGATACTGTCATCAGGATTTTTGATCAGATGATTAAAAGCATGATGAGATGATTAAATTCACTGTAATCCTTGACTGCTAATCACCGTGACAAAAGCACGAGACAATCTACATTCATGTTAGATGCTGTCCATAGCTAGAGTAAACATTGACGGATACCTCATGGCATACGTTAGAGTGATTATATCCCCAGAACAACATTTACCAACTTGAAACATTGTCGTAGAATATCGTTAGACGCACTTGAGATATCCTTGGTACGTGGCTAAACATACGCATTTGAGGGTTGAAATTGTGAGGGATAGGGCCAGTGTTCTGTTTGGATGAACGAGTCATCTGCGTGATGGGGATTGGTTGAGTGGGTGCTAAGGGCTCACAGTGATGTACAATGCAGATTTAACCTAAATTCCCAGTGGCCTTCTTGATACACAACCACTGAGAAATCCTCTTGGACATATCCCTTGACCCCACCAACACTCGGAATCTTGTATACTCAGTTGTGTTGGCTACAAACGACTCTCTTAATCAAATGATGAAGACATTTTCAACAACAAATTTCTATACTTCAGCATGGTAATTTACAAGTAATAGTACAACCCCATTTTTTTAGGTGAATACTTACAGATATCTACAAACTCATAAAATATAATTTCATTCAGCAAATATCCCATATTTCATATACCTTTATTACAACCATCAAATAACCTTAATGAAATATTCACGCAAACTATAATTTGATTTTTGTCAAAGATTACATCCCCTGAATTTTCCCACTGATTGGGCCTGGTATGGTTTAACGAGTTTGTAGATTGTGCGAGATTAAAAATCAACGGTAAAATTCACTAGTGAGAATTTCGCGTGTTCATACTGGCGTACCAATCGCTCGATGAGATCAACGAGAAAAGCCAAGGCCGTGCTCTAGTTTAGAAAGCAATAGCCCAAAGTATCGGGTTTGCGTGAGTCAGTGGAGGGGGAGGGGTTCTGGTTGAGACTGTGAGAAAGGGGAGAATAACGTACAACGCCTCAATCCCACCACGGAAAGACGATGCTACTTCACTCACATCAATGGCCTGTCGCTCGATGTATCCTCGGATCCACTCGAATCTCTTCTTTCCCTCTCAATTTCACTGTTTACCCAAGTATCTCCAACATTCTGCGGTTATCCCGTGTCCACCCAATCTTTACCCAAAGAAAATGCCATAAAATCAAATGCCTAGAGTAAATCGGTGCGATGCGTCACGAAAAAGTGAAACGCTTGGGAATTCATCCACAATTTCAATTATCTAGAAAAAAAAAATTTACTCAATATATTAAACCCCTTTCAGCCCCATCTAAGGCGAACAAAGAACCTAGAAAAAAATACAGTTGATAATAAAAATAAAAAAAGAAATGAATAAAGTATGTGAGCACGAAGGGGTACCGGTGAATGAGGAAAACAAAGAAGAGTATAAAGACAAATAGAAAAGATAGGAGATAATTCTTGGTGCAAAGAAAAACCCAACAATGGCCACGACAATGCCGCCCTCGTTATTGCATTCATTTGTATCCAAACCCCCCCCCCCCCCCCCCACCCTCCCCATCCTTTCCCATTTCTCTGCTCTCCTTAATACTCTCTCTCTCCCATCCAACCCTATTCTCCCCCCCTTTTTTTTTTCTCATGACGGCGAATGGAATACTGGTTTAGAGAACAACTATGAGTAGCATTTCACCCCTACCCTCCCCTCACCAATCCTCTTCTTACCCCCCTTATTCACCGTGACCGTGGCATCCTTAGTCCACAACTTATCACTCGTAGATTGGGCTTTTTATTGCCAGTATAATAAAAAAAAAAAAAACATGAGATAACACAGTGTTGCAAGCATACTGTTTATTTACAGTGCAATAACTGGGGAAATTGAGGGTTTTTGTTATTAAGAATAGATCCTTTCTTTTTTGGAGGGGGGGGTTTCAGAAACAGTGATCCAATTCATCTGCATCATAAGCTCTCAAGGAATAAATAATTCTTGAAAACTCAATCAAGGATTTCAAGTTGGCTCAGCCACGAATAAGCAAAAGGAAGATTTGGGAAGGGGGGGGGGGGGGGGACTGTTGCTGAAAGAGCTTTTCCGTGGTAAGCACAGGTACATTTCGCACTGGAATAATGAATAATTTATGGCTGTCTGAAGACGAGCACTAAGTAGCAAGTGTTGTGGGTTGAACTCACTGTTTAGTCTGTGTCAAGGGACTGCTGTAAGGTGGAATGGGAGGGGGGGAGGATACAGGAGAGAGAAATTTTCGGCATGAGGAATAATTGTGAAAAACATGGAATTTCAATATCCTTTTTTATTTACAACTGGGGGGCTCCGCCCCCTGCTCGCTGCGCTCGCCAACCCCAGGGGGGGCTTCGCCCCCCCGCTCGCTTCGCTCGCTCTCCCCCTTAGATGCGATGTTTACACACACATAATGCAACGACTATTGAAAAAAATGACACACATAATTGAAAAAAATACTTCAAATAATTTGATAAAAATGGATTCATTAAAATATAGGACCGAATTATTTTGATGGATTTATAATACTTAATTAATTTTCTTTATCAGAAAAACATGGTCTCTTGGGCCGACCATGGGCCCCCGATCATGAGCCCCCAACCTTGAACCGACCTTGGACCGACCTTGAACCGACCTTGGACCGACCTTGGGGGCGTCTTATATTAAAGCGCTGAAACACTGAAGCGTTAGCTGAATTAGAATGTTATTATATAGAGAGAAATTCAATGGTTAATGTTTTTTTTTTATAACCCATTTTGCCCCAGTATATTCTAAATATTTCAAACTCAAAGTTTTTGGAAATTTTTTATGTTCTACTGGGGCAAAATGGGTAATTTTTTCTCAAAAAAAATATAATTAAAAACAGATTTTTCAATTTTTCGATATAAAAATATTTGCTGAGTGTAAATGCCTATAACAGAAGTAACAAAAACCAGTATTTCAATTCAAATTCGATAAATGCCATTATGAAGTGAATTGAGAGAGGGGGATGGGGATAATTGGGTGACGTGACGGTGAATACAAACAGTGGCCTGAGCCGGGGGTTCCAATCCCATTAATGCCAGGTTATTTTTTTATCTTTTTATTTTTTTATTCAGGGATTTTGACCGCACCAGGAGTTGTGTGTGGTTAACAATACTCATAAAGTGTTACCTCAGCGTATATCAGAGTGGGGGTGGGGGTGGAAGGGGTACCAATGCCCGAGGGTGAGTAAAGGGAGTACGATATACAAACGGTAACTGTGATTATACAATGGCAATGTGGTTTTTATAAAATATAGGGGGAAAAAAAGAAAATTGTGGGTATTTTATTATTGGGTTAAAATTTTGTTAATTATTCTGTTTGCATGGAATTCATTGATAAATTTTTTTTTTTTCTTCTTTTCATGTTTTATGAATAATGGCGATTTTTTGAAAAATTTTTTTCAAGGGATACGATCGTCAATTTCATTCATGTGGATTATGATATATGATATAAGAATGAAAATAGTACGATATGATGTAATACCCGTGGATCCATTCTATTGATCTCAGTTATTGATGTATCAAGTTTCAGATACAGAGACTCATATATTTCTCATGCTGTTATCCATAAATTCTAGGGACTTTATTCGTAAATCATGAGTGAAAATGGGGGTGATATTATTGAGGAGAAATAAAATATTAATTTTAGAATTTTTTTTTAACAAAATGACCTGTTTTGCCCCAATAATTTTTGAGATAGTGATAAAAATAAATTTTCAATTTTATCAAATCAATTTTTTTTGATGTAATTTAACACCACCGGGGCAAAATGGGTTATTTTTATTAATTATTTAAATTATGAATAATAGAATTTTTCAATAATTAATTCAATTTTTTCCATAGACCCAAAAACTAGTGAATAATTCATCAAAGAGGGGGGAAAACATGAGAGGTATAATGTATTCGACAAAAGTGCTTATTCCATTAGGCCAGCAACGCAAATATCCCATTATATTCAATAAAAAAAAAAATACGACAAAAAGGGGTGGGTGGGGGTGAGAGAGAGAGAATTCAAAGGTGTCACCCTGATGTAGATTTACGGCCAATCTATAAATCTCATCGGCTCCTCCTCGTTTCCCCGTCATTTCTCGGAATGTTCATGACTCTGGGGGGTTGAGAAAAAAAAAAATATAATAAAGAAAGTGACAAGGATCGTGGAAAATGTCAATGATGCGCCATACGGATTGAAAATCGTCTTGCGCATGACTCTGATTCAAGAATCGATACACACGCAAATGTATATACATTGGAAAATTTCGGAGGATGTTCACCGAGAGAGAGAGGGGGAGGGGGCTGCGATTGTACGTGATAACTCATGGATATGTCCCTAGGAAAAATAAATTTTCCGAGTGTCAGACAATATGAATGAGTTGTTCGTTCAACCGAGATGTTAAAATTCATTGAAAATTCATGACTACGATTCTCGTTAAATGCAGTTATGGACCAAAAAATCAGTTTTCATTGGACTGTATGGACGTGTTTCATTTGTGCAAATATTCTGAGTGGGGGTTGGGGGGGGTTAAGGCTATTTTTATGTATGAAAAAGTGTATTTTTTGCTTGTTTTAATGGGCAATCGATTTTTCAACGCTTGAATCATCGATTTAGCTCACGGAGCTGTTGATTTTATGGGTAACAAGAGTGTTTGTAACTTTTCATACCTTTCGCGGTATTTTTCATTGATTAAATTGCGAGGGGTAATGGGAGATAGTTCATTTGTATTATCTGAGGTATCTCGTGACAACTCGATTTTTAACGTCTTGCTGAATATTGAATTATCTCGGGAATGAGGGGTTTTAGAAGAAAATATCAAGAGACATTTTTTTTAGGGAATTTAATTTACTATAAAAAAGGTCTTTTAACATTTTACCCCAGAGTCACTCGTTATCGAGATAATTACAATTTAGAAATTAGTTTATTGAATGCGAGAATTGAAGTATTGATAAATAGAGGATTATCTTGGTGATGAGTGATTTTAGAGAAAAATGTCAAGAGACTTTTTTTTGAGACAATTGAATTTTCTATAAAAAAGGTCTCCTGACATTTTCTCCTGAAATCACTAATTACCGACATAAATTACCTATTTAACAAAAGTCGATAGATGAAAAAAATTGTCTGTTGACAAGATTAATCGAATTATCCCGGATAAAATGTAAAAAAAAATACATAATGACTGAGTAACAACAAAAGTCAGATGCACAAGAATGAGATAACAACAACAGAATGCACAGTACCAGCGTGCAGTGTGTCAGTGATGCATTACTGAAGCAGATGCTCCCGTGTGGCAACATTGCGCCATCGTACGGTCGTACATCGTTCACGTAGCTTTCCTCCATACCCTTACCACCATTTGGGGCTCGTTCATCACGACGATCTAATAACCCTCCACTCCTACATCCCCTCTATCGTCTCATACCACTCATCCTCCCACGCATCTCCACAAAACTGGAGACTAGACCGTTGGGCTCCAGCCATCAGAGATGTACGACTCGCTTTGTTGTAGAAATTACGAGATTCCAGGCTACCCACCACTCGCCAAAACCTCGTTCATCCGGCATTTATGCCATTTTCGGTTTCAAATTGAAAGAAAAAGAGGGAGAAATTGGAATTTAACATTTTTTTAAAAGAATATAAAATTTTTATTTTTTGACGTACTACTAAATATTGCATTATCTCGATAACTAGTGATTTAAGAAGAAAATGTCAAAAGACATTTTTTGTCGGAAATTTAATTCTCTACAAAAAATGTCTTTTAACATTTTACTCTAAAACCACTCGTTACCGAGATAATTACATAATTTACGAAAATTGTGAATTTAAAGATTTTACCCCTGTAGATAATTTTTCACTTTTAATGTTTTTTTTTTTTATTTCAATAAAATAAAATGTTTTGTTGAAATAATAAATGTGCAAAAATTGAGGCTAGACTGTCAAATGCAGCGACGATATCTCTAAAACTAAAACTTCAGGCTGTGTGTACGTGAAAATTTACGTAGTTCTGTGCAAGTGGGTACCAGCCGGTGCTGTTCTGGCCCCGGTTGAGTATTGAGCGTGGGTATATCGAGGGTACGAGGCAAGGGAATGGGAGGAAATGGAACTATAGGTGCCCTCGAACCCTCTAAAAAGGAGTGGGGTGCCACACACTGTCCTGGCACGCTATCCCACCCACAACAAATCTCCCTGGACTTGAATTCAATATGAAAAAAAAAAAATCCTGACCTATTTATCCATTTTTTTTACTTCATCAAATGAATAATAATCCCAAGACCAATTTTTTTTTTTCAAAACGAAAAATAATTTTCATGAATATCTCTGAATCTATGAGAGATATCAAAATTTTTATAAGGACCTTTTTTGTAGAGCGAAAAAAGATCTATAAAAAAGGTCCTTATGAAAATTTCGGTATCTACCACAGATTCAGAGATATTCCTAAATAACGACATTTTTTTTTTTGTATAAGTCTCCAAAAAACATGAAAATCAAAATATTTTACATCTCCAACCCCAATCCTCGTTCCCCTGACCCCATAATGAGGGTGACATTGGGAATCCCAAGGTACCGATGTTTCCTTTATCACAAAAATGTTCATCTTAAAATCCAAGAGATAGAGAGGCAAAAAGGTGCCTTCCATAGGGTATACTTTGGAGGCGAATCCCAACCCCATGAGGACGACAACTCAATTCACAAGTATTTCGGTTGATTTACAGTGTCGACCTCGGTAACTTTTGCCCCTCCCCCCCTTGTCCCTGGCCTGAAACCTTCAGTTGGCTACTTTTCCCATTTTTTTTTTGCCACCCCCATTCTACCCTTTTTTCTCCCCCACCAAAGGTCTTCAGAGATACATTTAAAGGCCGTCAACTATACACGGAAATAGCGAGTTGAATGGCAATTGGCCTTTCAGTGAGAAAAGCCCCATTTCTTGGATATACTATGTATACTGATAATGGATGGCCAGATAAGAGTGGCAGGTACATACGTCAAATACTAAATGCACCCGAGTCACTCGTTATTTGTATAAACATCGACAAGTCGAAAGGGGGGGGGGGGGGAATAGACTGTGCAGTTGAAAGAGATGAGCAAATATTGATACACCAGTACCGAGTAAACTCGTGTATGCGTTGACTGTTAATATTAAATGTACAAAATTTAATGGTTCAATTGTGCTATCGTAACTCGATTTATAAAAAAATTTAAAAATTCTAAATCCCCTGTAAAATTGAGATTTTATGGGGTAAAATGGTATTGACGATTTATTTAATTGGAAAAATTAAAAAAAAAAAAAATGTTGTTTCAACTGATAAATTGATTCTCTGCATAATGAAGTAGAGACACGAAATCCTTCTAATTAGTCATGGCTCAACGAGAATTGAGGTAACCACTGGTCACGCCTGACCAATGTCACCCGTAATCCCGTGCATACCGCGTCCGATCATTGATTGAACGTTTCTACTCGTCTCCATCAGCTTCATTCTCCCCTCCACTCTCTACAATTCGAGTCACACCAGTCATCAGTACTGAACACAAAAGACATTCATCAGAGTAACCTTCCACATCACATAATCAAGTTATTACGCCATTTCATTAATGGGATTTAATGGCTCATGTGCCATTGATTTGCCAATTCCTACATTTATCAGGTAACTCGTCTTACTATTGCTCATATCCCTCCCTGTGTATATTGTATTAGTGGTACAAAAGAGCTATCGGATGACATGCAACGGCATCCACTGTCGGTTCCATCGAAGCCTCATACATAATACATTTGTAGGATGACGCAAGTATGGTTATATCACTCCTAACGGGCCTAATATTATTCTCTGGGTATCTTTTGTTGACAAACTAAGGTAAAATAGAATGAATTTACAAGGTGCCAGAGTTGGGCCAGTGATCTGCCAACTTTTGCTGTTTCATTATTTTCTCAATTTCTTACCGGTTCAATAGTGACTGCCAGTGTTGCGCCAAGGTTACCCCAACATTGCACCAACGTTGCGCCAACATTGTACCAATATTGCGCCAACATTGCGCCAAGGTTGCTAACCTCTAAAAATTTAATAAATTCAGCCATTATGTACGCATTTACAGAGCATGTTACACCCTCGATCAAACCGGAAGTTTGCTCAAATGCCGCTAAATAGTTTGATACGTTTTATGGTCTCCAATATGTCCCTCGTTGGTGACACAACGCATTGGCCCTTCATCGCGTTACCCAGCACGTTGGACAAATAATATTATGCCGTTATGACAGCATCAGTATGATCCCACACACAGCCCCCACCGTTATCGTAACATGATTTGTTTTTATATCATACACCCATATACATTGCCATATAAATCCAAATTGACATTGAGGTTAACATCACTTAAGCCCTTTCCCCACATTTTATAACTCATGAAGACATTAGTATCCCAGCTTTTCATTCCTCTCGAGTTCACTTCCAATTTGGCCGATATATTCATACTCCAACAAAACTCTACAACTTTATTGGCTATTAAAAGGCCGATGCAATCGTCCCAATATCCATGGACATATTTGCAATTGAGAATTTTACACCTCATAACAATAAAATTCTAAAAATACTGGTGACTAAATAGATTTTTCAACCATTAGACCAGAGGCTCTTCAGCCTAGTAATTTGTACACTTATCATAACTGTCAACAATCATCCAAGACCCTATAATACAAATTCTTTGTATATCTATATACACCACAGAACATCATTAGAAGTTATCGTTGAAATATGCCTTGTTAACTTGACATCCGCAAAAGGTGCTGCGTCAGACATGTCGTTTCAGTAACTAACCCCCCCCCCCCCCTCCAATATGTCGGACCATTCTCGCAGGTCCACCTTTTTAGTGACATTCAACAACAAAACTCAAATAACAGGCTGGCATTTTCATGTACAAAAAGAAGAAAAAAAAAAATTCACATCAGCCATTATTAATATAACGATCAGAAATAATGGCTAGAGGTGGGATTTATTCAAGACTCTCCATTAGCAGCAAATTGGACCCAGGAAGATGCAATGCTGGTGTCCCAACCTTCCCTGTTACAAGCATGATGTCCAAGTGCTCAAATTGAACCAATGATTGCAATTGCGTCATCGAGGGACTAGAATGTTCCCATCATCTTCAATTTCCTTGGTTCCCTTTAGCTAGGTGGGGGGGAAATCGAATAACTTGAGTAATCGAAACTTCAGTGTAGTTCCATTCTCAGGGATAGGTATTTAAGAGGCAATACAGCCGCAAGAAATCATGCAGTCCATCCACGAATCCTCACTCTTTCCCCATCAAGAGTTTACGGTTTTTGCTGTAATCGAACTGGCAGACTCATTTCATTGCTCCGCTTAAAACCATTTCGATTTGCAATATCCCTCGCTTAACTGCCGCCATCCTGTCTTCACAGAGCAGTTTAGACTGGTGAAGGTATGTTGGCAGAGAGTTGGCCAACTCCTCTTTAGGTACGTGGGTCGAATAACTGGGATTCATTCATTTAGGAATAGTTTTAGGGTTTCTATCAAAGATGTGCAATTCATTTTCTTCTTAAATAGCGGCTGAACACTGGCTCAACACTGGGCGAATGTTGGCAGCCTACCATTATTCATAACAATGAAAAAATTACTCAATCAACACCCGGAGGTTATAAAACCCATTCAATCCATTGTCGGCCGAATGTCGGCACGCCAACACTCACTCGATCAACTCAATTTTTCAAGAATATCTCAGAAACTAAAAGAGATATCAAAATTTTTATAAGAAACTTTTTCTCCAAAAAAATGAGATATACAAAAAAGGTCCTCACAAAATTCTTTCATCTCTCTCAGATTCCAAAATATCCCTCGAAAATTCAAATACCAAATTGTTTTCAAGACATCACAAACATGCTTTTAACATCATATAACCCCTTCATGAATTGCGATATGTCCCAAGCACTCCACCACTCTCAACCTCTCCCATTATTGCTATCTCAGTTATTACCAACCGTCAAGCACTTACTACATTGTAACGTAACTTTCTCTCCCTACACCCCACCCCCACTTTCTCCATAAAAACAATTTCCTTAACTCTCGTGGACCCAATTCAACGAGGGTAATCTTCAACTTTATGTTATTGGGATAAAGTATGTCGGCAAAAATTCACTTGATAAAATTTAATTCAACGGTTATGTTGTCTTTATACCGTATATATAAATAATTTTGCCAAAAGAATTTCTCTCAACTCATTAACAAATTCAATTGATTTTTTTTTTTTTTTTTTCATATATTCTGTGTACTTGACTCGTTTTATCTATCGGGTCAAGCATTTAAGGATAATTTTACTTTCCCCCTCCCCCCTCCCCCCTCCACCCCTATAACGTACTCCTTTTATAAAAAACAAAATGGCGGATTATAATTCAATAATGAATAAAATGATAAAGTGATTGTTTAATAAAATTTTCTGTTTTTCTGAATTGTTGGGCGGTGGAGGGGAGGAGGGTGGAGGGGGGGGGGGAGGAGGAGAGAGATAGAGTAAAGTATTGAAATTCTGTGGGTAAAAACTTGAACACAACTATTCTCATATCCAAACTACTGGAAATACCGTGGGGGTATTTCAAATATCTAGTTTTAATCATTTGCAAATTTGTGTTGAACGATCGTAAAAGGTAGGAGATAGAGAGAGGGGGGGGGGGGGGGGTAGGATGCAAAGTATGCGATATATTTTTATATTCACTTGGCACACATACGCCAGAGGCCACATATTATGATTCTCATACCTCACGTATTTGTTCAGGCGTACTGAGTATGAATATTTATTGTTGGTGCGTATAAATGCCAGAATTTTTTTTTAATTTATTTGTTTTTAAATAAAATAAATTTTATGAAAAATGAATTTATTCTGCAAATTCTAAGCAAAATATTATTTTTTACAAAATGACCCGTTTTGCCCCAGGGGTTATTTTTTTTTTAATTTCATCGAATGATTTTTTTTTTTTTTTTTTTTTTTTTCGATATTTAACAAGGAACCGGGGCAAAATGGGTCATTTTGTAGTTTTGAATATTTAAAAAAAAAAAAATGATAATTCTCAAGAAAAATTCAAATATCCCTAGATTTTCCATCATCTGTAGCTATGCAAATTTCGTTGCCCTGCCGCCTGTCGATTCCAGTATGAGTGGGTTTATATATCCATGATACATAACGCAAGAGACGTGAACATATAGGAATGGAGCTAGAGGCTGGTTGAGTTGATGAATCGGTGACCCATTTTGACTATCAAACCCATCGTACGATGAGGTATATTTGCCTAGAGGAAACAAATCGATGTACGTTTCTCAGTTGCACGAACAATTTTACCAGTTATATATAGTTACATCCCTAAAATATAAATTTCAAGTCAAGCGTATTGCGATAGCTAATGTAACCACTCCTAAATTCTCATAATCAAATATTTTCAATAATTCACAATGACTAATTAAATTTCCTCCATAACACTCAATTATCCAGTATTTATCCATCAACAATTATTCCACTGGATCCATATACTTTCTGTTATTCATTGAATTACAGGTGTAATACACATGACATGATCATCAACTCAATCACAAATATTACAATTTCAATGTTCATGAAATTCCTAAATTTCCAGATACTGTGTAACCTCAAATTCCATCAAATTCATTTGAATATTGACCACATTATTTGATTAAAATACTTCAAATAATTCGATAAAAATGGATTCATTAAAATATAGGACCGAATTATTTTGATGGCTTTATAATACTTAATTAATTTTCTTCATCAGAAAAACATGGTCTCTTTGGGCCGACCATGGGCCCCCGATCATGAGCCCCCGACCTTGAACCGACCTTGCCCCGACCTTGAACCGACCTTGCACCGACCTTGAACCGACCTTGAGGGCATCTTATATTAAAGCACTGAAACACTGAAGCATTAGCTGAATTAGAATATTATTATATAGAGAGATTTTTTTTTTTATTTTTTCAAATTTTTCACTCTTTTAATCCTCGTGTACTCGTTTAATAAAAAATAATCAAGTGCAATTCAAATATAACTTTATGATTAGATGACAGGGTGGGGGGAGGGAATATTAATGCATAGGAGATACCACAAAAGCTATTCTCGTAATCATATTTTGCCCCAACTAAAAAGGTAAAATGAGATTATTTTTTGGGAGTTGTATGGTGAACGATGTTGATGGGTATGACTAGAAGGGATATAGGAAGCTTCCTATTTTTTTTTTTCTTTCTAGCTTATCTCAACTCTCTCATTTACATTGGCATTATGTATTCAGATCTCATGTGCTTTAGACTCAACTCTACTTTTGATCCAATCTTGGAAAACAGCCAGAGGGGGGAGGGGGATAAGGGAATTTCTCTGCACAAAAGATCGATGAAAAGTCTTTGTGTATATATATTTTTTTATGAAGTTATCAGTATGAAAATGAAGATGATGATGTTATTATTATTTTTTTTTTTTTAAGAGATAATTTTCTCTTTAAACATAATTTTTTTTTTTGGATTATATTTTTTATTAATTCAATTTTTTTTTTCTGTTTGTTGCAGGTAACGTATAGAATTTTTCTTGGGATTTAGAGTGAGTAAGATGGCGCTCGTGCTGAAACATTCAACGAGGGTATAATGTTTTTGAAAAGTATGAAGAAATTGACGGGGATAATACGTGAGTTGGAAAGGTTAATCCATTAAGCTTGAAATATCCAACATTCACCAACAATATTTACACATTGGTGAAAAGGGAGTGGGTAACGAGAAGAAAGTACATGATATGGGTGAAACTATTAGGAAGAGTATTGACGGATTGGGGAGAATTGAGCTCTGATCGGTTGGATAAAAATGACAGGTTTGTCGAGATATCTTGGATGACATGAGTGATATCTTCTTTAGGATTTTCATGGTTGATATTCAATGAGAAAATTGAGGAAAATTTCTGCAGAGAGAAATTTTATTTCTAGTGAAAGATGAATACGAAATTATCTCGGTAATAAGGGGTTACAGAGGAAAATGTCAAGAGACATTTTTTATTGGAAATTGAATTTTCTAGAAAAAAGGTCTCTTGATATTTTTTTCTAGGATCACTCGTTTCTGAGATAAATGAACAATTATCAATGATTTTTTATTTCTCAACTGGCTAATTTACTTCAGTTTTTTTTCAAATATCTCGAGAATTAAGAGAGCTAGAGAAATTTTTATTGATACCTTTTTTGTAGCTCTTGTTTTTCTCTACAAAAAAGGTCTCAATGAAATTTTTTCCATCTCCATCAGATTTCGAGATATTCAATTTTTAATTAATTGATAAAAAAAGAACATGTTTTACCTCATTCCAAGCATTTATACATATCCATTAGAGAAAGAACAATCACCCATAATTGACAAATCCCTTCCGCCTGATTTAATCATACAATCAAGATTGACTCTGGAAAAGAGGAGTGGAAAACCCCTCGAGATAGCGTATGTGTCTCATCACTGGATTCGTTTGCTTTGGAGATTCTCGCGACCTGTTTAAAATGCATTGGTGGGCAGAAAAGCCCTCCCCCCAGTGGCTTCTGAAAACATTGACTCTGCATAATACTGAGTCTACCACGATAGTTTGACCATGAGCAATTTCCCCTTTTCACTCAAACTTTCATAATAGAATTTCAAGTGTGTACAATTACGATTATCCCTTGATTTTTTACAATTTAATTTCCCGAGAGATCAATTTTAAAATAATCCGTATGAATGATAAAATTATTAATCAACTAGGGGGCTCCGCCCCCTGCCCGCTGCGCTCGCCAACCCCAGGGGGGGGGCTTCGCCCCCTCGCTCGCTTCGCTCGCTCCCCCCCTTAGATAATGCCACGACTATTGAAAAAATGACACACATAATTGAAAAGAATACTTCAAGTAATTCGATAAAAATGGATTCATTAAAATATAGGACCGAATTATTTTGATGGCTTTATAATACTTAATTAATTTTCTTTATCAGAAAAACATGGTCTCTTGGGCCGACCATGGGCCCCCGACCTTGAATCGACCTTGAACCGACCTTGAACCGACCTTGGACCGACCTTGGACCGACCTTGAACCGACATTAAACCGACCTTGGACCGACCTTGGGGGCGTCTTATATTAAAGCACTGAAACACTGACAACACTGAAACACTGAAGCGTTAGCTGAATTAGAATTTTATTATATAGAGAGAAATAATCCAGCAAAAATTTGAAAAATCATAAAAAAAAAAACCAATCAAATATTGACAAATTCCTCAAACCCCCATAAGTACACACTTACCTCCATCCGATTTTCCAAAGGGTAATATCATAAAACGGATTTTCCATAAACACTGTGCACTCGTAGAAAAGATATTTGGGATTCCCTTTGGGGAATAGGTGAGGAATAAATTTACCTTCAGTAAAAAAAAGAAGAGAACAGAGGGAATAATTCGACAATCCCGTCTTCCAATCGTTGTGAGGTATATACACAAAACCCCGGAGATTCTAGCATGAAAAAGAGAAGCAAACAATCTCTTTTTTTTTTTTTTATCGGTTTGGCCCGCCTTGCCCCATCGGATCACTGATGGATTTGGCCCCCATTTCCAATCCAAATTTATCCCATTTTATTACTTCTTCTGATACATAAATTTTTATTTCTCTCAATTTGATTAATTCGATGTTTCATTGGTGTTTGTGAGTGAAAGGATAAAAGATTTTTAGGTTGTTAGTGGGTCAAAATATAGGGGTGATATATTAAATATATTTTATGACAGATTCATTGAATAACTCATAAATAAAGTTAACAACTGAGCGTACATAACTTTTGTAATTGATACTTCACGAGTTGTTGGAAAGTTCAAGTACTATGTCATCCAAAAGATTCAATGACCGGAGGTAAAAACTTTGTACAATACTTGAGAAATAATAATAATGTTTTCTCTTTGGAAAATAGTCACGATGAGACTTAATTTTCCAAATCAGTATAGTGAATTGGTAAAACGGTTTAAGTCGATTTCATCCTGGCGTCAGTTTACGATGAATATCTCGGAATTTGAGGAAGATGGCGAAATTTTCATTATAACCTTTTTCGTAGAGTGGAATGAGAGCTACAAAAAAGGTCCTTATAAAAATGTCTCTATCTCCCATAGATTCCAAGATATCCATCAAAAACTGACCTCAGGATAAAATTGACTTAAATCGTTTTACCAATTCGCTACTGAAATTAATATCGATATATAATACGTTTAAAAAGTAAATTTATGGTAATTGTAAGCGATATAAATTCATCCTATCACATCCCTCTGGCAAAATAGTATCTCATACATGTATGTATAAGGCTACTGAGTGTGTATATTGCCTAGAATTGTGATAAAGAAAAACTAATGTCAATCCTCGAATTTATATTCTCGTGTGTCCCCCACAATACGTGGTGTAATCGTCGTGTGATTTTTTAAAAATGTGAATTTTTTTTTTTCTTTACGAGCCTGTAATGGTCCTGTGGGGATATCGAAAATTCCCTTTTCGATACGTGAAAAGAGATTCGTGGAATAATCGACTGGTGGAAAAGATCAAGTGGAAAAAGTGAAGGGGGTTGTAAGAATCGCTCCATCTTTGATTGTCAGGGTTATTCTCAATGGTCAAAATGATCCTGCCTCTTGATAACGCGATCGTTGACCCGTGAGGGGATCAAAGGAGGGACGGAAGTGATGGGATTTTGGGGGGGACTCGAAGAGTGTGATAAAATTTTGAATTGCTTTGAAATGATTGTAGGGAATTTTTTTTTTTTTTATTGGTGGTTGTAGGGAAATGAGTATTATTTTTGCATTAGAGGAATAAGGAAACTTTGCGAATTAAGGGGCTACATTTTTAATATGGATCAGATGTTGATTTTTAATTGGCCCAATTGACCATAACCCACAATGGGTCCAATTGACCATAACCTACAATTGGCCCAATTGAGCATAACCTACAATTGGTCTAATTGATCATAACCTACAATTGGTCCAATTGACCATAACCTTAAAGCTATAAAATTGGCCATAACCTACAATTGGCCCAATTGGTCATAACCTACAATTAGCCCAATTGACCATAACCTATAATTATCCAAATTGATCATAACCTACAATTGGCCCAATTGATCATAACCTACAATTGGCCCAATTGATCAGAACCTACAATTGTCCCAATTGACCATAACCTACAATTGGCCCAATTGACCATAACCTATAATTATCCCAATTGATCAGGACCTACAATTGTCCCAATTGACCATAACTTACAATTGGCCCAATTGATCAGAACCTACAATTGTCCCAATTGGCCATAACCTATAATTGGTCCAATTGACCATAATCTACAATTGGCCCAAATCTAGTCCATTTCCATCCAGTAGATAAATTAAAAAAAGACACAATATCTCGACCTAACTGAACCAAAAAAAAAAAAAACTCAGCACCAACTGAATTTTCCTCATCCCCTCATTCCCTCCAGACACCGCTGAATTTTCACCCCCTCCCCCAAGTATTTTTGCCAACAGCAATATAGCCAGAGCATCGACAGTGTTTATCAGGTAGGGAGGCCAGAACTTGGATATTCCACTCACGCAATCCTACACCAGCCTCCCCCTCTTCCTCCACCTCAAACCACCTTTTCACTTCTTCCTTCAGTTGTACACGTAAACCCCCCAGCGTGGCCTGAATCCCAGTTTCCTACGAGTTTTCCTTGACGTTGGGGGTTGGATGTTAGTTCTAGGCAGCATGGCGCCTCCCAGTGTTGCACGTGACACACATATTGCCCATCTTTTCTATAGAAAAGCCGAGCCAAAAAGCCCCTTCGCACCCCTCCTCCATCCCCTCCCCACCCTCTCTACCTATCTCGTTTCTCGCATCAACCCATAGACCAATGGAAAACCTAATCTTCCCAGTAATTCAATTGCCCAATTATATTCCACTAGATATGAATCATCCAGAATTCGTAATGTCGGTAATGTCGGTAATGTCGTAAACATGTCGGTAACTTACCGATTCAGCAATTTTTTTTCTTTCAAAATGAGCTGTTTTTGCTTTTGGGAGGAAATTAGCATTTTTTTTCATATGGACCAGTTACTAGGATAATATTCTCATCCACCCCTCCCCCCCCCCCACCCTCTCCTCGCCACCCCTATTTTAATAATAAAATCAATGTTACATAACTCGATCCATCAACTCCAACTGAAATATATTGGATAACACTATTTACGCACAAGTGAAATGGGAAAAATGTCAAAAAATTTTGACAAATGTAGCACAATGATCGAAGGGGTTGGGTAAGAGGTGGAGATAGGGGGGTGAAATGTGAATCAAGTCAAGTGGTGTCAAATCGTCAAAATGAATGGGAATAAGCGGGAGTTTCCCTGGAAAAGAGTGCCAAGGGGTATTAGATGGCTCCAAGCCAGAAAAACCCACCCTCTTTACGGATTCTGGCACTCCTCTTTACGCTCCCATTTTCCAGAATGTTGGTAGAGGTGGAGGGGATTTGCTACTTCCATTTTCTCATTGTCTATCCGTTAGGCGTCATCTATCCACCATCGGTTTCTCATACCCCTTTTTCATGGGTAAATCGTGCAGTTTTCAACGAATATTATTTGTATTTTATGTATTTAGGATTCTACTGAATTTAATAAACTGGAAATTTGTATTTTAATTACTGGAATTTAGGGATTTTTTTATTTATTTTTATTTTCATTGATATCTCAGAATCTAAGAGAGATGGCAAAATTTATCGAGAGACCTTTTTTGTAGAGAAAAATGAGATCTACAAAAAAGGTTTTAACAAAAATTTTGATATCTCCCTTCGATTCTGAGATATTCTTCAATAACTTGAAGGAAAAAGAAATGAGAAAAAAATTGACGAAAAATTTTCATTAAAAAACAATAAAAATTCATTATTAGGCCAAATCCAATGCAATTCAGCCAGTGTATTTAATGGAATCATTTTGACCTTTCACCAGGCATAAATAATCTCACTCGTTCTCTCTCATATAATTAAAAAAAAAAAAAAATAGAGATGAAAAAAAACGATAATAGTACGTAAACCTGCGTACAATAAATTCTCGAATTGCACGTGTGCGTTGGGACGATGGGAAAGTCGAAATTTCAGGTGGACATGTATTCCAGCCATGGGTGGGGGGGGGGGGAGGGGGAGGAGAGGCAATATCGAGTTTTCATTCGTTTTCAAAATTTATTCGATCAACCACAAACTCGATAGGCACATACGCATTGCCTAGAAACAGTGGATGTACACATTGAGCGGAATAACAATCAAAGGGTAGGGGGGGGGGGGGGGGAGGAACTTTGGGAATATAATCGCGAAGCTCCATCAATTTTCATTCTTGGTTCAACATAACAAATAACAACGAAAAAAAAAAATAATAATAATTTTAACATTTTTTCTTTCTTTATTTAAACAATTTTAATAATAATAAATAAATTTTTTTCTCGACATTTAAAAGCTTCGATTGAGAATAAAAATGATAAAATAATAAAATTTAATGAATCTATGAAATAAATAATATTTCAACCGCAATAAAAATAAATAAAAATAAAAATATCCCCCCCCCCCCCCTCCCTAAATATGAAATTCGTATTCCCCCCAGAGAAACAATTCAATCAACTCCTCCTCACCGCTAGATTTTTCTGATTAGCCCCGAGGTAAAGTTGGACGTCTCCGGTAGCACGTGACCAACCTGCCGAATCGTCAACATGTACTCCTTTGTCTCATTCTCATCCTCGAAAGGCGAACGAGTGACAGTTTTCGATAAGAAAAAAAAAAAAAAAAAAGAAAAGTAAAGAAATTCTCACTCTCTTTCTCAGTCGATACAAACACCTCAATTACTCTTGAATAACTCCCTCTCTCCCCCCCCCCCTCCCCCCCTATCACAGGATTCACCACAGAACTTTACCAAAACGAAAGAAAGAAAAAAAAAAAAATCGCGAAAAGAACAAAACAAAAATTTTTTTTTGTTTCTCTTTAAAGAAAAATAAAAAAATTGAAGAAAGAAGTGAACGAAGAACTTTCAATCGGCGTTGAAACGATGCTCCGTGAGCTGCTTACGACCTATACACGGGGTGCTAAATCGGCGGCCTGACGATGCCATCGTAGAAGCACAAGAGAGAGAACGAGTTCTCAATCTCAAAAAGGAGAACGAGAGGAGAGAGAGAGAGAAAGAGAGAGGGGATTATCAAAGAAGATGAGATAGAAGACGGGGTGAGAAGTAACGACCAAAAGCTTATCCCCCCCCCCCTTCGACGAACGTCTCCTCACCGTGCAACCCTAGCCGCCTACTGGCAAACCCGAAGAGCTGACGTTTCGCTTACGTGCAGAAACTGGCAAGCGCGGATATATTCTCGTCTAGATGGATTTATCAAGTGAGCATTGAGGACCCATTGAGAAACTACGAAAATTGGTTAAAGGTATATCGGTGTGAATATATACCTCAGAAAGGAGTGAGTCACGTGCTTGATAAGGTGTGCATCTTGAGAATTTATCATCTAGTCGAGTTTATTATTTCTACAATTGCGGCACAATTGTTATTACACAGAGAGAAATTTTTAGTAAAAATTACCATTTCGTTTGGTAAATGTGTTTTTCCATAAATTTTTTCTTCTTTTCTAACTGGAAATTGGTAAAATTTTAAATTTTAAATAATAAAATTTGATGTATAAAAATTAAATTTTATTTTCCGTTTGAGAAATATTGTCCTCATGAGAATAAATTATGTCCAAGTTGTGGTAAATTTTACCCCTCCAGCACAGTAATTTTTGTCTAGAGTTGAATGAAAATTCTAGGTTTGGTTAGTAAATTTTACTATTCGTCTGGATAAAAATCACTCTATCGGTAAGATAGGAATTACTGTACCGTCAGGGTAATTTTTATCCAGACAGAATGGTAAAATTTACTAACCAAACCTAGAATTTTTATTGAAATCTAGACAAAAATTACTACGCTGAAAGGGTAATGGATATTATTTATTATCATCAGAACAATATTTCTCAAACGAAAAATAAAATTTAATTTTTATTATTTAAAATTAAATTTTAATAAATTTTTTAATGAAATGGTAATTTTTACCAAAAATTTCTCTCCGGGGGGGGGGGGGGGGAGGTATGAGGTACATCAGGTATTTTTTCAAAAAGTATAAACAACCCATTTTGCCCCAGTATTTGTCAAGAATTGAAATAACTGAGTTTGAAACATTTTTTTTGGCGGGAATTTTAAAAAAATTTTAATACAAAATAATAATTACTTCACTTAATTCAGGTTCTGGTAATGTGCCACCGGTTGTTGCATTGACAAGGCCAGTTGGAAGGTGGTTTGCAATTAATGGGCAACTCTCGGTGGTAGAAAGAGAGAAAAGGGGGGTGGGGAGGGAGGGGGGGGGGGAGAGTAGGGAAACAAGAGCAGGTGGGACTTAATTAGTACAATCTCGGTGGTGTTGGACGTGCAGAGGAGAGGCCACCATTTACGACTACTCTCTCTCTCTCTCTCTCTCTCTCTCTCTCACTTGGTTCAAGTTGTGCAGAGGTAAATGGCACGTAGACCCACTACTCTGTAGACTGTTGGGAATTAGATGGGCTTGCCATGGGCCCTCCCACGAGGAATATCCCCAGGTCCAAATGACAAAACTCATCAAGAGGCTGAATATTTAACCTCCATCAACATTTTTTTCTTTCCTCATACTCCCACCAGTGGCTTTTCAAGTTTTCAAATGGGGAAAAAAAAAATCATATTTTCATGATGATAAATCATAATGTTCAGTGATTCATGAGTCAGTTTCAAAGTTTTTCAAGCGATGAATCAGATTTTCCAGGCAGTTTATTACCCCCATTCGAGTGTGCTTGCCCTCTCGAAAATTTGAATTAAATTGGTTTGTGAAGATTTTTGAGATATTTATGAGTGGATTGTGCAGTATATACTGATAGTTTTTTTTTTTTTTTTTTTTCATGATTTATTAATTCAGTTATTTAATGATAAAACAAAATTAAAAAATTTTTTTATGAGAATAAATTTATTATCGTAGATATCTCGGAAACTGAGTGAGATAACAAAATTTTGGTGAATACAATTTTTTTAGCTCTCAATTTTCTCTACAAAAAAGGTCCTTACAAAAAATTCTCTATATCCCCTAGATTCCAAGATAATCCCCAAAAACTACTTGAAAATCAAATCAACTTGTGAATAATTAAAAAATAAAATCATATAATTATAAAATTCAACATAGGGGGAAATTAACATGAAACATAGTGATTCACATGTACAATTTACCTATCCCTTGAATGCAAAATAGCTGACACAAATTCAGGGGGGAATGATTTAACCCGTTTAACTCGATCACTACACCGGATGGACAGTGGGTAGCATTGGCTGGATAACCTGCACTGGATTGGAGTACTTCCAATGTACCCCCCCCCCCCACCCCCCTCCTATCTATCCTTTTGGATACATGCATATGACGTATATGTACGTGAAAATCGAAGAGAAGCATCCCAGAGGATTGTGCACAGGCCAGAAGGCTCCAATGACACACCACTGGGACTATTGGCTATTCTGTACAATCGTCACGTTCACCACGACAATTTATGACGATTGGAATGGGCCCACCCCCTCCACCCCTTCTACAACGAATCGTTATACAATGCTGGTAACACCAGTGGACTACCAAAGAACTAGAGTTCAGAGGTGAATTTTAACCCATTTCCTACCCCCCCCTCCCCCCACCCCCACCCACTTTACCAAAAATAAAAATTGATTTAATTAAATATTTTCTTTTTTTAAGGGTGAGAAAAATTTTATTTTGGTTTTTTTTAATAAACCATTTTGCCCCAGTATTTATTGGGGATGAATTAATGGGGCAAAATGGGTATTTGTTTTTTGAAATTAAAATACAATTTTTTGCAATTTTATTCGTCTGTAAAAGAAGGATAATATTTTTTTTTCAGTTTTTTAATGAACCATTTGTGTTATTACCCCCCCCCCCCCCCCCCCACTGTACCCTTACATCGTGTATTATAGAACTGAAAATTGATGTTCATTAACTTTCATCACTGCAACGAGTGAATGCAGATGTTATGCCCATCATTTTTTTTTTTTTTTTTTTTTCTAGTAGAGTTTCATGAGTATATCCGGTATATATAATACAAACAGAGTGGAATTGCAGTGTGAAATGTATACCTAAACATTTCCATTCTACTGTAAAAAAAAAAAAAAGAGAGAAAAGCTTGGAGCCACGATGGCAACATATCTGCAGTTATGCCGGGTCTCTTTTGGTTGGTAAATATGGTACTATTCTAACAAAAGTTGAGTTTTCAATGGGGAGAAAATATCTCCTCTGTTGTATTGAAGAATAAGTAGGATATATATCGTTGAACCCCACATGTTTACCCAAATTTTTTTTTTTCTCATTTCAACAATTGGTAAAACTGGGTGATTCAACGTGAATTCAAAACCCAACATTTTTCGTGAATATCTCGGAATCTAATGGAGATATCAAAATTTTTATATATACCTTTTTTGTAGCTCTAATGATTCTCTATAAAAAAGGTCTTCATCAAAATTCTTCCATCCCCTCTAGATATCGAGATATCAAAGCTTTAAAATCCCCCAAAAAAATTCAAATTCCTGAAATGAATAAAAAACCACAAAAAAAAATGTTCATAATTCATCGAAAATTATAGTCTTAACGTTCAATTAAAATTTAATGGAACCACCCCACCCCCTCCAATCGAAATAGTCACCCCTAAAAAGAAATTTAAAAAATTCATACCTAATTAATAATTTTGATAAATATTGAGAGTGAAACGAGTTGTAAAAAATGATAAAATCCCCCTCCCCCCCATCACTCTCTTGTGTGCTTAATGCAAATGACCAGCATTAGCCAATAATTTGGTGCTAAAGTTATTATTTTACGTGGAACAATATCAGCATAATTTATTTGCCTTAATTAAGCACATTAAGGGGAGAGAGGGTTTTCAGTTGATGGTGAGGGGGAGAGGTGAGTAAACCCATTTTGCCAGGGACAAATTTAATACACTGAACGAGGCTGCAGGTATGACACCCCCCCCCCTCTCTCTCTGTTTCATCCCCCCCTATACCTTTTACATGAGGCACCCTCTCCTGTCAGCGTGGTCATTGTCGTACGTGTGGGACGTATCTCTCGTTGGATACCCTCCTCGGCAAATGGGTAATTTGTTCAGTGACATTTTCTCCACTTGACAAGAAGAGATATCCAGAGAATTTAAAAAATTGTAAATTTGAGTGCTTTTTATTTTTTATTTTTTTTAATTGGTAATTTTGAATTGGAATAAGTCGTTAATGAGCGATTTTAGGGGAAAATGTCAAGAGGCATTTTTTGTGGGGAATTTTGTCAGTTATAAAAAATGTCTCTTGACATTTTACGATTAATTGACTCTCTACTCGGATAATCACGTAATTAGTAAAATTGATTATGAATCTTTGTTTTTTTAATTTCATCACAGAATTGTATATCGATTTTTTTAATTATCTCGGTAAATACTCAATTTTTGATAAAATGTCAAGAGACCTTTTTTGTAGAGAATTAAATTTTCTATAAAAAATGTCTTTTGACATTTTCTCCTAAAATTTGTTATTAACGATATAATTGCATAATTATATTATCTAATTAAATTTTTTATCAATTAAATTATTACAATATTCTTCAACATAACAAATGAGTACAACAATACAACAATGAAAATCCGCAAAACCCATCCAACGTATCTCCATGAATAGCACCCATCCCCCTCCCCACCCATTGACACAGGTAAAGTCACGATAGTTTTCGTGGATATTCTAGTGTTATAGTGCAACAACAACGGCCATTTCTATACTCATCCTTGCTCCATTATTCAACCAGACGCACGATGTAACTCCCACCTCCTCGTAAATCGCTTGTCTCGTGCAGTTTTATCCCAATATCTCTATCTCCCTCTCTCCTACATACATTCATACCAATATTATACATAGAGTACATGGTCCGCCTGGTGGAAAAAAATGGAAAAACTGTGGTACAGCGCCACCAAGCGGAATTGCCATTTCACCAACAAATCACCCAGTGACGAAAATAAATTATCGTAACCGGAGAACTTTATTTCTGGACAAAAATGCCATCTTTATTCCCTATTTTCAACTCTAGATTATCACGATTTTTTTCAATATTTTTTTGTTAATAATTTTTTTTTTTTTTTTTTTTTTAAATAAATCACACGTGACCAAGATGCACCAGATGTTATGAGTTGAGCATGAGATACACTCCACCTATCCATTGTCATCATGTTGGCTCACCTTTCTGATGATGATGAACATCTTGATGAAGATCCAAGATTCTAAGGAATTCTCTCTCAAAAATTGAAGAAATTCATGGTTCTGTCTTGACTCCAATATTTAAAAAATAGCGGGGTAAAATGGGTCATATTGAATAATACCAGAAGCTCCAATCTCCCCAAATTCTGATGAAAAAATCAGAGAATATTTTACGAGTGTAATACAACGAAAAACAAATGAGTAGAATCCGTTGATATCGATGATAAACCTGGGCGCAGCTCCATACTTCTTTACATTCCATACGTCATATTGCACTATGGGAAGTAAGGAAGCACGGAACAGTCGCCCGGT
This sequence comes from Coelinius sp. EB29, assembly GCA_035578325.1. Taxonomy (NCBI): domain Eukaryota; kingdom Metazoa; phylum Arthropoda; class Insecta; order Hymenoptera; family Braconidae; genus Coelinius; species Coelinius sp. EB29. The sequence continues at coordinate 828,248 of JAOZGT010000011.1, forward strand.
CACAGGTCAACCTTCACTAAAAAACTCGCATTACGTAATATTCACTTTTTAAATCTTCAATATTAATTTTTCGTTTGAATTTCCCACCAAAAATCCGCCATTTTGTGTACGTGATCAACTCCATTTTGTTCTCCATTTGTAATGAGCCCTTGGGCTATACATTTCTCTTTTTTTTCAGCAATTTCTTCTGCACTTTGTGAGCACCATTGAGAGAGCCAAATGATGAAATGCAACTATATTTTTATTCAAGTGGTGCCCATCCAGCTCAGACTGCTGCTTCCAACTGAATGCTTGCTGGCTAAACTCAAGATGTTGGAATAAGATGATGAGAATTCATCTAAAAATGGCATCACACATCCCATTGGCCTTTTTGTCACACCATTCCCTCACTAGTTCTTTTCCCCTCTCCACCATCCCCCACCACTTCTTTGGGTCCAACATTAGAAAACGTATGTAAGCTTACACTTGACTTGCCTCGAGACTTCTTGCCCTCACTACCTCTCTCCTCGCGCCAAATTAGTCTTTACCCGAAAATAGGCGTCCCATGGCGTGTGGAGCACACCACATGGCGACTATTCTTGGGTTTTTCAGTGGGGGAAAGAGGAAGGAGAAGATTTAGGGTATTATTGCTGTACAAAGACGTCTGTAAATCCACTTGGTTAACGTTGCAGGAGGGATGAATGCATGTGGTGGTAGGAAATTGGAAAGTATTTGGTATTTTTTGTAATTTAAGAACATTTTTTTTGGGGTCTGTTATAATTAACTAGGGTTCATCCAATATTTTGAAGGAGATTTAATTGTTCATGGGGCAAAATAGGTTTTTTTTCATAAATTGAAGAAAATTTTTTCAATTTTTTAAAAATTATTTATATTTATCTCGGTACTGAGTGATTTTAGAGGAAAATGTCAAGAGAGCTTTTTTGTAGATGAGAAAATTTAGGATAAAAAATGTCTCTTGACATTTTTTGATCAAGACACTTGTTATCGAGATAATTTGGAAAAAGTGAGAGACAGATGGATTTGATTTCAATTTTTAAAAAATTATTCATATTTATCTCGGTACTGAGTGATTTTAGAGGAAAATGTCAAGAGAGCTTTTTTGTAGATGAGAAAATTTGGGATAAAAAATGTCTCTTGACATTTTTTGATCAAGACACTTGTTATCGAGATAATTTGGAAAAAGGGAGAGACAGATGGATTTGATATGTTTTATGAGGACGATTGGAAGATAATTGTTATTGATTCAAGAGAAATTGTGAATATATGATGAAATAGGTGATTACTTACGGTGGAGAAGGTGCTGAGGGAGTTGGTGTTTGTCCCTGTGTGGTAATGATAATGGTAACAAGTGATTATCTGAATGCGAATATTAACGCCAGTGACTGAATGTAATTTGGGATCTTTGCGCAGTTTCTTTACCCCTTTGGCTATTTGGAAATACTAAAATAAACTTGGATAGCCAACGTCGGACGACGCTCAATGCATCCCCGTGGCTTACGACGGAATCACGAGCCGTTTCATTCGTCAACTGACAGGCTGCAGGATTTATTTTTAGGTTTTGGTATGTTGGAAGGCTTTTGGTGATCGTTTTCTGGGGGTTGATAGCAGTGGAGAATTTTTACTAACTATTTTTCTCATTATTTTCATATTTTTTTTAGGTTTATTAATCATTTTTTCAAAATTTTTCAAACATTCAATCCAAATTTTCCAATAATTTCGAGTATATCTCGGTAAAAAGTGATTTGAGAAGAAAATGTCAAGAGACATTTTTTGTTGGAAATTAAATTCTCTATAAATTATGTCTCTTGACATTCTCTCGAAAAATCATTCGTTACGGAGATAATCCCAAATTTGATAAATTCTAAAGTTAATCCCAATTTATTTCGCAATTATCTCGAAAATGAGTGGTTTTAGAAGAAAATATCAAGAGACAATTTTTGTGGAGAAAAAAATTTTCCATAAAAAATGTCTCTTGACATTATATCCTAAAACCACATCTCACCGAGATAATTCAATTTTAACGACAAATTTGAATTATTTACGTAACAATTTTTGGAAATTTAACTTCAGATATTTTGAGATTATGACAAAAATGAATAGAGACATTGAGAATGTGGTAATAGTTGTCTAGATATTAAATATAAAATTGTACATGTAGAAAATGTCATGGGATGCACGTTAGAGACCGTTAAAACTTGAAGCTTCTTTCTATCCCTCGACGTATCAGGTTACAGAGTTGTGTCCCGTTGAAAATAGCCCCCGGTACGTATATACCCAGTGGCAAAGACTCTGAGTAACCTCAACGGCGTCATGCCTAGTGTACAGAGTATGCAGGGGGAAAAAGTAGGAAGACAAGTTGTACCGAAAGAGGTATCCAGGGACTACAACCACCAACATTCTTTTCATATAAAATTCAAAAGATGCACTTGAGGACAGCACCAGCCGTGATAGAAAATTCTCAGCCAATCTCGTCAATTTTTTTTTTTGTTTTCACACAAATCTGCAAACAGCAAAAAAAAAAAACATGAACAGATTTAATTCCGTAAAATTTATTTCAATTTATAAAAAAAAATAATCTAAAAGTTGACCCATTTTGCCCCACTAATTTTTAAAATATATAAAAATTATTATAAAAATTGACCCATTTTGCCCCACTAATTTTATAAAATATCTCAAAAATTAATTATCACAAAATCGATTTTTAATTAAAAAAAAAAAAAAGAAAATCGATTTTTTGAAAAAATTTATTTTTTAAAAATACTGGGACAAAATGGGTTATTTATTTTTTTGCAAAAAAACGAATTACCAAGACTAGAAAATCCTCTCTGCAAAAAAAAAAGTTCACTGATGATATTACATGAAGAAGGGAGAAAAAAAAGAAAATACTATTAGTCGAGGGAGGGAGAGATGAAAGCTGTCCTGGCAACAGAGCCAGAGAGAATAAAAAAAAGAGAGAGACTTTTGAAAAACTTGAGATTGAGACTCTCTCTCTCTCCCCCCCCTCTACAATTCCAGACTTGTTTTTTCTCCTCAAGTCACTCTTATCATTCCTGTCCCATGACAAATCTACTAGAATTTTCCTTTTGTTTTTCACAACAACCAGAGAAACTGATATTATTTTATCTCTCTATGAGTTTGCCAAGAGTATCAAAAGGTTGGATTAGAGTGATGAAAGAAAGAAAAAAAAAAAAAATTTTTATTACATTTTTAATAATTTTAAAAATTTCAAAAGAAAAAAAATTTTTTTAAATTGATTCAACCCCTAATATTTTTATTGAAACACTCAAGAGACGAAAATTTTCCTCTCATTAACTGTACCAGCTCTCTATTTCATCACTCTAAACCCAGGATTATATCGAGTTACACTTGTAGTTTATTTGGATAGAAATAACTATGTGTCAAACGTACAGTATAGCAACGAAGAATGAGGAATTTTTCAATGCAAATCACGTAGTCCTGTGTGTCAACTGGAGGGGGGGAGGGGGGGGGGGGGATTTGAGATTGTATATTTTAAATCAATCATTAAAACTGTAAAAAGACATTTGAATCCCCCCCCCCCCCCCCCCTCTCTCCATTTTTTCGCCATATAATTCAACCAAAAGAACCCCCAGAATTAATATCCCCCCCCTCCCTCCCCCCTCATTTCTTCACCGCACTGGTCTTTTTACGTAAATAAGAGAGAAAAAAAGAAAAAAAAAAAAAAAAGGATATAAACCAGAAGGAGTAAGAAAAGCACGCGGTTGAGTATTGAACGCATAAATTATACGTGAATAAGAAAAGTGGGTACTATCAGACTATTTTTCTTTTACCATTTTCACCCCCCCCCCCACCCCACCCTCTCCCCTTTTTTTCTCTTTTTCTCGTCATACTGAGGACTTTTTTTTTTTTTCTTTTATACTCTGGAGTAACCTCACACCATTGTCATGATCTATATCTCTCATTTCTCATCCCCTTTCCCCTCACCCCCTCACCCCCACCCCCCCCCCCTCCACCCCACGAAATAACGAATTATCTTTTACGAATTAGTTTGTAATTGTAATTTAGTTTTTTCTATTTACGTTGAGAGGAATTTTCACACTCATACCATCCCTTCTCTTACTACCCCCCACCCCCCCCTCCTCCTCCCCCCCCCCCTCCCCTATCTTTCTCATAGTGATCGATGCAAAAAGGAAGAAATCGGTATGCCTTGGAATTTATTCTCAACGTTCGGTGTCCAATCATGCACGAAATTTCCTATTTCGTTGGAGAGAAGAGAGGGGGAGGGGGGGGGGATGATCTTCCTACCAGCAATACCCCCCCCCCCCGTCCCTTCATTTCTATCAGCTTTGCCTCTTTCCCTTTTCTCGAGTCTATGCAACTGCAAAACGTCTCTGAGAATAATTTCAAACTTTTGCCAAAGGCCGTGACGGAGAACTATATTGATTGTTTTGGATGGTGGTGGTGGGGAGGGGGTGGGGGCAATTCCTTGGTAAAGGGTGCCGCATCCTTCGGGAATTGATGTTGACCACAAAACCCATGGTACCGTGAATTGTTTTGAATTTGTGTGCACAGAAGGGAGGAGTGGGGGGAGGACCTTTTGATGAGGACCTTTTTTGTACATCTTGATTTTCTGCACAAAAAAGGTCTCTATGAAAATTTTGATATTTTTGGTGGATTTGGAGATATTTAGGAAAAACTTGATATTGAAATTGAAAAGGATTTAAAAAAATTTTTTTGGCATTATTTTTATGAGCAGTTTATTGAAGATATCTCGGAATCTAGGGGAGATAGGGTAATTTTGATAGGGACGTTTTTTGTAGATCTTGATTTTCTGCATAAAAAAGGTTCTTATTAAAAATTTTCCATCTTTCATAGTTATCGAGATATCGAGGTTTAAAAAGTGATGTGAAAATATTAGAAATTAATTAATCTCGATTAATTGAATTTTCGTAATAAATGTTTTATTAAAATTGTAGAATATCGATAAATTGAATGCAAAAGCCAGGGAGAACAATTCACAAATACCCAGCCCTCGTTGTGGGAGTGTCGATGAGTGAGAAATCGCGCGTTTAACCGGAAATTGCGTCACGGATGGCTCTCGTCATGAATTTATCAGAATGCAATATATGCAATTTCATCTGCTTCGAAGACCATTATCACTTCTCTCTGGTATTTTCACTTGATTTTTCATGCCTCAATAATTAATTATTCATGAATTTGATGCAGGAAAATTGAGGAAAAGATAAAATTCAAAAAAAGAAAAAAATTGTTAAAAATGTCCAACATTATTTTTCTTTCATTCGACGTTACTATTTGCCTCAGTAAAGCAAGACATATTGCTTGGGAAAATGGAAAACCGCATTTGTGGATACACAAGCGAGGAACAATCGTGCAGATGGGAAATGGGCAGTGTTCCAAAGTAGAGGAGATGGAATACGCCTTGAATTGCGTAATTCAGTAATATTTATTTTTATTAATTAAAGAATTATCTCGATAATCAGTGGATTTAGAAAAAAATGTCAAGAGACCTTTTTTGTAGCTGATAGAATTCCCTACAAAAAATGTCTCTTGACATTTTCCCCTAGAATCACTTGTGAACGAGATAATTACTTAATTAATAAATTATCTGTCCAGCGATGAAACTTGATGAATTGAAGAAAAACATTTTTGTTAATTGTGTGATTATCTCGGTAATGAGTGGATTTAGAGAAAAATGTCAAGACATTTTTTGTAGCTGATGAAATTTTCAATAAAAAATGTCTCTTGACATTTTTTTTAAAACTCATTAATTACGCAGATAATTTGATTTTTAAAATGATGAAAAAAATTTGTTTCAAGAATTTGATTAAAATTTTTTAATTGACATTAAAAATTGATATAAATGTAATGAAAAAAATACTTAATTCGTTCTATTACGTAATCAGATGTTACACAGAAAAAACTCACTCACTCGTAGTCATTTGGTATGAAAAAGCGTGGACACGTGGATTACAGTTTTTAAAAGGAAACGAGACGTTTTCAACGGAGTAGACGAGGGATGGCCAAGCCGTCACTGAGTCACCCAAAAGGCACAACACACTCAACCGGGATAAACACTATGTATGTTGTATACACTCTTCATGTTACGCACCAATGCCTCCAGTTGTTGTCGCTATTTTTCAACGTCACGACGTCACCAGAAAAACAAGTTGCCGACGAGAAAAAAAATATTAATATCGTGAGATCCATCCGCCATTTCTCTCCCTGGACAATTCAATTTTCTTCTTAAATATTTTATCTTGACATTTTGTCTCAAAATCACACGTTATCGAGATAATTTTATCAATTAAATTGAATATTCTTGATTATTGAGGATTTATCTCAGGAAAAAGTGGATTTAGGGGAAAATGTCAAAAGACACTTTTTGTAGAGGAGAAAATTTTCCACAAAAAAGGTCTTTTGACATTTTCCCCTAAAATCAATTATCATCGAGATATTCAATGAATTAACAAATTATTGGGCTTATTTCTGAATCCCGATGGACCAAATTCAAAATTTTCGCTAATTATGGCATTTATCTCAGTAATTACTGGTTTTAGAGGGAAATGTTAAAAGACCTTTTTTGTAGATCATGAAATTTCTCACAAAAAATGTCTCTTGACATTTTTTTCTAAAATGCCTCATTATGGAGATAATTTGATATTTAATGAGGAATATCATCTTTCTAGACAATTCAATTTTTTTTCTGGCTGTTAAAATCATTTTTCATCCTGTTTATCTCTTTAATATCGTAAAGGCGGATCTTCTGACGCCAATAATGCGATAGTCTTGGTGGAATTGAGTGCCAAGAGGAGTGAAAAATTTGGGGGAAAGTTTTTACGATTTACGAATGTACATTGAGAGAACATGAAAACCAGGAAATTGCTGGGATTATATCCTACAGTTTCATTATTTCCGAGATGTATTTTTTCATTATAAGAATTTTTAAATTTTACACCTTCTTAAGATTCTTCTAAAGATAAACTGAAACGTAAAAAAATCATTTTTCCAACGAAATTCACTCATTTTCCCCCAGAATTTCAATTTCACCCTCAAGTTTTTCGCTATTATCTCCGAATCCAGAAGAGATACAAAAATTTTCATAAATACCTTTTTTGTAGCCCTGATTCTCCTCTACAAAAAAGGTCCCTATAAAAATTCCCCTATCTCCCCTAGATTCTCTATTATCTCCAAAAATCAATTTTCTATTCAAAATTTTCCCATGAAATTTCAACTTGAAAAGTCATAAAACCCCAAGAAAACTTCACTTAACTTCTACTCACAAATCCCCGACTATGAAGAACCACCCCTGTTTACTGGAAACCCTGAAGAACATCCTCCCAATGTCTCTTTTCTCTTGAAATTCTCTTTCCCTGGAAAAATTTAACAGAGTAGATGGTTGAAGTAATGCAGAGTGAAACGAGAGATAAAAAATACGACATGTACATAGTGACTAGTTAGTTTGCCTTGGCAAGGGTACAGTCAACTTGGTTAGAGGGATGGGAGAAGGGTGGAACCGCCTTTTGCCCCATGAATATGCAAATGCACTCGAATGTTGGCTTTATTGCATTAATAACTATAAATTGATTAAACCACCAATTATGACAGAATTCACGCCTCTGGTATCTATCGTCCAACCTACCCATGTTCATTGTAACCATCCTGGGGTATACCCAACCCTCGTTATTACACGTCATTACATACCACTGGTATTATTCACCATTAAAATATTTTCTACCAGCGTCTAGTCGTACCGATGGAGCAACTTCAATTCCACCATGTGGCCTGGATGGAAAATAATTGGCATTGTAACGACTATCATAAATTGAAAAATTCAATTATCTCCTCAAGTTTTTTTTTTTCGATTATATATTTGATGAGTTTGGTTTATTTATTTAATTGGAATTGATCATTTTTATTTCTCTTCTTAATCGGTGTTTATCTGGAGAAGGAGTGGGTTTAGAAGAAAATGTCAAGAGACATATTTTTTTGGAAATTTAATTTTAAAGAAAAAATGTCTCTTGATATTTTTTCGTAACGCCACTGATTATCGAGATAATGTCATTTTTGGAAATTCTGAAGATTAGAGATTTTTTAATAATTGAGTTTTTGGTAATTAGGGATTTATCTACGGAAGGAGTGATTTTAGAGGAAAATGTTGAGAGACATTTTTTGTTGGAAATTTTCTTGGCTAAAAAAAAGATCTCTTGACATTTTTTCGTAGAGTGACTCGTTATCGAGATAATTTGATGTTTAGTGAAGAGGAATTTTGTTGATTTTATCAATTACCAGAAATTTTGATTATAATCAACTGTTTCATGCCCTTTGACACATTCAATTGTCATGATCAATGTGTTCACGAATGTAGCACAAAGACAGAAACACATTGGACCCCATGGATGGTATGTGGAGACCTCCTCTTAGGTATTCTCCCTGCAGTGTAACTAAACGAGAGAGGAAATGAGAGTATTGCAGCTGTCGGAGGCCTCCCAGCCACCTCATGACGATCTCAAAACCGTTCACGGAGTTGTACCAGCCATCGGCAGGCATTGCACATGTTGACACGTTACTGTGGCACATGTTATGTCCCTTCTAACCACGCTCCAGGCGGTTTCCTCTCCCTTTTCACTCCCTCTAAGACGTTTATTTTTCTTTCTGAGAAGCAAAAAAAAATATATATCCATTCGCACTCGATAAATTTTCTCATTTTTCATACATAATCATGAACAATTCATCAACTATGAAACCTCAACAGAATCTATCATCAATAGAATAATAAAAAATATTCTGTTCTGATCAAATGATAAAAATTAATTAATACATCTCATTAAATATTCAATTATCTCGATAGTAATTCATTTTAGAGAAAAATGTCAAGAGACATTTTTTGTAGAAAATTTCACAATCTACAAAAAAGGTCTCTTGACATTTTCTTCTAAAATCACTCATTCTCGAGATAATTACAGAATTATGGAGAATACAACTAATTTACTGGATTGTAATTATCTCAATTGAATCAAACGTATCGTCTCTAATATCTGCACAATTACTCAGGTATTTTGAGGGATTAATACTTTGATATTTGAAGAATTCATCGGGAGAATCAGTTGAGGATTAATCAAAAAGTTTCGAGGAATTAATAAACTGTAATTTAATTAATTCAATTCTCCATCTTGTTTGATTGTTACAGTGCAATGAGAATTTTACTAACAAAACTTCCACGTCCATGGATCGTAGACGAGAAGAAGGACGATGGTTATACGGCTCTTCATCTAGCCGCACTCAACAATCACGTTGAAGTTGCTGAGTTACTGGCTAGAGTTGGCAAAGCCGACCTCGATCTCCAGAATGTCAATTTACAGACTGCACTTCATCTTGCTGTTGAACGTCAGCATACACAAATTGTTCGAGTGAGTGAATATTTTTTTTTTTTTTTTTTTTTATAAATTAGATTTTTAATTAAAGAGTAGTTTTGAAGGATTTAATATTAATCAAAAAATCTTTTTTGAGTTAGTTGACAATTTTGGATTTATCTCGTTGATGAGTGATTTGAGGGGAAAATGTCAAAAGACCTTTTTTGTAGCTTTCAAAATTTTCTACAAAAAATGTCTCTTGACATTTTCTTCTAAAATCACTCATTATTGAGATAAATTAACATTTAGAAAATTAAAAATTAAATCACCTGAAATATCAAATTTTTCTAATTACACGATTATCTAGGTAATTATTCATTTTAGAGAAAAATGTTAAAAGACATTTTTTGTAGATTATGAAATTCTCTATAAAAAATGGCTTCTCACATTTTTTCATAAAATCACTCATTCTCGAGATATCACAATTTTTCAAATATTGATCTATCAAAAATATCAAATTTTTAATTAAAAATCAACTTGATTAATTACCAGTTACTAGTACGTGAGGGTGCAAACGTTAATGTTGCTGATAAGGACGGTGACACACCATTACATGAGGCGCTACGTCATCATACACTGTCACAGCTAAGACAGTTGCAGGACGTGCAGGATGTGGGACGACTGTTAATGGGTTTAGGTGCTCAGGGTCAGGATAAAAAGAGCAGTTCATTTATAGCATGTTTTTTAGCAGCTCATGGGGCTGATTTGGAGTTGAAAAATAAAAAAGGACAGACACCACTTGATCTGTGTCCAGATCCAAATCTTTGCAAAACACTTACCAATTGCCATAAGAATAAAGAATCACATGACATTGAGCCTGCAACACCTCCAGCTGCTATTGATGAGTGTCTTGTATGCTCAGATGGTAAACGAGATATGTTATTCAGCCCTTGTGGACATGTATCGTGCTGCAATGCTTGTGCACCAAGGGTTAAAAAGTGTCTCATATGTAGGGAAAATGTTGCTTCAAGAATTAAGGTATTAATTATGTTCAAATTTATATCGAAAATATCTCTTGAAGGAACGGGTTGACAGAAATTTTTCAAGATACCTTTTTTGTAGAGAATTTTATGATCTAGAAAAAAGATCTCTTGATAAATTCTCATAAACTCCTTCATTTTCAAGATATTTAACAAATATTCAATTTTTTTTTTTTTTTTGAGAATGAGAAAAAAATTTATCCTCAAAAAATGAGTGATTTATCAATTGATTTATCTCGGTATTGTGTACATTGAGAGAAAAATATCAAGAGACCTTTTTTGTAGAGAATTGAATTCTCTACAAAAAAGGTCTCTTGATATTTTTCTAAAAACTCACTAGTTTTCGAGATATTGGCAATATAGTAAAAATTTATGTTTCTCTGAAACTCAAGTATCTCTTTAAATTGTTAACCAATAAATCAATTTGATTGGCAGATTGAGGAGTGTGTGGTATGTTCAGATCGTAAAGCTGGAGTACTATTCCGTCCATGTGGTCATATGTGTGCCTGCGATAGTTGTGCAACATTGATGAAGAAGTGTGTACAATGCCGTGTACAGATTCAGCACATGGTGCCATTGTCCGTCTGTTGCGGTGGAGGAGGTGATGTTACTTAGATTAAGGGGCTAAATGACTCAGATATTAAACCTCAATTTCCCCTCCCACATCTAATTTATTCAAATATTTCAACCCCATTCCCCAATTTTATTTATTCAACGTGAGAAGGAATTTTGAATGATTTATTATTTGTGAATTGCAGGCACTATTTCAGAAGTTAAAGCTGATGTTGAGGAGGATGTTGGACCACTGAATAATAGTGGGGGTGAGGCTGTATTGATGAATAATGGTAGCCGAGATACTTCGAACAGTGATATTCAAAAATTGCAACAGCAGTTGCAAGATATCAAAGAACAGGTATTTATCATTTTTCAAAAATATCAATTATCTCAGTAATGAGTGATTTTAGAGAAAAATGTCAGATGACCTTTTTTGTAGGCAAGAAAATTTCCAATAAAAAATGTCTTTTGATATTTTTCTCTAGCATCACCCATTCTCGAGATATTTCAATAATTGATTTTAAAAAATTAAATTTATTTGTTTATTTACTCATAGACAATGTGTCCAGTCTGTCTGGATCGTCTCAAGAATATGATATTCTTATGTGGCCATGGTACCTGCCAAATGTGTGGTGATCGCATGTCCGAGTGTCCCATATGTCGCAAAGCAGTTGACAAACGAATTCTCCTTTACTAAAATCCTCAAATTAAATTTATTAAAAAAAAAAATCAAGACTGTCAACAGTTAAATTACTCGCTGAGTCGCACATCTGTTATCCCATATCCTCTAATTTCCCTTCGTATTAATTACGAAAAATTAATGATGATAATTTCCTGTGAAAGTTTAATATTTTCCCATTTATTAATAATAAAATCCCAAAATCATGATTATTCGTTAAATTGTTAATCTCTCAAATTTTTGAACAATTTTGTTGTATAGAAAAAAAAATTGTTAAATTATTAAAAAAAAATATTTCTCAATCATTTATTTGTTAATCAAACAATTGTAGAAGTCTGATTATCAAAAATATCTTCCAATAATTGCATTTTTGCATTAAATATTTCATTTATTGTTATATTATATTATATAACTGCATTCCACGATTGAATAAATCTCTTTACCCCGTTATTTACCAATATAAATAATAAATAAACAATTGATAAACATTTTCTAGCCATTGGTAATGAAATTTATACAAATACGGATTACATGGTATTTCAATTGAATTTATATACCACAAAATTTAATTAAAAATTGTAGATTAATTAATTAAGTAAAAATGTAATATTTTTTTTCCCCCCAATTTACACCTATTATCATCATAATTAACGTTAATTATTGAATAATTAGTATCAATAGTAATTGATCAAAAGACATTTATCGATATTAAAAAAAATAATAAAGACTTAATTCCTTAAATTTGTATGAAAAATTATTTATTTTTGATCATGATTGAGTTTGATGAAAATTACAAAATCGAGTGAATAATTTTATTTTATTTTTTTTTTTCATTATAAAAAAAAAAGAAAAATACATCACACATTATCCAATCTCTTCCAGGCTTTTCCATACTATAAAGCAGATATCTAAAGCTATTAATTAAATTTTCTTTTCATTAAAAGTCATGTAAAATTGTTCACATCTCGTATAAAAAATCTTTCTCACACACTCTTAACGAATAATACCAATCCTCGAAGTATCTCGATTAATTAATAATTATGAAAACTTTTGAAAATAATTTTTCTTTATGAGAAAAAAAAAAAAGAACTAAATAATTTACTATGGTATGACGCAGAGACATGTGCATAAGCATAATTCAATTTTTTTTATTATTTATATTATATATTTAATTACATTAATTTAATAATCTATCAATTATATCATATTGTTTATGTATTTATTAGCCAAACACAACAATTAAGGCTGTGGCTTGTTGCAAATTATTGATTTTTAAAATGTTTTTAAATTCATTCATTCAATTTATTGAACTCTCTGGGCCCACCCACTCCAATTAGTAATGTTAGAGGAATCATATGGAGATATAAAATGCTTCAACTGCTATTGCACATTTCATTCCTCTCTCCCTGAATAAGCTGTTTATGATTAACGTCAAATGTACAAGTTTTTTTGAGCTATTTTTCGAGTATTACGACACAACTTAAACTATTTCAGTTGTTGAGTGATGAGTTTTTTGTGAATATCTTTGAATCTATGGGAGATATAAAAATTTTCATAGAGACCTTTTTTGTAGAAAAAAATGAGATGTACAAAAAAGATCCTCTTGAAAATTTTTGCATCTCTAATGGATTCTGAGATATTCAATAAAAACGAATTAATCAAAAAGAGAAATTGACTTATTTATCTTCTCACCACTTCTCAACTGATTAAATTGCTTAATTAAATTAATTAATTGAAGAAAATATGAATATTCACAAATTTGACAGCTGCATAACTCGATAAATGATCCAAAGCATTGTAAAAAAATGTATTAAATCCTCGGATTAATGAATTATGCAGTTGAAAAAAAAAAATCTATAAGTACTACAATTATAACATTATCGAATGATGATTGAGAATCAGCTGGCAAATTGATTGAATACTCGACTTAAACATTCAGGAAATTAATTAACAAAAATCCTTATGTTGGTGTCCAGAGGCCTCAGACTCTCTAGCATTCGATACAATCTTCAAGTGAATGCAGATGGGCCACAAATGATTATTCCATGATAAATATTTATATCACCTTCCCTCAACACTCTGACGATGAGTTTAGATCTGGTGGGGGTATTTTTTTACTACGAGTGATGCGATCCAATTCAGCAGCTGCATCATTACGCATTGCTGCTTTATCCACTGGTCCACCGTCTTTCAATATTGAAATTAAAAGAGTAATTTTAATTTAGCGGATAGAAATATTTTTCAATAATTCATTTATCTCGAGAATAAGTGATTTTAGAGAAAAATGTCAAGAGATCTTTTTTGTAGATAATTCAATTTCCCACAAAAAAGGTCTTTTGACATTTTTCATTAACATCAATTGTTCTGGAGTTAATTCAATAATTGCGAAATTGATCATTCTGGATGATGATTCTAGAGTTGAATTTCGTCTTGATTGAATAATTAATTTACTCGATAATGAGAGATTTTAGAGAAAAAAGTCAAAAGACATTTTTTGTGGGAAATTTTCTCAGCTATAAAAAACATCTTTTGATATTTTTCTTTAAAACGACTCGTTTTCGAGATAATTGCATAATTACAAAAGTCATAGATTCGTAGATTTATAAATTCATTCTCCAAAATGTAATGGGACTTTTTTTTCAAGTCTGTGGCATTTTTTATTACTCACCAATTTTTATGGGACTCGTGCCAACACTCCCTGGTGCACTACCAGGTGTGCCTGGTCCACCAGGCGATGCACCACTTTTTTTATACAAAAGTGAATTAAAGAAATTGGCTAGTACACCCTCGCCTGCTGGCGTTGCTCCAGCCCCCTTTGGATCCAATTTTTTATTGGGTGATGGTACCTGAATTCAAATCATTCACTCATTATTACTAATTAATTATTAATTAAACATTACGAAACATTATTTTTTACAGATCATACCACAGATTAGAACATGCTAGCAATGTTTTTATTTATTTGTAAATTAAACAACACATTTATATGTGATCAATGGATGTTGATGAACTGAGATCCAATAACACCAGAGCTGAACAAAAATAATTAGCAATTTTACGTTAATTAATGATAAATTATTAACTCATGAATTTCTGGTATTTTTAATCATTCTCTTAATTATTAAATTATCTCGGTAATGAGTGATTTTAGAGGAAAATGTCAAAAGACATCTTTTCCTGAAAATTCAATTCTCTACAAAAAAGGTCTCTTGATATTTTCCCCTAAAATCACTGATTAACGAGATAATTACATAATTCAATCAACGAATATTATACACTTGAAAACTCGTCTCGTTAATTATGTCACTATCTCAGCAATGAGTGATTTTAGGGGAATATGTCAAGAGACCTTTTTTGAAGGAAATAAAATTTCCAGTAAAAAATGTCTTTTGACATTTTATTCTAAAATCACTAATTACCGAGATAATTCGATAATTAAGAAATAAGTTTTCAATAAAAGCAAATGAGTGAATGAATTTGATGTTTAAATTAGTGACAAAAGGACAAATATGCTGGGATTTTTTGTGTTGAATTCTGGATTAAAATAAAGGTACATTGAAAGCATGCTTTAATCGACGTTGGTACCACCTGCATGACTGGTCCAGTGCTTGCCTGGTTGCGTGTCGTTGGAGAACGCGTTGGATCTCTCATGCCAGAGAGTGTAGCCTGTTGTTTGGCTAAAAAGGCCTGTTCATCCTCAGCTTGAACTTCCACTTCTCTCGCGACACACTGTAATTTTATTCAAGAGGACATTAAATGATTTTTTCACAATAAAAACTGTGATAATCACGTTTTTATAATTATTTCCATTTTCTCACTTTTCTATTCGTTGGAGGCTGGGCAATAACATCACGATAATAATCATCTGGTTTCATCGATTGTAGATTCTCATGGAGAATACCAATTTTCTTCATATTATCCCAACCAGCAGGTCTTTAATAAATAAATTAAATAGTTGATAAATAAATTGAAACGTCCATCTTTATCAATTATGCAATTATCTGGCAAACAAATGATTTTAGAGAAAAATGTCATATAACATTTTTTGTAGCTAACAAAATTTCTCACAAAAAGTGTCTCTTGACATTTCCTCCTAAACCCCCACATTATTCCAATAATTTAATATTTACAATTTATAATAAATAAATTTTCATACTCACATAAGTACAGCATCTTTCTCAACCACCAAAGCAGGTGTTCTAAATGGTAAACAATAAATTCTATGAGTAAGGTACTTGTACAGCAAATCACAGTTTTTATCCTCCTTGGCTGATGTATAAAAGAGGCCTGCACCATACTGCAAACAAAATCGTCTAATCCACTGTTGCATAAAATCAAAATGTTCATCCTTATAATCATGCTCCTTCTCCAGTGTCGACATGTAATCTGTTTTTGTGATAACAACGACAACATCGAGTCCCAAATTAGTTGTTAAAACACCTTCTGGCAATGGTAAATTATCACTGTCGTCATCTAAATTACGACTGGTACGTCTCAATGGACTACCAGGATCTAGTTCATCACCAGGTTCCATGTAATCCTGCCATTTTTTCACTTGTGCCTGTCTACATTTTTGCCTTGTGTCATTGTCAAGGGGTAATTTATCAATGTGATCACCTAAAAGTGCTGCCCAGGCTTGTAATTGATCTAGCAGTGCCCAAGGAGTTGTCATTGCTGCTACGAGCATAACTAGGGTGTGGGGAAATCGTTCAGGGCTCAGAGCAAATCTTAAGAGATTTGCGTGACCAGGATCACCGTCTAATACCCAGACTGATAATCTCGTTTGATCTTGAATGGATTTAATTATTTTTATCAATAAATTATAGAAAATTAATTTTTATTCAAATTAAATTATTGATTTACTCGAGAACGAGTGATTTTAGAGGAAAATATGAGAAGACCTTTTTTGTAAAGAATTTAATTCTCTACAAAAAATGTCTCTTGACATTTTCCTCTAAAACCCCTCATTCTCAAGATAATCACGTATCTAGATTCTCACCATCTCTGTATTCATCACGAACATCAATATACGCAAACTCCAGTCCAGATCCTTTTTTAGGATCCTCAACTCCCTGAAGTTTAGCAATAAGTGTTGTCTTTCCACTCTCATTATCACCTGCAAACATAAACAATCAAATTTACCCCTTTTTCTCCAAAAAGAATATTTTAAAAAAATCTATCAAAAAACCAAGAAATCAATCATTTGAATTTTCATTCATCATCAATAAAATTCAAAATAAATTATAAAAAATTGCTGACAGGTGAATAATATCCACCATATACAGTCCGAAATATCTCCCGCAATGACACATCCTCTACCTCTACAGTCTAACACACATTAAAATGCTATTCACATTCTCACAACAGTTGAAAAAAAATATTTTACCATTTAACATGCCAATGAATAACTGTAACTCACCTAGAACTAGAACATTTTTATTTGACGGTAATTTGTTGTTACCACTGTTCTGCACTTCAGCCAATATTGAGGACCTTAATGACAAATAATAAAATAATTAACAATAATAAAAACAATAAAATCTCAATATAAATTGTGTGGAAGCATGCGAGAGAAAAATACGTAGGTGTTATCGTAAGGTCGTGAGTACATGACACGATAAATAATTTATCATTATGAATAATTAATTAATTTATTTTTATTGGATTGACTTTAATTGTTAACCTACCACAGATTGTCTTTGTTGTCGACATCCTCACGTTTTTTCAACTGAAATCCATTGGTCTTCGACATGGTATCAATCGCCATCGCTGCCATTATCCATTTGACAGCATGAACAGCTTTGAATCGATATTGTTATATCGATTGTTTGACGAGTGGGAAGTGAGTGCGGGTGGGGCTTGCAGCTATATTCATGGGGATCGATAATGTAGGTAATTTTTTTATTGAGAAATTCTAGAGTTTATTTTTGTGAAAAACACGTGTTTAAGTGGTTTAATTAATTAATTAGAGGGTAATAAATTGATTAATTGTGGAGAGTTGATATTGTTCAGGATGACTAAAGGTATTTATGGTTTTTTTATTGAATTATTGAGGGTTTTTAGGGGATAATTGGTTATTTTGAGGTTAATAAGTCAATTGTATTTTTTAAGAATTCAGTTTTTTGGAGATATTTCGAAATCCAAGGGAGATGGGAAAATTTTTATAAGGACCTTTTTTGTAGTTCTCACTCTCACCTACAAAAAATGTCCTTACAAAAATTTTGAATCTCTTATAGATTCTTTGATATTCTCCAAAAACTAATTAGCCTCTATTTTAAATTTTTAAAATTTCAGAAAAAAAGCCCAGACCACCCCCAAAAAACCCCATAAACAAGGACAAACTTGCTCGTCACCGTCGAGGTGATGGTATCTCTCGCAAGATATCCATAAAGAATAAAATAATCCGTGAGAAACTCCGGCAGCGAGAGAAAGCGATAGAGAAAGCAGCAGAACAAGCAGCTAGAGCTGAACTCCTCTTAACTGAAGAATCTGGCTACCTCGAGGCAGACATTGGCGAACGAACGACCCAGTACCATCAACGAGAGATAGCCGAGAACGTAGACATCACCAGTGCCTCCAAACACTTCCGTTTAAACTTGGAATTTGGCTCTTACAGGCACAATTACACGAGAAATGGAAGACACTTGTTATTGGGAGGAAAAATGGGACACGTTGCAGCATTCGACTGGGTAACAAAGACATTGTCCTGCGAGATGAATGTTATGGAGTCTGTACACGATATCACATGGTTACACCAGGAAACAATGTTTGCAGTTGCCCAGAAAAATTGGGTGCACATATACGACAATCAGGGGATTGAAATTCATGTTTTGAAGAGAATGAATGGAGTTACGAGACTAGAATTTCTTCCTTATCACTTCCTTCTGGCTTCAGGCTCTTATGAGGGCTGTTTAGCTTGGCTGGACATCTCTATTGGTCAAATTATATCAAGATTTGACTCTAAATTAGGGAGAATAGGTGTTATGACACAAAATCCTACCAATGCTGTACTTTGTGTGGGAAATTCTAAGGGAGTTGTGTCTATGTGGGCACCAAAATCTAAAGATCCTTTGGCTAAAATGTTGTGTCATAGACAGGGAATTAGTTCTATTGCTGTACATCCACATGGGACTTATATGGCTACCAGTTGTCCTGATAGAACTGTCAAAACTTGGGATGTCAGACAACTTTCAGGACCTGTTAATGATTATTTTCTGAGGGCTCCTGTTGATAATCTTGCGTACAGTCAGAAAGGGCTATTGGCAGCTTCTTTAGGGAATTGTATTGATGTTTTTAGGTGAGTTGAATTTTTTGTTATTTTTTATTGGATAATCATAGAATTTTGGAGATTGTTTTAATTGATTTTAGCTGGAAGAGACGTTTTGATGAGGATTTTTTGAGGATATCTTTGAATCCATGGGAGATGGAGAAATTTTTATTGAGACCTTTTTTATAGATCTGATTCTGCTCTACAAAAAAGCTCTCTTCAAAAATTTCGATATCTCTTTTAGATTCTGAGATATGTTGGAAAAAGTCATCAGTTTCCAAGTGAAATCACTTCAATTTTGGATTTTTTCTTCCAGAATGCTTTTTAAATGTTAATCATTGATTTATAGGGATGCTGGTGACTCAATGAAGCCCTATATTCGTCACAAAGAGACTTGGAATATTTCAGATCTCCAATTTTGTCCATTTGAAGACGTTTTAGGTGTTAGTACAGCCAAAGGATTTGTCTCTCTTCTCGTACCTGGCAGTGGAGAAGCAAATTTCGATGCTCTCGAGTTGAATCCATTCCAGACGAAGAGTCAGAGAAAGGAGGCTGAGGTCAAGGCACTTCTCGACAAGATTCAACCAGAATTAATTACACTGGATCCTGGTGCAGTGGCTGAAGTCGATGTTCCAACGTTGAAGGACAAAGTTGAGGCGAAGAAGAAACTCTTGGTATGTTAATTATTAAATTATCTCGTGAATAAATGATTTTAAAGGAAAATGTCAAGAGACCTTTTTTGTAGCTCATTCAATTCTCCACAAAAAAGGTCTCTTGACATTTCTTTCTAAAATCACTCGTTCACAAAATACATGACAATTGACAAAATATTAAAATTAATTTATCACTATTTATTAATGAAAAATCTTAATTTCTAATTACAGTTCATTAAACCACAATCAATAGACTTCAAACCAAGAAAAACAAAGGCTAAGGGCAAAGGTGGCACTGCCAAAGTCATAAAAACAAAGAAAATACTTAAAGAAATAAAACGAAAAGTGAGTAAATTAATTTTTTATTTTCCTGAAATTCTAATGATTAATCAACATTTTTAATCGATAAAATTACAGGAAGCTGCTGATACGATGAGACAATTATCAGAAGAAAAAGCAAAGAAGAAAAAATCAGTAAATACTGAAGACTTTGGTGCATTGAATAGATTTTTACCAAAATCAAAATAATTTTGAAAAATCAATAAATGTTAAAAATATTTGTCTATGATATTTTTTTATTAAATAGACTAGTGACAATTTTTTGTTGATTAAAAAGTCGATAAATGAAGGATTTTTGTGATTGTGATAAGATAAAAATTTAATCAGAATTGCCTAGAAATGAAAGATAACAAAAAAGAGTCTAGTTTTGTTATTTTAGCAATGAGAACGGCTAGGAAACATTCAGGAGGTGATCAATTAATTAATAAATGAATTTTTTGGTTAATTAAATTTAAAAAATGGTGGAGTACAACCGTAAGTAATTTTTTCATTCTCAAAGAGATTAATTTAATCGAATAATATTAATTGAGTGATTGAATAACAGCTGAGCCAATTAAACACGATCCAGACTTTAAAGGCCCTTTGAAAAATCGATCGTGCACAGACATTCCCTGTCTATTGATTTTTGTGGTATTTATCGGATGTTGGATTGCTGTTGGACTCTATGGTGTGTAGAAAAACAATATATAGAGATTAATTGAGACTTTTTTGTTTTGAGTTTTGATTAATGAAGGATTATTAGGGTAATGAGGGGTTCTAGGGAAAAAAGTTAAGAGACCTTTTTTGTGGAAAATTCAATTCTCTAGAAAAAAGGTCTCTTGATATTTTCCTGTGGAACCTCTCCTTCTCGAGATAATTCAAAATTTATAAAGACAAGAAAAAGAAAATTTCACTAATTATATTAATTTCAAATAATTAATGTTAATTAATGATTAATCAGCTGTAAAATCTGGTGATATTGAAACACTACTGGCTCCAATTGACAGTGAAGGTAGAAAATGTGGAGTGGATTCGGAGGTTTCTAATAAATCCTACATTTTCTTCTTCGATTTAACAAAGTGTGATGTTATTCAAAAACGTTGTGATACACCACAAGTTTGTGTGGAAAAATGTCCAGACAATGACTGGTTCTTCAATCCTTTCGATACCATCGATTACAACAGGAAGAATATCATTTGTAAACCGTTGGTGGATGTCAGTAATAAAGGATTGGGTGAAATTGCAGGTTTAATTGTAGCTGGAGCCTGCACTCCAATGTACTTTAAGAGTAAACCCATTGTGCACAGATGTGCTCCAATAGACTTTGTAGTTAGTTTCATCAATGAGATTTCTGAAGAGAATTTGAAAAAATTGAAAAATGCTAGGGAAATTATTGAGTACCTGGCGTATGCTCAAGGGGTGGTTGATAAAATTACCACGACTTAGTAAGTTTTTACATATTTCTCTTACTGATTAATATCGAATTATCTCAGTAACGAGTGGTTTTAGAGAGAAATGTAAAAAGACATTTTTTGTGGAAAATTTAATTCCCTACAAAAACTTTCTTCTGTCATTTTCCTCTAAAACCCTTCATTATCGAGATAATTAGATAATTAGTTGATTTTGATGATTAATTTTATTTCACTTTATCATTTGTTAATTGTTCAATTATCTCGTTAACGATCGAATTTATCGACAAATGTCAGAAGACCTTTTTTGTTGAGAATTTAATTATCTACAAAAAAGGTCATTTAACATTTTCCTCTAAAATCATTAATTACCGGGATAATTGCATAATTAATAATGGAATATCTGAGTTTTTATGATGTTCTTTAGTGAAACAGTACTCTTGATGATTTGTGGTGGAGCCCTGACGTGTATTATCTACATGTTCTTACTCAAGTGGTTTGCACTACCTTGTATCTGCATTGCGATATTCGGAGCATGTGGATTATTTGGTTATCTTGGATACATGAGTTATCAATCCTACAAAGAGACAGATTCATCTGTATGGCTGACAGTGACAATTATTCTTCTCTCCATTGCTGGGATTATTGCATTTTTGACATTATGTTTATGGGGGAGAATTTATTTGGCATGTCAATTAATCACAGAGGCCAGCAAGTATGTTTTTACTAATTTCTAGAATTAAATTAAATATTAATGAAAAAAGTAAACTGAAATTATCTTGATAACGGTCCATTTTAGAGGAAAATGTCAAGAGACCTTTTTTGTAGGTGAGAAAATTCTCTACAAAAAATATCTCTTGACATTTTACTATAAAACTCTTCATTCCAGAGATAAATGCAATTATCGAATACTCTTCTGTTTCATTCCTCGAAAACTTACTAAATTAATAAATAAAAAGATTAATTAATTTAATTCATGTTAATCCTAGAGCTGTGATGGCTGTCCTCAGCAGTCTCTTCTTCCCAATTCTCCCATGGCTGTGTCACCTTGCCCTCATTATCTACTGCTTCTACATAATTTTCCACATGATATCCATTGGAGAACAGAAATTTACCATCGAAGAAACATCAAACAGCTCCACCGACAGTTGTTCATGTCCCCCAGAACTCAACTACACAATCGGGACATCCTGTGACCCAAAAATATTCAACACCGAGTGCAAAGAGAAAGGGGAAATTTGTATTTCTCGTGCATGTCACCTCCAGAGTATAGATGCCCCTCCTTTCATGAAATGGATGTACGTAATTCATATTTTTGGAGGTCTCTGGGTTTATTTCTTTATCTCTGCACTCGGTGAAATGACCCTAGCAGCAACATTTGCCACGTGGTACTGGACAATGAATAAAAATAATGTTCCATTCTTCACAGTCACTGTGAGTCTTTGGAGAACAATAAGGTAAATGAGTTTTTGTTAAATATCTCGAGATTTAATGGAGATATCAAAATTTTCATAGAGACCTTTTTTGTAGCTCAGAAAATTCTCCACAAAAAATGTCTCTTGATACTTTTCCCTAAACTCGATCCTCACGAAGATATCAACAAATAAACAAATTCTTATAAAATTCTAGATATCACATGGGTACAGTTGCCTTTGGTTCCCTCCTGATAACAATTGTACGTTTTTTTCGTCTTCTTCTGGAGTATATTCACCGTCAATCTCAGATGGAAGGTGGACAGATGTTGGGCACATGTGCAAAAACAATATACCGATGTACCCAGTGTCTCATGCATTATCTCGAGAAATTTTTGAAATTTATGAATAGAAATGCTTACATCGTGTGTGCAGTATACGGTAAAGGATTATGTGCATCAGCAGGCGATGCCCTCAGTCTTCTAATGAGAAATGTTTTGAGGGCTGTTGTATTGAATAAAATAGTCGATTGGCTGCTCTTTGCGGGAAAGATTCTAGTGACTTGTGCCATGATTGCTGGGTCCTGGTGGTACTTTAAGTATAAAGAAGATGATGATGATTATTGGTGGGTGCCCACTATTCTCGTTGGACTGGGATCGTATCTAGTCACTTCTGTCTTCTTCTGTGTTCATGAGATTGCTGTCGACACTATATTCATGTGCTTCCTGGAGGATTGTGAGAGACACGATGGATCTGCAGAGAAGCCTTATTACATGACGAAGAAAATTGCAAAATTGTTAAATTTGAAATGAGAATGACTTTTGTTAATTGTGATTATCTCATTAACGAGTCATCTTAGAGAAAAATGTCAGGGGACATTTTTTTAAGATAAT
Source organism: Coelinius sp. EB29 (assembly GCA_035578325.1). Taxonomy (NCBI): domain Eukaryota; kingdom Metazoa; phylum Arthropoda; class Insecta; order Hymenoptera; family Braconidae; genus Coelinius; species Coelinius sp. EB29. The sequence continues at coordinate 851,824 of JAOZGT010000011.1, forward strand.
TAAATTCTTTACAAAAAGTGTCTTCTGACATTTTTCCCTGAAATCACTCGTTGTCGAGATAATTTAATATTTTAAAAAACGTTTTTGTTATGTTTTATCATTTTACTATCAAAACTGATTGTAAATGATAATAAAGATGAATTGATTGGGATATTTGTCCAATAATGTTTATTTATTTCTTCTCTACTGTGTCATAAGCTTCATTTCAACAATATTATAAAGATTAATACAAGCATAAAACTCATAAGTATAAAGATTTACGTAAATTTGTTGAGTTTATTGATTAAAAATAGAAGAGAAAGCTTGGAGTGCTCTTAATAATATAGAATATAAACTTGATACGATATATGCTTGAATGAATAATAATTTAAGCTTGAGTATATAATTTTAGTAAAGAAGAACAATTAATTCTGGAATAGAGTTCTAGTGAAATCTATATAATCCAATGCTCCAGTTATTGGTCGCTCGTTCTTGGGATCGACGAAGGGTTTCATACGTGCTACACAATAATCGGCCATTTCTTTCGTAAGATTCTGCAATAAAACAAATATAAACATTAAAAATCCTTCCTAAATATCAATAAAATCAATAAATACTCACAGCATAAAGTTCTTCCTTAGTCACATAAGGCCTATCAGCAGCAGTAATTGCCCTGAAAGCATTCTCAATCTCCTCAGAGCTCTGAACATTTTCAGTCTCTTTGCTGATCATGAATGCCATGTACTCCTGCAGTGAAACATACCCATCCCTGTTGGGATCCACGATATCCAAGATATTCTCAAACTCAGGATCAGGCTGTCCCTCCTCAACCATAGGTAAATCATACCCTAAAGCCCTCAAGCAACTCTTAAACTCCTGATGATTCAATCTTCCACTCTTGTCTTTATCAAAGTGCTTGAACATCATGGAGAACTCCTTGAGAGCATCCTCAGACACTCCAGACTGGTTGCGTGCTTGAATCTGTTGTTCAAGATTGTGCTGCATCCTCATACCCAATTGATCAAGCTGATCCCATTGCTGGGCAAGTCCAACAGTGCTGTGTTCGGTATAACGATTATCAAGAATCAGATGTTCCTCGAGAATTGCTCCCAAGTCCTCAATCTTCTTTAGATCCTGCCTGCGTGCACGTACCTCATGGGTCTTTCTCTTTGTAGCCTCAAGCTGTTGTTCCAGAGACCCTGAACCCTCCATCATCGATGTACGAGTCTCTGCTAGCCATTGATGGAAGGCATTAGCATGTTTAGCAAATTCTTTTCGTAATTTATCATTCTCTTCTTGCCTCTGTGCCTCTTTAGCCAGTTCTACGTCTCGCTCTTTGATAATCTTCTGGAGATTCCTCCAGGTGTCCTCCAGGGCCTCCATGGTGAACCAGGTGTATGGATTTGGTCCTACATTGAAACTCTTGATCTGTCTGTCAAGAGCAGCAAGTGCCTGGAAATCAGCTTCAGCTGATGATAAACTAGCTTGGAAGCTAGCATGAGCCTCCCTCAAGGCCCTGATCTCCTCAATGCTATTGCACCTCACAGGATCCGTGAGATCCTCCTCAGCATTTTCAAACCAAGAATTAAAAGCAGAAGCTTTCTTAGCAAAAGTCAGATACAACTCCTCAATCTGCCTAAACTGATCCTGCATCCTCAATAATCTCTGTTTTCTAGCATCAGAATCAGCCAATAACTTTTGCCATCTCGTAATAACATCAGCATGTCTCTTCTGAATATTGACCGTCTGTTCATGCCCAGAATCCACAAGTCTCTCCTTCAGTGTCGTGATATTTTGAATTCCTTCGTGTTCAAAAGCATGAAGCCCAGCATCAAAAGTCTCCTGCTTCGTCAAAAGTGTCTGAACGGTAGACAAATCTCTTCCAAACTCCTCAGACCTCACATGAGTCTCCTTATCAGCAATCCAGGACTCAACAACATCAGCCTTCCACATAAACTGAAGATAAGCTGAATTATCATTGAGCCTAGTCTTCCTTCTGCTAGCCAAAGCCCCCAGCTGCTCCAATTTATTCCTCAACTGATTGCATCTCTGACCAATAGCATCGCCCCTATGATTTCCAGCCTTAATCAGCCCCTCTCCAGCCTCACAAATATCCTTACAACGTTCACCATGAGCCGCAAAATCAGTCTCAAAGGCCTCATGCTTCTTCAAAAGTCCCTGAACTGCAGCCATTGTATCTCCATAATCCTCAACTGACAATAGCTGTTGTTTTTCTGTAATCCAAGCCTCTTCCTCCTCGACTTTAGCCAAGAATTGCTGATAAGTCAGTGATTCATCCAACTTTTGACCCCTATTAGCTGCAAATTGTTTCAATTCAGCCCACGCTTGATTGAGAAGCTTGAGCCTCTGTTCAATTTCAGGTACTCCTAAATTAGAAACATCCATCAGCTTTTCTCCAGCTTCTTGTACAGCTTGAATTGCTGGCTCATGACTTCCCAATTCAGCCTCAAGTCGTTTATGCTTCTTCTTCAGATTCTGAACACCAGTCAAGTCCCTTCCGTAGTCGTCTGATCCAACAAGAAGTTTCTTCTCCTTGATCCAGGATTCTTCATCCGCAATATCTCTGAAGAATTGATGAAGAGTATTGGCTTCGTTGAGTCTAGCTTGACGATGAGCTGCAAGATTTCTGATCCTCTCATAACGTTCATTAATACTCTGACGTTTTTCTTGAATTCCTGCTGCATCAAATTGGCCAGATTCTATCAAAGAATCTGCTTGAGAGTTCATGTCTTTGATGCGTTCCTCATGCGCCTGAATATCAGCTTCAACCAATTGATGTTTCTTCATAAGATTTTGCACTGATGCAAGATCCTTTCCAGCGTCTTCAGAGGTCAAAAGACTTTCAACTTCGCCAAGCCAGAAATCAAGATCTTTTACAGCTGCGATGTAGGTTCTCTGTTTGTTAGCTTCTTTCAATTTCAGAGACTTTTCTGTGGTCTTTTGGGTGAGATATTCCCATTGATCAGCGATTGAAGCCAAGCGTTTCTGAACAGCATCTTCAGAGCCTGCGCATTGATGCTTTTCAATAAGATTTCCACCCATTGCAAGAACTGATTGAATTCGATCGGCATTGGCAGCTAATTCAGCTTCAAAAGCTTGATGTTTCTGGTGCTTTGATTGAATGTTTGCAGGATCTTTGTAGTTCTCTTCGGTGGCTAATTGGAGTTTTTCAGCAATCCAGTTCTCCATTTCGTCGGCATCTCGAGAGAATTGTTGGAGGGTTTGGGATTCTCCCAATTTAGAGCGTTTCTCGATTAAAGCATCCTTCAAGTGGCGCCAGCGGTCAAGAACGTGACAGCGGCGATCGTCAATTGGTTTTGCTGCATAGTGTTCAGCTGCTATCAGTTGGTCTGCAAGGGTCTGCAGGGCTGCAATTTTCTCCTCATGAGCATTTATCGCTTTATCAAAGTCTTCGTGTTTCTTTATCAGGGCTTCGACATTATCGCTGCTGTCAACAGCATCTGCACTGCTGAGGAAAGCTTCTCGAGCACTCATCCAATTTTCTGCTTGTTCGCAATCGCGACAGAAAAGCTGGAGTTCTAGGTTTTGGTCGAGTTGCATGCGACGCTGAATCCAGGCTTTCTCAAGCTCTTGGCGAGCTTCTGCCATGGATTCTAGTTTTTCTTGGATTTCTACGGAGGCATAGTGGGAGGATTGAAGGAGTTGTTGGCCAAAGAGCTCAAAGGCTTGGAAGGTGCCTGCACGAGCGTCAACTTCGGTACGGTGCTCCTGGAATTCGAGGGGTTGGGATGAGATTGAGAAAATTTGTAGGCGGGGGGGGAGAGTGGTGAGAGCAGAGCAGATGAGTCAATTTTTAAAGAATAATCTTGAAACTGGAGGAAGATCATCAATATCCTTTTGACCCTAAACTTCACTGCTCAATCCCCCAATTAATTCAATATTAAATAGCTCAATCAAAATTGGAAAACCCAGCATTATTATTCTCCAGCCCAAAAAATAAAACTTTCACTAAAACCTGAAAATTCATCTCAATAATGCAGAAATACAAGAATTAAAGCAATTTATTCTCTCTCTCATGCACAAACGATTCGATACCTCATGGAGAATTCCATATCTCGCGTCAATTTCCGATCTGTAATTCTACAATAATAACCCCCTTGAGTCGTTGTCCATAAAAATTCCCATAATCTCTGAAAATTGAAAAAAAAACAACACACAACTCACCTGATGACGTTCAAGCAGTGCTTCAGCCCCAGTGACATCAGAAGCCAATTCCTCGGAAGCTACCAATCCCATCATCGAGTTAATCCAAGCCATAAGATCCCTGTAGTCACTCAAGAACCTCTGAAGATCGTAAGAATCCAACAACTTTTCCTTTCTCGAATTAGCCTTAGCAGTTAATTGAGTCCACTCCTCATTAATCTCCTTCTGCTTGGCATAAGTCTGCTCAGCAGTATCAGGATGTGACTGCATCAGCCTATTGGCAGTTTCATCCAACTGTTTGATCTTATCCCCAAGAGCTGCCAAATCCCTCTCCAATCCCTCATGTTTCCTCTGTAATGCCTGAACACTCCTCAGATCTTTCCCCAGATCATCATTATTCAATGCAGCATCCTTTTCCCTGATCCAGTCCTTTGTCTCATCCACATCCCTGTGGAATCTCTGTACCTCATGAGCAGAGCCCAATTGACTTGCCCTTTCAGCAGTCAATGTCTGAAGACTCGTCCACTTCTCATTTAAATCCTGTATCTGTGTCTGTATCTTCAGAGCCGCCTCAGTCTGTCCCAAACTCATCAGCTGCACAGCAATCTCATTCATCTCAGCGAGTCTCACTTCATTAGCCTTGAGATCAGCCTGAAAATCATCAAACTTCTTCTGCATCACTTCAACCTGCTCCAAATCCTCACCAACATCCTGCACTTGGGCATGATTCTCCTTATCCTTGATCCATGTAGCCAATTCTGCAGCCTCTCTCACAAGAACATAAGCTTTGACTGTTTCATCGAGCTTAGTTTGACGTTCGTGAGCCAATTGAAGAAGATCATCAAATTGGGCTTGTATCTGGGCTTGTCTAGCTGCAATTGAACTCTGCTCACGTGCAAGATTCTGCTGAGAAGCTGAGAGACCAACTTCGGGCTCAACGCGTTTAACGTAAGCTGCTGGAACAAATCCCTGACGATCATTCACTTCGACCTTCCACCAATCTTTGTTGTTGGAGTTTAATAGAGTTAAAGTATCTCCTTTCTTCATGGAGACCTCTCTGGGTGACTTTTCGGCGTAATCATAGAGGGCAACAACACATTCTTTACCTGCAATGTCCACTGTTGGAGTTTCTTGCTGACGACAAGCAGCTGCTTGGTCTCTCAGAGCTCCAATTGTACTGGCAAATGCCTCAAGATCACTCACAAGAGCTTCATGTTTCTTTAGTAAAGCTTCAGAGCTGTCTTCATCTTTGCCATAATCATTGTTCATAACGATTGGACGTTTTTCTTTCATCCAGGACTCGGCTTCGTTAGCATCAGCAAAGTACTGATGCGCCTGGAGAGAGTCGTCGAGGTCAATCTTACGTTGGCGAGCTTTTTCTTTGAGTTGAAGCCAATGTTCATCGAGAGCACTCAAACGCTGGCTAATTTCGTCAGCTGCAAAGTGACCGTCTGACAACATTTTTGATCCTGCCTCACAGACAGCAGCAACTCTGGGTTCGTGATTGTTGATCTCTGCTAGAACTGCTTGATGTTTTTTCTGGAGATTCTGGACACCAATCAGATCACGTCCACGATTTGTGGAGGCGGCAACAGGCTCTTTTTCACGAATCCAGGCCTCTTCGTCTTCAATATCGCGAAATAGTTGTTGAACTTGGAGAGAGTCCAATAGTCGCTGTTTACGTATGCTCATGGGACGCTGGAGAGCTGCATAACGACCTCCCAATTGCTCTTGTTTGGCGCGAATGTTGTCGGCGTCAAAGTGACCAGAATTAACAAACTGCTCAGCAGCCTGTGCAATGCTGTCAATCCTGTCTGCATGTGATGCAACATCAGCCTCCAACAAGGCATGTTTCTTCTGGAGATTCTGCACACTAGTCAAATCCTTTCCATAGTCCTCACTCATCAATTGTCCCTCAACCTCGGACAACCACAATTCAATATCCTCAACAGTTCTATTAAACTGCTGCTGTTGTGAAGCCTCCTGCAACTTAGTTCCCTTTTTCTCAGTAGCTCTCGCAAGACTCTCCCAAAGTGATACAATCTCCTCAATCCTCGACTTTATTCTCTCACTGGCATAATGCTCACTATCAATCAACTCCTGCCCAATAGAAACCATCTCCTCCATCCTAGTCTTATTAGCATTCAACTCTTGCTCAAAATTCTGATGTTTCTGGACCTTTCCATTTAAATTAGTAGGATCCAAATAACTGTCATCAGTAGCAAACTTTAATTTCTCATTGACCCATCCTTTAGTCTCATCACAATCACGTTCAAACTGCTGAAGCTTATAAGCATCCTCAAGCTTTCTCCTTCTCTCAGCAGAATTAACCAACAAAACAGATCTCCTCTGAAGCAATGATTTTCGTCTATTAGCAACATCATCAGCAGCATAATGCTCCCCTTCAATAAGCTTGCCAGCAAACTCATCAAGTGCCTTGATCTTCTCTTCCTGAGCAGCCAGAGACTTATCAAAATCTTCATGTTTCTTTATCAATGCCTCAACACTGTCCAGAGAATCTCCAAGATCTTCATTTGCGAGAAAAGCTTCTTGTTTAGCCATCCACGCATCAGCTTGCTCAGTATCTCTATAGAACAACTGAAGATCCATGCACTGCTCGTAAAGAATTCTCCTCTGCTCCCAAAGAGACAGAAGTGAAGTCTTATCATCAGCCAATGAATCCAGCTTCTTTGCAACCTCTTCAGCTGCATAATGCTTCCTCTCCAACAATTTATTCCCAGCGAGTGTTGCAGCATCAAAACTATCAGCTCTTGCATCAATCTCCCCTTTGTGCTCCTGATGACGTTCCAAAAGTGCCTCAGCACCAGCTACATCCTTAGCCAACTCATCAGCTGATATGATTGCTCTCATATCATTCATCCATGACACTAAATCCCTGTAATCAGCCAAAAATCGATGAAGATAGTAAGACTCATCCAATTTGAATCTTCTCTCTTTAGCTTTTCCAGTTAAACTCTCCCACGATGCAAGAATTTCAGCTCTTTTAGCCTGTATCTGCTGTGAATGATCAGCCTGATGAATTGCAGCAAGTCGATCAGCCTCAGCACCAAGTGTTGCTACTTTGTCTTCCAAAGCTGCTAGATCTCTCTCAATTCCCTCGTGTTTACGTTGAAGTGTTTGTACGCTTGCAAGATCACGACCAAAGTCATCTGATGAAAGAACAACATCTTTTTCAGCAATCCAGGTCATTGTTTCATCTGCATCACGATTAAAACGCTGAATCTCGTGGGCACCAAAGAGTTTTTCTTGACGAAGAATTGCAAGTTGTTTCAGGCGCTGCCAGGATTCATTGAGTTCTTCTTTTCGTCCTAGAATTGTGTCGCGTTCTGGATGACCATCGAGAAGAAGTTTGTCAGCTAATTCATTTACCTCGGTTACTCTGTACTCTTGGCTAGCCATGTCTTTTTGAAACTCGTCAAATTTTCGTTGGAGTACTTCAACGTGTTCTAGGTCATGGCCAAATTCGTCAGTTGTTACAAATGCTTCTTTGTCGTGAATCCAGAACATAACTTCGTCACAGTGACGGAGAAATTGGACGAGGACGAGGGCTTGTTGGAGCTTGAGGCCTTTGTCGGCTAGACGGGAGAGCAGGAGCTCCCAGAGACGGTGGAGTTCTTCCAGGCGTTTGCGAATTAGGTCAGAGGAGAAGTGGTGCTGGGAAATCATTTCGGAACCTGTGTTGTCGAGGAGAACTATGGCGTTGGAGTGGGCTGCTACCTCGGCTTCAAATGCCTGGTGCTTCTGAATCTTTGCTTGGAGGTTTGTGGGGTCTTTGTAGTTTTCGTCTGAGGCTGCCTGGAGCTTCTCATAAATCCAACCTTCCAGCTCGTCTGCATCGCGTTTGAAGTACTGGAAGGGAGATTTCAAGTTTTCGAGTTTTTGGATAACAAAATCGATGGGGATTATTTTGTAAATATCTCCGAATGGAGTGGATTTAAAGAAAAATGTGATGAGAACTTTTTTACTACCCAGGGAATTCTCTACAATAAATGTCTATTGACATTTTTCTCTCAACCTCTTATTTCAGATGATATATACAAAAATATAAAAATATACTTCTGACAATTTAAAATCCTACAAAAAATTTGTTCCAATTCTTTACTGAATATCTCGAAAACCGACAGGTTTCATGAAAAATGTCAGAATACCTTTTTTGTAGCCCATCAAATTCTCCACGAAAAAGGTCTCTTGACATTTTTCTCTAAACCCTTCCCTCTCAGAGATATCTAAAAAAAACTACACTCTAGCTCCAAAAAAATTAATAAAAAATGTCTAAAACATTATTTAGATTGTTTAAACATTCATAAACAATGAAAATAAACTATTGTCATTACCTGAAAACGACGAGAGTCCTCGAGTTTATCTCTCTTGCACCTCGCCTCAGACTTGAAATTAGCATAACGCCCAAGTACTTGTTCACGTCGTTCTTGAATATCCTCAGGATTCTCGAGGATTTTCACCTCTTTCGGTGTTAATTGCTCCATATTTTTATCGTTTCAGCGAACGTTCAGAACGTCCCTGAGTCAATAATTACACCCAATTATATTGAGCCACCAAAATGGCCGTCGGGTGTGGCCAAAGTACAGTGGTTTATGGAATCGATAAATTTCACTGGATTTTTTGTATTTTTTCACTTATCTGCAATTAAATAAACAAATTTATTCGATTAGACAACTTCTTAGCTTGAAAAATTCACTTTTCACTCCATTATCAATGTCACTTGTTATTATTTACCACAATTTAACGATTTTCTGAGTATTTTTGGGTGTCGTACCGGCGATAAAGTCACTTGTGATGAAGGCCTGCGCACACATTATGAGCAGAACGAAAATTCAACAGCGCCACACGAGGGAGGGGATTTTAAACACAAATATTATCATTTCTATGAATTCATGGGAAAGGAATGTTGATGATTATCAATCATGATAGTCAAAACTGAATAAAACCATTGAATTTTTAATTTTTTTAATGATTATTCATATTACAAGTTTGACTATTTTGATTAATGTTTATTTATCTCTGTAATTAGTGGTTTTAGAGGAAAATGACAAGAGACCTTTTTTGTAGGTGATGAAATTTTCTACAAAAAATGTCTTTTGACTTTTTTTCTTAAAGTCAGTAGTTTTCGAGATAATTCAATATTTAAGTTCGAGATGTGAAATTTCAAGGCGTTTTGTCACTTTACCACTTTCATAACGAAATCATGATTTATATTTAGAACATCGCATCATCCGTGGGGACAAGCCGCTGTCATTGACATTGCTGACATAATTCGAATGAAGAGTTAATGATCATGAAATTTAAAAAATGGTTTTTTTATCATTCCTATCTTCAATAATAAAGAAAATAATAAATTTGTCACAAAAAATAGCAGAATTAATTCATTTCCCATTTAATAAAATCAAGTATTTAATCTTTTACAGCTTTTATTGATTATAATTAATATTCATACAAAAATTATTGAAAAAAAAAACATATTGTCGATAATTAAAACATTTTTTTTTTAAATTCAAATATATTTCCAGCAATAATAATTGTAATTGATTCTTCATAATATTATTAAACTCATATTTTCAATAATTATAAATAGAACATTTGATTAATATTTTTCATTAAAATTTTACGAATAATAAATATGTTAAAAAATTGATAATAAAATTTTAATAATTCATTTTTTAATAGGATAAATATAAATAAATGGATTTTAATTTCCATTTATTTTTATTTATTCTATCAAATTTTTTGAATAAATTGAATTGATTAAAATTAAAAATTTGGTGGAACTAATTGTTGAATTTTATGAATCAGTCTCGCTGACACTTTTCCATATCTCGATCGACAATACTTTTTGTAAACAATGTGACTCTTGGATGTTTTATAACAAGACTCAGTGATGTTTCTGATCAGCAATGCACGATAGTAAGTTATGTCCTCGTCTTTCAGGTGTTGAGTGGCATAAGGTGAACGCCAACGGCTGAAGAGTGTGCAGTATAGAGTATCTTCAGGCTCCATTGTTAAAGTGGTAGCCAACTCTGCAGCTGCTGATGCCAAGAGAATTGAAGATGTCTTCATGAGGTCTTCATCGAGAAGAGCTAGATCAATCTGTGAATATCATGAAATTGATCACAAAATTATTAATCAATTAATTAATTTATTTATTTATTAAAAAAGAGAAAAATTACTGAATTTTGAGAATTATGATTTTAGTTTTTTAACAATATCTCGGTATTGAAGAGAGATATCGAAATTTTTCAATAAACATTTTTTCTAGCTCATGATTTTTTCTATAAAAAAGATCTCTATCAAAATTTTTCCATCTCCCTTCAATTTTGAGATATTTTTGAAAAACTAAATTGATTGAATTGAATTGTTAAATTTATTGAAAAAATTACCATGTAGCCCCCGAAATAATAGATAGACTCCCTCTCCTCTGGTGACAGGAAGTCTCCATTATTCATTGTAGCCATGGAGAAAGTCAGCAATGAAAATGGATCTGGATAAGTCAGTTGAAAGTTCAGGGCCATCAGGATTTTCACCTCGGCTAATTTAACATCTTCAGCAGTGTAGAGTCCATTAGAGATCTTGGACATTTTCTGAGCTCCAGGGATACGATAAACGATATAGTCCTTCTTCAGGACGATCCAGAGAGATGAGATTATCATTAATTGGAGTTTTTCCAAGGGGATTCTCATCGCCTGTAGCACATCATCGAAAATTCTCACTGTTTGGTAGAGTATGTGAGAGGGATAGGCGTTGGAAGTCTGAAACAAAGTAATTAAATCGAAAACTATCAATTTTAGAGAAAAATGACAAAATATATTTTTTGTAGAGAATTTGATTTCTAGATTTATCCGTTTCGGAGATATTCATAAAATAAATCACGACTGCAGCAAAAAAAATTGTAAAAATTATTAGAAATGAAATTATAAATAAATTCTCACCCCCAGACGAATCAAAAAATGAACAACAGTCTTCCTCTGATCACTACTGGCATTAATAGCTCGCCAATTTGGAGTAAATGATCTGAATACATCTTTCTCCTTCTGGAAAATAATGAAATCATCAGCGTAAAGCGAATAAACTTCATCTTTTTCCAAAACTGCATTCCTCTTCAGCCCCTCCTCCTCTGGATCCTGAGCTGACTTGTGAAGAATTTTGATCTACACAAGAAAATAAAAAAATCATAATTCAATTCCATAAAAATCATTTCCACAATTACGCAATTATCATCGAAACAATTGATTTTATGAAAAAATATCAAGAGACCTTTTTTGTAGCTGACAAAATTTCCCACAAAAAATGTCTCTTAACATTATCCCCTAAACCCACCCCTTTCCAAGATAATCATCAATAAACATTTCTCAAAATAAGAAATTTCATCGAACCTTTTCTGGTAAAGGTGGAGGTACATCATTAGGCGTTTCCCTGGCTTCAGAGCAGTGATCTTGTTCAATGAGCTGTTGAACTCGAGGATGAACCAGGCCCTGGTCCTTTGCTGATGGTTTCCAGTTGCTCTCTTCAATGAAATGAAGCTTGTTCAAGCGTTTGAACTCTCTCTTCTGCTTCACCACCCTAGACTCCACCTCTTCATCTTGATCATCTTTACTCAGAGCTAGTGAAGGTGCAGCCACATAATGAGATTTTTCTTTAGACTCAGAATGTAGTTCTTGATGAAGTGGAAGATCCTGGATCTCTCCTGATGGCTCAATGTCCTCTCCCCAGTTTAGGTTCTTCGAATGGAGATCGGCGTAACGTCTCAACCTCTCTCTCTTCTTCTTCATTTCCTCAATCTTCACTTCTTGATTTTTGTCATCTTTGCTCAATTCCAGTTTCTTCTGTGGGACAGGTGCAGGTATATCATGACTCATTTTCATCACCTCAAAGTACTCTTTAATAAGCTGTTGAATTCGAGGATTAACTGGACCCCGAGTATTCATCAATGGCTCACTGGTATTCTCTTCAATTGGATATACCTCCATAGAGCCTCTCAATCTCTTTTTCGCCCCCTCAGGCTCCATTTCTTCATCTTTACCATCTTTGCTGAAGCCAGAGGATTCCTGTTCCTGAAAAATATAAAAATTTGGTCAATTATGCAATTATCTCATAAACTATCGATTGTATCAAAAAATGTCAAAAGACCTTTTTTGTAGCTGACAAAATTTTCCACAAAAAAGGTCTTTTCACATTTTCCTCTAAACCCACTCCCTCTCGAGATAATTCCCCATAAACAAAAAACTAATCAAACCTCAGAAGAAATTGCAGCTTCACTCGATGTTTCCTCATGCTCACAATGTTTTTGAATAATCTGCTGAACTTTAACAGGTTCCAGGTTCTGTATATCTCCCAATAACTTCCTGTTACTCTCCCCAATCGAATGTACAGTGTTCCAGCGTCTAATCCCCATTTCCTTCTCCTCTGGCCCCTCTCTGCTCGAAGCTAATTGTTCTCGATTTTGAAAAAAGTCTTTAGCCCTGTTGTAAGCCTTCTGAGTCATTCTCATGGGCACTTCCTTCTCCGGAATACTGCTATTCCTCATAAACTTCATGTTCAGCTTCTTCTCCTCAGTTATCGGCTTTATATCGAGTTTAGAACTTTTCTGTACCATTTCTTCATCAAACACAAGAAATTTGGATTTTCCGAAGACGCCAGCGTCTCCCTGTCGATTTCCAGTGGCCGTTGAAGTCTGAGGTATCTTCAACTGTTCAACATCTCCACTGGATGTTGATGGAATTGATAGTTTACCAAATCTCTTGGGGATACAGCCAGTTGGCTCGTATTTTTTCCTTATATTTTCGTCGATTTCAATCCTTGCACCCAATGCCACTCGTTTATTAGATTTTCTCAATTGTTTGTGGGCCATTACTGATGAATTCTCCTTATTCTCTTCCAAGCGAGATTTTAATACCCAGCGTTCATATTCTGGGGATTTCTGAATGTCTTCAGACATTTTTAAAAATTTATTTTAAATTTTATTTGAGAACTTTTGATTGCGATTGGGTCAGTGGCCACAACTGTACTGAAGATATCGAGGAATTGAGAGGTCTTTATATTCGTTGGTTTCACTACCTTGAGCTCGTGTTTAATTTTTTTTTGGGGTCTACTGTAGGTACAAAACCGAGAGACTACTGACCGTTGGAATTTTATTTTTAAATTGAAATAGAAAGTGAAGGAAAATGAATTTGTGTAATTGTTGGATTATCTTGGGAATGAGGGGATTTAGGAGATAATGTCAAGAGGTTTTTCTTGTAGATAAGAAAATTCTCTACAAAAAAGGTCTTTTGATAATTTTTAATGGGATAACTCATTAACGAGATAAATGGATAATTAGAAAATAGTTGTGGTAATTGTAGTGGAGAAATTGAGAGAACGAATAAATCGATTTTTCGGGGCTTGTTTACATTTTATTTTCACGGGTGTGATGTATACGGGATACCTGAGGTGTTATAAATCGTTGGGATTTTATTTTAAATAAAATTAAAAGTAAAAGAAAATGAATTTTTAATCAAATATTGGATTAAGTGGATTTTACGTTAAAGTAATTATTGAATTATCTAGATAATGATAGGATTTAAAAGAAAATGTCAAGAGACCTTTTTTGTAGATGAGAAAATTTTCTGCAAAAAAGGTCTCTTGATAATTTTTAATGGGATAACTCATTAACGAGATAAATGGATAATTAGAAAATAGTTGTGGTAATTGTAGTGGAGAAATTGAGAGAACGAATAAATCGATTTTTCGGGGCTTGTTTACATTTTATTTTCACGGGTGTGATGTATACGGGATACCTGAGGTATTATAAATTATTGGGATTTTATTTTAAATAAAATTAAAAGTAAAAGAAAATGAATTTTTAATCAAATATTGGATTAAGTGGATTTTACGTTAAAGTAATTATTGAATTATCTAGATAATGATAGGATTTAAAAGAAAATGTCAAAAGACCTTTTTTGTAGATGAGAAAATTCTCTACAAAAAAGGTCTCTTGATAATTTTTAATGGGATGACTCATTAACAAGATAAATTCACAATTGCTAAAAAAAAAAATCATGAGTCAACTGAATAAACCCCAAACAGCAATAATATGATACATCATTATTTTTATTAAATTTCACCTACAAACAACGAATCACAGAACGTTACATTAGAGTTCCTTACGTCAATCCATCATAATATTTCCTCCCTCCTCATAATTCCTCACATTTTACAGTAATAATCATTACAATGATCCCTATTATAATAAAGTCTTATTCATTAAAATATCTCGTAATCAATAAATGTTATACATAATCGTATATAAATTTACTGTATTACCCCTCCTAAAAATAGGTTTTGCATGTGTACAATTACATTATTTCAATTAATAATCAAAACACTCATTTTCATAGAAGTGGTAATATTGTAGGTACTCACATTGTAATTGTACTTCTGAATTCCTATCAATATAATTTTTTTTTTTTTTCATCCAAAGATATTAAATTAAATTGTTATTACAATCTTTCAAAATAAAAATATCCCATTTAAATTCAATAAATTATTCAATTATTTCAAATTAAAAAAAAAAAAAACCAAAGAAAAAATGAATAATTTTTCGAAAATGAGCAATTGGATATTTAAGTACTGAGACAGTTTAAAAATTTCTTTAAAATCATTTATATCATCTTTTTTTTTTCATTAAAAGGCAACTTTTTATCATTACATAAAAGGCAATTTGCTTTGTATCATCAGTATATCCTGGCGTCCCAGTTTATTAAAACCAATAAAAATATTTTTTTTTTTCACAAAACAATTATCAAATACATTCATTCGTAATTTTTTAGGATGTATTAAATGCATTTTTGGGTACGTCACAGGAGTAATTGGCAGCACAGTGTCACCAACAAGTGACTCAATGATTTGTATTATATTTTTTTCACGAAGAGAACAAATTCTTAAAGGCTTTTCTTGTATTCAATGAAAAAGAAAAAAAAAATAATAATGAAATTCTTCATATACTTCAGAGAGCAGTTGAGCCTTATTTCTACATGGTATCCAAGTATATTCATGTTTTTTTTTTCATCATATTAACATATGAAATAATTATTGATAGAGGTTTTTTGTGTTTTAATAATAAAATCGACGTAGATTTTCTTACTGTGAATTCTCTATGTACAAAAATTATGAAACTATTGGGGAGGAGGGGAGGGGCAGGAACATGTTTATCTCATAGCCCCAGTGATATTAATAAACAATCTTTAATTTGTTTAATTAAAAACTTATAATTGTATACACACCAGGCTGATCACAGTGGATAAATTGTGTTGTATTTAACGACGTCACAATGATGAATGGAAGCTTTTTTTTTTTTTTTAATAATCAATATTTATTTTGTTTCAATGTGCGTATTAGATAGTCTGAGCATTGGTTCATGTATAAGAATTGGTAAAAATTGTTGTACTTTATTGGTTAAATTGTTTTAATACAATTTAAATATAATAATGACGTCGTAATTTATAACTACAAACTGTGATCCACCGACGTGAAATATTTTTTTTTTTTTTTTTATTCATTAAATATCTCACAGAGACACATCAACACTCGCCATTTACTACATAACATACAATATATATTTATAATAATATAATATTCAATAATAGATACACTAAATGTTTAATTATTATTTTTTTTTCTTCATACTTTATATAATATATACAGAGATAATGTCTGTCACAATAATTCTATGAACCATTAACATTATAGTGAATTTTTTTTTTTTTCTCTTTCTTTTTTGTTTTTCTCTGCTAAATAATTGTTTTTTTTTTTTTTGGACCTTGCAAGTTCCAGCACCTTATATTCTCCACTTTTTTTCACCGAAAATTATGCTTTCTTTTTTATCATTCTAATGATAATTGTGGTATTGGGGTTTTATAAAAATAATTGTACCCTCCCTGAACTCATTAAACACATTAAGCAACTCTCCTCTTAAACCTTTTCACAGCCCACATTTCGTTCTATATATTTAATATATATATTCTTCGTTTTATCATTCCTTTAACAATTTTCCCATCGTCAAATATACAATAAATAATTTTTTCAAATGTACAATTTTTTTTTCTTTAAATCCCATCATTAATAATTTAAGTAATCCAGCGTAATTTAATCAATTTTACAATTTTTTAATCAACAAAAAATTCATTAGAATCTGAAGAATGAATTTCTTTTTTTTAAAGCCTTTGATTTAACGAAATAATGTCCTAAATTATGAATAACAAAAGTAATATAAAAGGATGAAGAGGAGAAAAATCAGTGATAATACGTTTTTTTTTTTTTTTTTTTTTTAAATTTGAGTCTCAGAGAGGGTGTTTAAATAATTTGTGGTACATGCCACATTGGTACATTGATAATTCTGTCATTGTGATTATGAAAATTATCAATTTTATCAAATACCCATAGGGGATAGGCCTTATCTCACGCACCCGTACAATCAATCTCGATAATATCCTTGGGTACATCAACAAATTGATAAACTAGCCTTTGTCCATCAACTTTGGCTAGTATACCACGTTGATAATAGTATCGGAGTGCACGTCCCATTGTTTCATAATTCATGTCTGGTTTATTTTTGTGTAAACCCCATAATCTTGATACTGCTTTACTGTCAACAAGTTTAAAAACACCTCTCTCACGATTTGTCCATTTTATGTAACGCGGACAGTATTCACGATCTTGAAGTAATTTTAAAAGAAATTCCCAGAGATAAGTGGTTGAGCCTTCTCGTGATTTTCGTTTAACTGCAGCACCATCAGCCTGACGTGTTTTTTTGAGTTTATTTTTTTTAGCACGCGGTGGAAAACCAAGTTCTAGAAGATAAAGATCGTCTGATACTGAACTTGTTGCTGCCTGTATTACACTTGTGGGCACACCACCAGGACCACGTGGCGGTGAGGGGGTGCATGGTGCTGCAAATTGTCCACCACCACCGTACATTGAATTTACGTAACTGTTGTAACTCTCTGATACTGTAAATAGATAAGAAATAATCGAATTTTAGTGATTTTTCGTAAAATTTGTTATTTTGAGTTTTTATTTTTGTAGAATATCTTTGAATCTATGAGAGATAGTGAAATTTTTGATAGGATCTTTTTTATAGCTCTGATTATGCTCTACAAAAAAGGTCACCATCAAAATTCCTGTATCTCTAATGGTTTCGGAGATATTCAAGTAAAACTGAAATTGCTAGGAATTACAAATCGTGACTGTTTCTACTTGTCCAGTAGTTACGTCCCATATAAACATCACAATCTGTTTTATCATCTGAGTAATTTGAGTAATGCCTAAAGCAACAGATGACGCCACCTGTTTCATCAATATCTTCACAAAACAAAGAGCGCGACAAATATCGTCATTGCAATCATTACGTCGATATCACTTTGGAATCTAGGACAGTTTTAATGACCCCATATCTCCATCAAACGGCATTTAACAATCACCGATAAGACAAGTGACTTAAGTAGGTGACACATTCGTGCCAGAATATCTACATGACACGATCAAACTAAAGATGAAATCCTTCACATGGATTTGAACCCCTCGAAGAGCCCGATAAGATGAAAAAAATCTCAAATCAATAACCAAAACTCTTTCCCCAATAATCCAATTAAATTCCTCAATTATCCGGAAATTGTATAAAATATATCTGTACATAATCTCTCTACAATCCGCACATCATTACAAATTTCCGGCTCCTTATCCAACGAAAATAACTGCTATCTTCATACTCGTGTTATCACACGATTATGAAATGCGTATGATAACCTCAACCAGAAGAATTAAACAAAATTTCCAACTCATCTATCCGATTCTTCATAACCCAGATGATACATAATCCTCAGATCATCTCCAATCACAGTCTTAATAAACTACATATCACAACTCATTTCCGAATATCATCATCCAGCTTACTTCACCTACATCATTAACTACCCCCTCCACAACTCATCAACAAAAAAGTCATTACAAAACGGATATGACGGTTGTTCAGAACCAGAGGCACCAATCATAGGCTCATATATAGAGAAATTCATTAAAAAAAAAAAAACAACATTAACGAGGGAGAGAGGAAAAAAGGAATCAGTATGTATAAGCAGGAATACAAGGCAGCAGTTGAGGGCAGTAGTGGGGATGAGTGCCGCCTGGCAGTATGATAGAGGACTGACCCGAGCCAAGGTTGCAACGGGTGACGCCATCCCCTCTTCAGCTTCTAGTGCATAATAGCGCGAAAAATGCCAACTCGAGACGTGCCGCTGGGGTCCAACTCTAAAATGAGAACTCGGATGTTGTATACTCATCTTCCGTTATAAATCAAGTTAAATATCTACTCTTTGCCACCACCATTTTGTCTACTAGATTCCGTATTTTACTCAAATTGCAAGATTTTTCGGAGGAAAAACATTTATTACAAAATTCAACTGAATTTCCTGGGCTTTATGGACCACAAGAGTGTTTCAAGCCTAAATATAGATTTACAAGTTACAATTGTAGTTGTTGAGGTTATTGCATGATGGGGTAGTTGAGACCCCCGGGGAGAGTGATGAAAGGGAAAACAAAATGGAGATGTGAATTTTAGATGAAGAGTGAAATTATTATTTAATTCAACTCGATTCATCTCATTTTTTTAACTTTAATACAATATTGAGAATAATCTTGAATAAATGAAATGTCATATCCGTCATATCTGCATATGATTAAGCAAACAAGAGACAACGGTATGAGTAGGACAACAGCTACTAGAATAACCGTATGTTGAGTTGCGTATGACTATCCGCTAGATGAGTCAATCGTAGACCCGTTGTCTAGGAGTGTAGTAGAAATGGAGTGGGGATAAACAGACTCTGTGGCTTCACTGACCTATACCAATGCCTAGCGCATTGAAGTCGAGGCTAGGCTTAGAACCGAGAGAGAGAGAGATATTACTTTATTTACTCGAGTGGTTATTTTCCTCGAGTATTTTCTTGTTTGCCAAACAACACAATCTCGTTACAGGTAGAAACCCTAGAAATTAAAACTATCACAGATATTAATTATTTGTTGGAGTAATACGGTATGATTGAAAATCGGTAATTTATCGATTGTGATCGATATATATCGATTATTACAACTCTTCCCGATGTATCGTTACAGGAAGTTTAGAAGAATTCAGAAAATGATAAATTCAGTCAAATGGAGACAGTGAAATTGGGCGGGGCTTGGAAAATAGCCGAGTGCTGCCGATGATTGCCGAGAATAAAAAGACGCTGAGTGGCTTCGGTATCTCTGAAGAACGAGGAATACATAAATTGCCAAGAGGGGAGGATTCGTTTATTTTATTTTTTATTTTTTCGAGAATTTCGCACTAGTCTCGCGGCCGGAAGTACAAGTATAGCGTGGTGGGAGGGGAAGAAGGCAAAAACGGGATGTAGAGGAAAAGAGGGGTGGAGAGAGGTGGGGATTTCAGGGACATGATGATCGTGACGGCTAGAGGTGGAATGGGTTGAAGACGAAGGGGGTTAACCAAACCAAAAATAAAAGAAAAAAAGAGGGAGAAGAGGAATGAAGAGAAAAGGGGGATTAATACTGATGCTGCACCGATGATACGTGAAATAGGCGGGATAAAGAATATAGAGAGGTTATTCTTGTTGTGTGTGCAAGACAGCAGGATAATTGGCCTGGGAAATGAGAATATAAAGACAATATTATTATCTAAAAAAATACATAACTCTCAAATTGTTAATATTACTCAAAAAAAATTGAAATAATTACTTTTACAATCTACTTTTAAAATCTTAAAATCATATAAAAATAATTCATAATTCTCCCATTTTCACTTCAAAAACAAATCTCTACAAACATAAAACCAAACAATTTAATCAACAATTCTCTTCTTCATCAATTCCCACATGAAGGAAGGAAGGAATGACTATGAAGATAACTCGAAAGAATAAGTAAAAGAAGAAATAGTTGGAGCGTATCGGAGCTGCGTACGTGAGTGCATAGAGTTGGATAAAGATGGTCTTGGGCCGGAATCGGCAACAAGAAGAGAGGGAAGGGGGGGGGGGGGAGAGTAACTGAGTTTAGCAAAGAGTGGTAGAGGGGAAGGAGGGGACAGAATTGGACGGCAGCAAGAGAAGGGGAGAGTTGACCTTCAGCTGAGCCGGGAAAGTCAGGCAGTCACTGACCGACAGACTAACTTAACTGCTCTATCCTTCTCGTCTTCTCTTCTACCCTTCCCCTCCCCCCCCCCTTATTTTGTATATTCCATCCATTCGCAACTGCTAGTCTGATGCACCAGGCTTGGCTTCTTCCGTCTCGCACGCACACACGAACAATTTATAAATTTATAAATGGGTAATATGTTTTTTTTTCTTTCATTCTTTAGTTGTCTGTTTTTATCATAAAAAAATATTTCATGTATGTCAGATATTTTTTTTTTTTCTTGTCTTCTATTTTATGGTGAATTTTATTAAATTTTTCCTTGTACTTCAGCATCAGAGAATTCAATTTTGTTGTTAATTTTTTTTTTTCTCTAGTTTGTCGTTGTTTAATGAACAGAACTAGTTGATGATTTTTACGGTATAGTCTAGTGGTCAGGATTCATTATGTTTTTTTGAATAAAATCTGGTATTTCTTTGTTTTATAATCGTGGTAATTGACTCGAGGCAACATATCAATGTGTAGATTAGTGTATTGTAACCCCTTCCCTCATTTGACATAGTCACATTCACTTTCTCTGTTTACAATGTGTGTGAGTCTCCCAATTGAGCACAGACACTGGTTGTACTATCCAACGGGGTCTAGGCTAGGCTCTCTCACTGGGTCTAGGTCTAGGACAAGTGCAACGGGCGTGCGCATGTTACAAAATAGAATAAATATATTCATTGTATTCTTGTCTATTAGAGAGTATTGAATAGTCTATTGGTGACAGTGTAAAATTAAATTTAAAAAATGAGTAAAAAATGTTCAGAAAAACTATTAGACTGTTTTTTGAAAGTACGAGACAGACGAAAAGACTAATTTATAAGCGGATAATAGCCACCGACTCGATTAACCTCGCTCTGTAATGCATTATATTTAGAATCCTCATGCACCAACACCAATCATCCACCTCTCCCTTCTCATCGTATATTTTTCATGCACACATTAGCAGGAAGTAATGACAAACCGGAAATGAATCATTCTAAATTTTCATAGCTGCACGAATGTGACACTGTGAATCAAAACAAAGTCAAGTTATGAGGAAGAAGTGAAAGAATACTATTAGAGTATTTTTTAAAATGGATATTTAGGTATGATAAATCCTATTGAATATAATCATTACAGTGAGAAAAAAAATGGAAATTCACCTCAAGATCACAAGAATAAAAAGATTATACCAAAACCTTTGAATACTCCTGAATCCAAATGATTAAACAGAGAAAGTTACTCAAACAATAGAACTTGCGAAAAAAATGGAGAAAAGTTGAATTAGAGAAAATGTCAAAATTGGCCATTTTGACTGGAGAATGGCTGACCCCTGGAACCGGCCGACCCAAAATTTTGTCTTTTCGATTCTTTCTCGTTTGATATCTTCAAAATAGCTGCCCGGCTACTCAGAACTCGCGGAAAAAAGTAGAAACGAGTTGAATTAGAGAAAACGTCAAAATTGGCCATCATACCAAAAACTTTGAATACTCCAGAATTTAAATTATTAGACAGAGAACGTTACTACACAAACAACAGCCTAAAAGAGTAAAATAAAACAGCATAACCGACAGACGGTATTTTGGCATCACGGAAGGGGTTTTTGCCACAGAGACTATGAGCAGAGAAAGAATGGCCATGAGTAGAGAGAGTGGGGGTAGGAAGGGAGAGACAAGAGTTGGTGCAACACTGGGCATCCATGGGCTGCTGGATTGCTTCTGCTTGTAGCTGGATGAGCCATTCGTACTGCACACACTCGTGCGTTCTTCGAGAGGAGTGTGAGGAGGAGGAGGAGGGGGGGGGGGAGGGGGGCAGAGAGCAACCACACGCCAGAATAGGAGCCGGGGTACAGTGGGGCAAAGGGAGTCAGACGGGGTGAATTGCCGGCGACAAGGTCACCGTCTATACCTCTTCTGCTAAACCGGCAATGCCTTCTCGCATTATACTTGCTACGGCACACTCTCTAGCCCCGAATGCGCCGCCGCCGCATCCACTGTGTTTTAATACACATGTGAGAGGAAGAGAGGAAGGGGGAGAGAATCTATATACACATCCGTGTCCAGTCCGACGCCGAGGAATTGTGTTGTGTGCGTCATGAGGCGTATAATGGAACGAGGAAAGTGACACTCAGCGTTTGGCTCGATGGAATTTGGTTGATTATGAATGTTAAATTGGAAATATTTATTTTCTAGAATTTTTACAAGGAAATTTTTGAGATTGTTTGAATATGATTTCCTTTAATAAAAAAATTTGAACATATTCTTGAGATTTTTGAGGGATGATGGGATGAAAGGGGAGATTTTAATTCAGTAGTGAAGTGGTAAATGGTAACAGAACAATCGATTTTTCATATTTAATTTAATATCGAATCATTTCGATATTGAGTTATTATGGAAAGAGAGATGAGAAGACCATTTTTTCCTGATTTTTCTTGTTAAAATCGATCATGGAGAGAGAGAGAAAAAAAATTCAAATTTGAAGGGGTAATTTTCTTCGTTTTATATATTTCCCTCAAAATTCATTAATTTTTCATGTTTCTTTGGCATTTAAAACGATTAATGATAAAGTTGAGATTAATAATTATAACTAAAAAATTGGATTATTCAAAGATAGAAGAGTGAAACGAGTATTTCCTCTCGGTTGAGAACCATTTAACTTCGGTGTTGCTCACAGGCGCAACAACTACACAGTCACTATGCATTTTTGCCTGATGTACTCAAGCCAACGATGCCAGTGGTAGAAACACACTCGTGCATCCACATATTTACACATACATGCAACACTGAGGCAACTTATGTCTGATAATGTGTACAAATATACAATATGGCAATATATGATGATGGCAGGGGCAGAGACCCAGGAAGGATGTGTTGGCTTGTCTGACTAAAGGCTTCATCATACTAAACCATATTTTATTGTTTTATTGCTGATTAACTATCTTTCGTTATCCGATATTGCTAAAAATTGAATGAGCATTTATGTCAACAACTCGAAATAATTTCTTTTTTTTTTTTCATTTAAAATTATCGGAATTTTTTTTTCTTCTTTTCCCTCAAAATAAAATTTCTGCCAACATAATAACGGATAGGAGCAATATCACTGCGATGGTTTATTTAAAAACTCTTGTGTACGAAAATAGATGCGTAATAAATAAATAAAAGTAAATTTTTGTTTCAGTAAACTAGTGATAAAACGAGATTAATCAATTTTACGTGAGTTTTTAGTGAATATCTTTGAATCTGATGGAGATATCGAAATTTTCATAAGAAACTTTTTTGGAGGTCTCAATCTTCTCTATAAAAAAGGTCTTTATGAAAATTTCGATATCTTCAGTAGTTTCAGAGATATTCAAGGAAAACTAAAATTCTGGTAAAGAATTTTTGAATTTATAGGGGAAAAAGATATGAAGAAAGAGGAAAATAGGACAAATCTTCTGGTAAACTCGTCGGCCTAGACCTAGACCCGTTGAGAGAGTGATACTCTCTTATTTTTACTCTCGCGTCATCCTTTCGTGTTCACAACCCAAATACCATAATTAAATAAACATGTTTTTTTAATCAAATAAAATTGAAAATAGTATTGAATGATCACATTGAATTCTATTCTCGTGAGTTTCGCCATTATATGATTGTTGGCATAGTTTATATCACTCTTAAAAATAACAATTCACTTCAGAAGAAGAAAAAAAGCATGGAAATTTGGCAAAAAAAGAGGTCATTAACATTTTCGCAAAATTACGAAAATTATTTCACATTTAAAATATTCTTTAAATATTTAAATTCATTCAAATAATTTTTTTTCACAAACTTGAATTACACTGAAACTTGTTTGTTACGTGCAAACGTAAAATTTTTTTCTTCACCACAATAAAGGGAAGGGGAAGCGATAATTCATGTAGTACTTATTCACAGTGAATGAATAACCGTGGATAAATCCTCTTACGAATATGTCAAACGCAATGAAAGTGAAATTTCCGATTGATCCCCTAAGGAATTTTATATGTTGTTTTCGCTTAAAAATGTTCATTAAATGATATCAAGAGAGATTAAGTTTATGAATGAAATAAATTGAATGATTTATTTGTTTATTCTGCAATTGAGAGATAAATAATTTGTTGATAATGACAAAATTATTGGAGAATTGACTCAGGTCACAGCGTGAGATTACCCCTGTCAAGAATACACGGTATTTGTCAGTATATTCGCAATGGGAACACAGCGGTAGCGGGGTGATCCCTTGGTTTGTAGTTACCAAATCATCGTGGCGCAATATTTTGCTTATTCACGTTCGATTATACAATCCGGCACACTTTTACTCGTGCACGGCCCGCTTCCCTTTCCCATTGGGTTATAGAGTCGAGGTTTATACACAGCTTCTTTAGTTTTATATTCTGATTAACTGGTTTGATCTATTTTTTTCATCAATTATTAATTAAATGTCATCTGAACTGAATCGGAAATTTGATTTTCTAAATATGTAATTATTTCGATAATGAGAGGTGTTAAAGAAAAATGTTAAGAGACACTTTTTGTTGGAAATTTCATAAGCTATAAAAAATATCTTTTGACATTTTCCTCAAAAATTTATTGTTCTTGAGATAAATTAACAATTGTGAGTTAATAATTGAAATTTAAAAATACTAGAATTGTTTTTCTTTTCCTTATGATTTCATTTTATCATTAATTCAATTCCGAATGGTAACAATATTTTTTTTCCTCGCGATTGAAAGAGAAATCAAGTAGATAGTGAAGAAAATAAAAGGGGGAGAGCAATCATCTCGGGTATGAGTGAGGGAATAGTTGAAAAATAAAAAGTGCATTGGGAAGGAAACGAGCGAGCTCGAGCGAGGCAGAAGAAGCCGAGGGAAGTGAATCTGGGACGACGTGCCAGAGAGTGGCAACTGGGTCACGAGCGAACGGCCGGCTGACGATGCTATGCACACCGTCTACTGTCAAACGATTTATATTTTTACACTGAGATAAGTGTCCGCGAAAAATCAAATGAACCAGTGAATAACGCATTTCTGGGCCTTCAATATTCTCCTTTCTATCATTTTTTTTATATACCTGCGCTATCTGCGTGCATATTTGTATACTATATCACGTATTTGTCCATGGAGAATTTGTATAGATGTATGCTGAATATGAGGATAATGAGCGAAACAGAAAGTGTCAGAAAACGTTACATTTTTTATAGTGAGATATTGAGAAGAGCAAAGAATCAATTTGAAATGCTCTCCTAGGTCTGTCGCTTTGCAGAGACTATCAGTATCATCCCCACAAACTACTCAAAAAGTTAGAAATGAATCTGTCGGTGGGTTCAGAAAATATCGAGTACGATGTGGAGCTCATGTTTGAAACCTCAAATTCTAGATCCGTTATTTTGAGAAATATTTCGGAGAATAGAGAGAAACGAATGGAAAAAACTTACGCGTTGGTGGCTGGCGATAATGCAGATGCTGAAGACTTTGGGTTTGATGATGATGATGATGATGTGGTGGTCCCATTGTTGGCGGCATATTGTGGCTACTGTGAGGATGATGGGGTGAACCACCTCTGTGCGGATGGTACTGGGAGTTGTGGTGCTGGTGAGGATGATACGAGGGTGGCAAGAATCCTGTGGAGGACGGATAAACACCAGGACTGTGGCATGCCGATCTGCCAATTGCTGTTGACACAGTTTGTTTTGTTTCAATTATTGATTTCGTCGGATTACTATTGAATTATTGAAAAAAAACTCACCTGAGGGCAAATGAGAATGGTGAGAGGCGAGATTCGGCTGGAGGGATGAGTTTGGATTGAGTCTCGCTTTGAGCAAAAGATTAGCGTCCTCATTACCACCTGACGATGTACTTGACTCTACGTCACTCACACCGCTGTCGGCAGGACTCGCTGGCAGTGATCCACTCCCTAATGACATAATTAAAAACATTATCATCATCTTGAATAATTCAATCTCAATTATTGCTCCAAATACTCCGATACATCATAGATTCATTCCTAAAATATTATGAATTATCTCGAGAACTAGTGATTTTAGAGAAAAATTTCAAAAGACATTTTTCATCGTAAATTTCCTAATCTACAAAAAACTTGTCTTGCTATTTCCTTCTAAAACAACTGGTTTCTGAGATAATTAAATAAATAGACAAAATATACAATCTATCAAAGAAATCCTGAAAATTACCATTCATTCAACAATTCCATATACGTCCACCAGTTAAATATAGCTCCAAAGGTGCAACAATGTCCAAACCCATGAAATATATTAAACCATCACGTACACCCGCCCTAATCTCTCAATCTTCCAACACGTCTACACATACGCAGAGTCTGCAAAGCTCTCCTCATTACCCCTCCAACAAATGCTCATCACGAAGTGGGCATAAAGGAAATAGGGATCGTACGACTAAGAACACCGACTGTTCAGTGAAAAAAAATGAATAAAAAAAAAAAAAACTTAGCTAGACGGTATACAAGAAGGGGAGAATGTGACATCCCAGTGGATGGACTCCTTGAAAAGAGCTCAGAGGGCTAGCTGATTGTAAAGCACAAGACGGCGTAACGTGTTTTTCGCGTGGCTGGTCAATTAAACCTATCTTTATGCAAGGGGCGAAGGTCATCTAGTCATTTGGTATGCACATTGACAGACTCTTCCCACGGTCAACATTACATACCCGTCTCAAACCTGTTTGCAGAAGAATTAGAGAAAGACTTTCACTGATTCTTCTGCAGATTCTTCATTTCAGATTCATCGGGTAATGTATTCAATAAAATAGATACGTTTATATTTCACTGAGTCCTAATGAGTTGGAAACCCATCAGTTCTCTTCTGTTTCTCAATATTTTAATGAAATTATCGAAAGTTGAGAGAAAACGTCGAATTGACTTGATAACACATCAGTTTTTGGGGATTATCTCTGAATCTAATAGAGATAGAGGAATTTACGTTATGACCTTTTTTGTAGAGAAAAGTTTGAGTTATAAAAAAGGTTCTTATCAAAATTTTGGTATCTCTTTCAAGTTTCGAGATATTCATAGAAAACTGGAGTTGAGTAGACTCATCATGATTGAGGAATTTCCAAATGATTTGATCAGTGATAATTGTGCATTTTTTGTACCTGGTGTACTATTGGCAATTCCATTTGAGCTGTATGGTGGCTGTCCAAGTTGTCCATGACTCGACATATGTCTACCATAACCATTCTGTACACCAAGATGCTGTTGAGGATGTTGAGATAATATTCCATGAAGTAATCTAGCACCAGTTGTGCTACCGGGTTCAGCTTTTATTGTTGCCAGGCTCAATGACTCTTTATCTACATTAGTATCGTGTGGCTGCACCTCTCTCGTGTCCACTGTAATCAGAAATTGAAGAAAAACCATCAATAAATCTGGATCATTTTCATTTTCAACATTTGAGTCGTATATTCACGATATAAACATGGAATTATCTCATTAATGAGTCATTCTAGGAGAAAATGTTAAAAGACATTTTTTGTAGAAGATTTTGTGAACAATACAAAAGGTTCTCTATGTTGTTTCTCTAAAATGACTCATTACCGAGATAATTCAATTTTCATAGAGTTCTGAGAAATTCACCAATTTCTCAATTTTAAGGAAGCTATCTATGCTCAAAGGACATAACCAAAAAATTTCCCACAAATAAAAATTCAGCATTGTAAAGTCAATCGTAAAATGACGAAATACGAAGGGGTAAAAAGAAACCGTGAAATAAAGGAGAATTGAAAATAATAAAAGAAAAAAAAGATCGAGTTCCTGTCGCTCTTACACGCGCAATAACCTGGCAATATGTATGGCAAATGGTTGAGCTGTTGGTGGTGTGTCGAGAGGAAGTGAAAGCCACGGTAGACTCTCCTTGACCCACTGCAACGTTTCTACCTTCCTTTCAGGCACAAGCTAGTGCCACCGTCAGGTTCATTAAGCAATTTCTCGACGAGTTACGATAAAACGGAGGTAGGGAAAATTTGTTGAGTGGAAAATCCGAGATGCGGGCTTGAGGAGTCTTCAATAAACTTCTGAGAGACATATTGATGGATCAACATGTCTTTATGAAGTTGAGAAAATTTTACTTATTCATTATATAAATTTGACGGGATGAAATGTTCAATTCTGATAAAGTAAAATTTTTAATTTTTCAGTTATCTCGAAAACCAGTGGTTCTAAGAAAAAATGTCAAGAGACACTTTTTGTAGCTGAAAAAAATTCCAACAAAAAATGTCTCCTGACATTTTAACATAAAATCACTCATTATCGAGATAAATCGATATTTGATGTGATGTAAAAAATCATAAAGAAAAAGGAAACATCCAGACCCAAAGTGTCCATATCAGGTTAGACACCGATAATCGATTCCATTCCAAGTATATAAACCATTCTCACTCACTTCTGTCTGACATGGACTATTCCCAGTGCATTAAATCACGATATGGAATATCCTAAAGTTGTCGACGTGATGGAATCATAATTATTTCACGAAAACCAAACGATATTGATTGTTTCCATTTCAGTACCTCAATGATAGTCATCATCCCAAGATATTCAACTTTATAAACAATTTCTTCATCATGAATTATTGAAAGACATTACCGAGAATTTTTTTCTTTCTCTTCAATAAAAGTTGGGAAAATTCAACTAAATATTTCATTAAAAAATTGACAACTTTTTTGCGAGTTATGAGTGACGTATTTGCACAAATAAAAAATAAAAAAAAAATTTTGAACCAAGAATTGAGGCAAAGTACAAAGTACTTTCCCTTTTGCACATGATGACAGTTAGAAAAGGGGTGCATTTTATATGATTTCACCTTCGATATTTTTCGTTCTTTTCCAACAATTTTTTCCTCTTATTTCCCTCATTTCACTTCACATTCGACACTCGACAGACGCCAGTGCATACGTTACTATTGTCAGTTGTGCTTTTTTTTTTTTTTTTTTTTTTCATTTTTTTCATGTATATAAGAGTGTTCGACAGAGGCGTAATAACAACGTACGTCACGAATGCAAAAGAAAGGAAAAATGGTCTCTGTATTTTATATTAAGTGCACCTGGTGTATTTCGCAAAGGATAATATGTCTAAGGGGGATGTACATTTCTCTTCCTGGATACGATAATAATGAGTTTTAACGTTTTTCAATTAAATTGGCGACCAATCGTTTTGTGAATTTAATGTTTTCTCATTGAGGGTTTATTGTTATTTATTTTTTTTTTTTTTTTATTAAAGAAAATAATTATTGAGGGGATTATTCTTGCTTTTATGGGACATATGAAGAATGAAAAAACAAGTATTTAACGGATTTTTTGAGTCAATTTTTTATTAATTATCCAATTATCTCGATAATGAGTGATTTTAGGGGATAATGTCAAGAGACTTTTTTTTAGGGAATTCAATTTTCTATAAAAAATGTCTCTTGACATTTTTTCCTAAAATCACTCGTTATCTAAATATTTGCAAAATTAACAAAAAAAAGTTTAAAATTGATCTCTTTGATAATAAATTAAGTAACGAAAATGTTTAAATAATTATTATAAACATTATTTTTGAATTTTTTCAAGTTCATATTCTGGGATAATGGAATGATAATAAACATTGGAATATGTCTGTCGAGAGAATATTAAAATAAAAATGAGAGAATTTGCAAATGTTCTGGTTTAGATTTAACCTTGTGCAACCTTGATTCACACTTTTACAAACGAGAGGAAGGAGATGGTTAGAAAGAGAGTGGGTGGGCGTCTAGCCGCATCGACCGACTCACTCTCGGGACAAACTGATGACTATTTCAACTACAATAAATACTTTGTACAAACTCATTCGTGTGTTTACTTCCCCTAATTAACAGAAAATGTCTTAAACTCGTTATTTGAATGATTAATCAGTTGATTATCTTCGAAATGAGTGATTTTATCGAAAAATGTCAAGAGACCTTTTTTGTAGAGGGTAAAATTTCCAATGAAAAAGGTCCTCTAACATTTATTCATAACTTCATTAATTACCGAGATAATTAAAAAATATTGAAACAGCTAGTTAACAAGTCAAATTGAAGTTTTGTTAAATTTTCAAATAAATTCTAAGGTGAATATCTCGAAAACTAGTGGATTTAGAGCAAAATGTTAAGAGATATTTTTTATAGCTGATGAAATTCTCTACAAAAAAGGTCTCATGATATTTTCGTTTAAAATCACTCGTTATCGAGATAAATTCAAAATTTATCAAGACATTGAAAATCGAATTTTATGAGGAAGTGAGATATCGTCGATACAGGCTGAATAAATTTTTTTTCTTCAATCATACATTTTTTTTTTCTCTCTTGGGGAATTGAAGAGGAACATCTGGCTAGTACGTAAGGTCAGCGTTTCGCCGGACCACGCAACTTTCTCTGTGTAGACACGCGAGTCACTTTGGTTGTATTGGGATTGCGTAACGGTAACGAGACTCTCTCTTTCTATGTGACATCACACACGATCGTACGTTCGGACACTTGTACACTCAGTGCAATTCATAAATGTGTACCTGTTTTCAGGATAATAAAATTGGAGAAAAGGAAAAAAAAAATTGACAAATATTGTGATTTTATCTTATTTTCAGGAATTGAGATATTATTTTTAGAAAAACCTTGAAACAATGAAAATTTTGCTATCAGTAGATTGAACAAGACTGAACAAGTATCATGAATTAATGCATGAGCCTCAGGTGACCCACTTCCGGTTAACGAAATCGAGAGTGCTGATTTCGTCGAGAGTGAATTTTTACAGCGCACGCGCATCACCCTCACCTGCTACTAACCTCTCATTTTTGCGTACATGTTTAATTATTACGCATTTGAAGTTAGTGTTCATTGTCTTGTTGAGGATTAATTAAAATGAATGACTTTACCACTGGTGGAAGACAATTTCAATGGTGAAGAAATCAGTTTTTTTATGGATATCTTGGAATCTAGAGGAGATGGTGAAAATTTAAAGAGAACCATTTTTATAGAGCAGACTGAGATGTACAAAAAAGGTCCCTATAATAATTTCGCTATCTCCTCTAGATTGTGAGATATTCTCAAAAAACTGTTTCACACAAATCGAGTTATTGATTTTTTTCCTTCATGACAGTTTTCGATGAATATCTAGAGATCTAGAGGAGATAGCGGCATCTTTATAAGGACCTTTTTTGTAGAGCAAAATGAGATGTACAAAAAAGGTATCTATGAAAATTCCTCCATCTCCTCTAGATTACGAGATACGGAGTAAAAAAGAAATGTAAAATTGAGATGAATCATTTCACCACTGACTCCATTACTAAAAGTCATTTTAAAACCCATGACCAACCGAAAATTCAGAGTTCCAGAAACCCAAAAAAAGAAATTAAGGTCAACGATGTTAACCGTGCAAAAAGAGATAATATAAACTCCAAGGACATCCCTCATCAACTGTATTTTTCATCTACAGGTAGAGAATTTTCTACCCCAAAGGAAAGGTAAGAACCACTGTTCCAGTACATCCAACAAATTTGTCCCTGACCTATTTCCTCACAGTCGGATAAATTGTGCCCCCCCGGAGAAGTCCGTCGGAACGTCGCCGGGTAGTCCATTGTCGTTTGTACGCGGCAGGAAAAGAATGGAAAAAAAAAATGATGAATATAGAAGAAAAATAATAATAAAGAGGACAGTGTAGAGCTGCGTCTTGTGTTTACAAAGCGTAAATACGTGGTATGTGACCTCGTACGCCCACTTCCTTCGAGGCGAAAGGAGAAGAAACACCGACGGATTGATGAACAAGAAAAATCATGTTCATCGATTATTCTCACGCCTTCAAATTTCATCTAATCATATATCCCTATTAGGAAAATTCAATTATCTCAAGAATAAAGGGTTTTTGAGAAAATTGTCAAAAGACCTTTTTTGTAGCTGATAAAATTCTTTACAAAAAATGTCTCATCACATTTTTCCCTAAAACCACTTGTTATCGAGATAACTCTGAAATTTATGAAATTAACAAAATTGAATTTATCCATTTTCATTAATTATTCAATTATCTCGAGAATAATTGATTTTAGGGATAAATGTTAAGAGACCTTTTTTGTAGATTATAAAATTCCCTATAAAAAATGTCTCTTGACATTTTTCCCTAAAATCACTCATTATCGGGATAAATGAATAATTACAAAATATTGAAATCATATCAAATTTCAATTATCCTCATTCTGTGAATTTTTATCCAATATACAAACAAAAAATATAATAAACGTGTTTGAGGAAAGGGAAAAGAGAAAATGTGTCAAGGACGAATGAGAAAGATATTATTTATCACCTGAGTGAAATAAAAATTGATAAAAATAGTAATTAATGAAATTCTGTGAAAATTGATGATAGAAATGAAATAAACGAATAGGGAAATAATTGTATACCCATGAACCGGAAGAGTTGGAAGAGTGTGACGTAATTGAATACAAGTGGGAGTTGTATATCGTTAGATGGGTCTAGGATAGAACACTGGAGAGAGGGAAAATATTCTCAACTCGTAGGCATGCGGCCAATGCAATGCACCTCTCGTCGAGTTGCTATAATAGATCGGGTTAGATCTAGCGTAGGCACAACGCCTAGCCCACAACGAGCCTTACTATGTAGGTCAGGGCTGATGCATTGAACAAGCACTCACCATCGTGCTTCCTCTTATAACGTGTACACAAGCTCATCGTCCGCATTTTTATTGCGCATAGATATTGTGAGATTATTAATTCACTTGTTTGTGATATGTTTACAGACTGTTTTGTCATGTTTATTGGTTTATTTAAAGGTGAATAATTGTTTAAATACCTCTCGACAGATATTTTCATCGTTAAATTTATTGATAAATATTTTTAATCAATTAATTATGTTGATAAACTCAAATTTTTAGATTTTACATCATTTCGGTTTTACCGTTTTTTATGTATATCTCGGAATCTAGAGGAGGTAGCGAAATTTTTGTAGAGACCTTTTTTGTAGAGGAAAATGAGATTTACAAAAAAGGTATCTATGAAAATTACGCTATCTCCTCTAGATTCCAAGATATTCATCAAAAATTTAAATGGGAAGCAAAATTAATGAATCGGTACACCTAAAATATCAGTTTTGTAGGAATATCTTGGAATCTAGAGGAGATGGGGAAATTTTTATAAGAACCTTTTTTGTACATTTCACTCTGCTCTACAAAAAAGGTCCTCACAAAAATCACTCCATCTCCTCTAGATTCCGAGATATTCCTCAATAACTGTATCACACTTAGTGCATCTTACTCAACAGACAGTAAAACAGAGAAAGGAGAGAGTTTTATTATTAATTCCAACGATTATATATTTTTTTTAAACGCTCTACTTAATTTGAAACGCTCATTCGCCAGTAAAATATGCCATATTGACCCCCAAATCATATCAGTTGAATGAAATTGATGATTTCTTTCAATCATTATACTTCTCACTGAGTGATTGTAGTGAAATGATAGGGGATTTGTCACAATCACTGGGCAATCCAAGGACATTAAATATTTAACAAGAGTGATTTAATCAGTAATTAGACATCAGAGAGAGATGGGCAAACGATGTTTAACGTGTTATTTCATCGACAATAATATCAATTTTCTCTTTATTGATTAAAAAAAAAATTATTTGCAGGTGAAATTTAAACTTGGAATTATCGAAGTAATTTTTTCGATAACAATTATATTTTTCTTGGACTAATGGAGATTGTAAAATAATTTAGAAAATTAGAGTAATTGAAGTAAAAGTGAGTTAAGGTCAAAAGAAAAATATCAATGTTTTGGAAAATTAATTAATTTCATTGGAAATTGTTTAATTAAATCAACAGGATTAAATCAATTATTAATTGGATAAAACTAATTTTCCGGAATTTTTTTATTTTTCAATTTATTTTAAAATTAAAAGTGATGAAAATAAAACGTCTCTCTGCCAACATCTACCGTCGGCTAACACAAGGACAGCTTACCCCAGTTTTCCTATTGCCAGCGCTTACGGGTACATTTTTTTTTTCATTCCCCCCCCCCCCCCCTCCCGCCCTTCAATCTTCCGGGCCGATCGGCATCAATGGAGAATATCGTGAAGGAATAAAGAATAAAATGAAATGGATTATCTCGAAAAAGATGAGTTTTTTGGAAATTTCTTGGTATCTAGGGGAGATAGGGGAATTTTCATTGGGACCTTTTTTGTAGATCTATTTTTGCTCTATAAATAAGGCCTTTTCAAAAATTTCGC
Organism: Coelinius sp. EB29; assembly: GCA_035578325.1. NCBI lineage: Eukaryota > Metazoa > Arthropoda > Insecta > Hymenoptera > Braconidae > Coelinius > Coelinius sp. EB29. The sequence goes on from JAOZGT010000011.1 coordinate 886,452, forward strand.
CATCTCCTCTAGATTCCGAGATATTCATCGAAAACTGTCATGTGAATCTAAAATCAATGATTGAGTGTAGTGAACTAATCAGTTTTTGGGGGATTCCTTGGTATCTAGGGGAGATGGGCGAATTTTTATGAGGACCTTTTTTGTAGATCTCTTTTTGCTCTACAAAAAAGGTCCTTTCAAAAATTTCGCCATCTCCTCTAGATTTCGAGATATTCATTAAAAAATGAGGTTCAAAGTGAAATTTAATCGACTAAATTCACGAATTCGTTGTTATTGATAGGAGAAAAGGTCTTATTGGTACTCATTTCATGCGTTTACCTCCGGGAGTATGTCACAGAGGGCGAAAGTACTAATTTCACATAATCACAGTAGAACAGAAACTTGAATCAAGCCAGGCGATACAGAGACGGAAGTAAAAGCTATTTAAATGTATATTTACTCATGTTCGTCTCTTTATACTCTAATCCAGTGAGTTGGAGAAATCTAACAAACGGAAATAATTTTTTTTGTTGCAATAACATTATTCCACAAAGGAAAATATAATTTTTCTCATCTCAACCGATTTTAAAAAATCGATTTTTTTCACAATTTCACTCATATCTCAAAAACAATTGACTTTAGAGAAAAATGTCAAGAGACATTTTTTGTAGATAATTTAATTTGCAATAAAAAAGGTCCCCTACACTATCCTCTTAAAATCACTACCTGTCTAGATAATTCCCTATTCATACAAAAATAGACAAAAAAAATTGTTTAAATAAAGAAAATAATTTAATGAATACAACAAAGAAAAATAAAGTGTTGAGTATATACTACATTGGCAGACAGGAAGTTGGTCCTTCCTTCCTCGGCGGGCCAATATCCTGAATTACAATGAGCCATCGTGATAATTCCACGAACTATTACTATTTAAATACAAAAATACATAATATATGCCCATTGACAATCACTTCCCTGTGTGGTCCATCGATTTAACAACAATAAAGACAGATGATGAACATAAACAACTGAATTATTCATATTTTACGAGTAGAGGAGAATAAACAATTTTAGAGAATTGAAGAGAAAAAAAAAGAGAAATGTGGAAAAAGGAAATTACCCGGAAGTTGAGGATACGGTGGCATTTGGAGGCTCTACCAATGTCATAAATATAAATTCTATACCTGCGGGTAGTGCCTGGGGGTGTACAAAGGGCATGTAGCCACCAAACTATGAGAGCCGTAAATACAGGAGAAGAATTTAGAAGAAAAAAGGGTTTTTTTTTATTATTATTATTTATCGTTAATAATAAACGATTTCTATCATTTTTTTTCACGTGTTCAATTGATTTGGGGATGCGAGGGTATGATATAGAGGAGAATTGAAGGGAATTGGGGTGAATGGGGTGGGTAAAGTACGGGGTGAAAGTTGGAATTTTGGATAAAAGGTTCTACTGCGTTTAAAATGAAAAATGAGAGGAGTTTGGGAAAAACCAGCGTGAGGAAACTTTCTCTGTTGGTCTTTGATGGATAAACTTTTGTTAAAAGTAGGAAATGACTATTTTGGTATATTGTAGGGATTTTTTAAAAAGGGTTAAAGAGTTTTTGAGATGAAAAATGATTTGAAATCAATTTATCTCTGGAGTGGATGATTTTAGGGGAAAAAGTGAAGAGACACTTTTTGTGGAAAATTTTGTAAACTACAAAAAAGGTCTCTTGATATTTTTGTCTATAATCAATCGTAACAGAGATAATTAACAAATTCTACAAATTTTACATTTTTGTTTATTGTATTTATCTCGGTAATAAGTGGTCGTAGATAAAAATGTCAAGAGACCATTTTTGTAGATTATGAAATTTCTCACAAAAAGTGTCTATTGACATTTTTGTCTAGAATCACTCATTCTCGAGATAATTTAATGTTTATAAAAAAAGTCACATTTAACAATTTAATTTTCCTATTTTTTTATTTCTTTAAGATGATTAAATTGTTTACTGTTGTTATTTATTGGGGCAGGTCACCTCATAGACACATAAAAATGATCTCACAAAGAGATTAATAGAAATAATAATAAAAAATCCCAATTGAGAGGTCAATTTATCGTTCACGAATCACAAATAAAAAAATCTCGTCCCGTATACAATTCTCAAATAAATCCACCCACTACATTGCCAAATGTAATAACACAAATGTACATGGATTGTACACATATTCGGTAGCTGAAACGACCTTCGGGTGGTGGACTATTGCGTAATTTCTTTATTTTTTTTTTTTTTTATCGGTCGAATTACGCACTTAAACGCTCTCGAGCCTGAATTCGCAACCGGCGTTTCAATACACAATTTCGCACACACAAACTACGTGTGTCCTCCTTCGTAATTCACTCGTTGTAAAATAATTTTTTTCGTTGACTTTAAAAGCGATAATACAGTCGTGAAACAAAATGGCGAAAGTGTAAAAATTGAAGAAAAAATTATTTTTCTATCAAAATTAATAATTTTTCACTTTTGCATCAATCATTCGATTACCACTGCACAAATGATATTCAGATTGAGGAAGAATTATTGCATATTTCTACGATAAACATTGAATTTTAAATAAATAATAATTTAAATAAATTTCACTTTCACTTTTCATTGAATATCTTTGAATCAATGAGATATATCAAAATTTTTATAGTGACCTTTTTTATACATCTCTTTATGCTCTACAAAAAAGGTCCTTTCCAAAAATCCCCAATCTCCCATAGATACCGAGATATACCTCAAAAACATTTTTCGTGTAATTCTTTAAATTAAAAAAATGTTTAAAATTGTTTAAAAATTGATAAAAAATTGAAAATAATTAAAAAAAAAAAAATTCCCCAAGTGTCCTTGAAAAATCCCCACCCCAATTCCCTTAAAGAGAGAACCAAAAAGATAAATAATAATTTTCAATTTTATTAAAATAAACTCACAGTATCGTCTCATAAGATTCTTCTTATACGGTTTAGTACCAGGTAGTCTAATTCTGCTTCTACCCCCATCTTTATGATTAATATCCGAACAAGAGTCATCAGAATCCTCTGAGCACGTTCTATCCTCAACCTGTGAGTACTCAATCGACGATGAAGTTGTAACAATCTCTCTGAGTCTCAATGAACCATTTGAATAATCCTCCATTTCCTTCTGACTCTTATCATTATCAATTTTTCCATCTCTCTCAATCAAATTATCATCACGTGATAATTCAGCATAATCCCCTACCCTGACACTGAGATCGAGTGGCTGATCCTCGAGCATTTTTCCAAATTAAATACTCCAACTCCCCCTCAAAAAAAAAAAAAAAAAAAAAAAAAAAAAAAAAAAAAAATCCTCAAATCACTGATCTCCCATAATAATTCCCTAAAATTACCACTTTGACTCAATCATCATTTAACATCACTTTTACTCTTAACATTAGTCACAATCACTCGGTAATAATTGTCTAAATGTCTTCACTCATCACACCACAATAAAAATCAATTAAACATTATAAAAAAAGAAAAAAAATTCATTAAAATTCGAATAAAACACAATATTTTTTTTTTTTCTTCTAGTCCTCAATAAAAAAGAAAAACTTTTAAAAATTGTTCAATTTTTTTTTCATTGAAATATACCCTCTGTATCTGTCAGTGGTTCACCCTCGACTGTCGTGTTTACGTATCCACTAGTGTAGAGCGGATTGAAAATGAGGGGGAGGAGGTGGTGATGGGGGTTAGCATCTCAGATACAATTTTATCAGAGAGTGGGGATGAATGTGAAGAGAGAGGGGGAGAACAGCGGTGGCACACTGACTGAGTCCTCGGGACACCGCTAGACCCTTTACCTCTTCCTCAATTCCACTGGGCCAATTTTTACACTCTAAATCCCATCACCAATTAATCAATTAATCTATAAAATTTCAATTTGTTCCTAATTTTAAAAAAAAAAATCACATATTCACTCGCAATTAATTGTCCATCATTTATTTATAAATAAATTATTTAACTTCACTTTTTTAAAAATTGTTGAAATAAATCGTAAATAAAATATCGATAAATTGAAATGAAAAAAAAATTGCCCGATGAGACCAAAAAAAAAAAAATGACGCTTTTAATTCAACATCAGAGTTCGAGTACTGCAGACGCTCGCCAGTGGCACACTGACTGACTACTCTCTACTTGCCTTCGTATTTGCTTGAGTTAGGCCCCGGCCAAGTCCAGGCATAAAGTGCGCGCGTCGGAACATTTCGTTGTACGTTTTCCAGACTCTACTCTTTCTCATTTTTCTTCATTTTTTTCGTCTTCTCGCGAGGCGGACTTCAACGGGCACATTGCCACCCACTTTGCATATATGTATATTGTACAAATGTCTATGTATTTTTTTTTTATTTTTTTATTTTTTTGCGAATATGAAATTAAGAGTTTTCTCAGGGGTGGGGGGATGTTTTTTTTTTTACTTTTTTTTTGTCGTTCAGTTTAATTCAGTTATTTTCGGATTTTTGGTGGCAATTTATTATTATTGATCATGCATGGTGGGAGGGAGGGGGAAGGGGTTAGGATGAAACCTACCGCAACGCGCAATTTCTTGTCTTGTTGATGGATTTTTTTATTTTTTTGTGGGTGTTAATGGAGGGGAGGGGAGTCTAGGAATAGACTTGAAGTGTTTTTTTGGGGAAATTGTAGTGATGGAAGGGGGGGAGGGGGTGACAAGTTGATTTAACTGTTTTTTTTACTCTTTTAGTGTTTTATTTGTGATGAAAAATGAAGAAAATGTGAATTTTTGAGGATTTTAAATTTTTATTTTGGGATTATCTTGAGATTTAAGGGAGATAGGGGAAAATATGTGGAGAGGTTTTTTGTAGAGGATAATGAGGGGTATAAAAAAGGTATTTATGGAAATTTTTGTATCTACTGTGGTTTTTGAGATATTTAGGAAAAAGTGAAGTTTGAGGGATTCTTTGATTATTTTGAGTAGAGGAATAATTTTTTTGGAATTTCTCGTTTAATGGATTCAATGGAATTATTAATGAATTGGATGGTTAAGAGGAAAATGGAGGAATAGAGAGAATCTGGTTTAGCTAGTTTTTTTTTCGTGTTTTTGGGTGCCAGTGACTTTGAAATTTGAAGGTGACTTGAATATTTTTGAGATGCACGGGTCAACTTGTTTGTTCATTATCACTTTTGTTATTTGGATGTGTCTAATCTGGAGATAGGATACACTTCCGTGACATAAGCCCCCTGAATTGGACGAGATTTATTCGTGTTGAAAGTTTTTTTTTTCTCTTTTTCAAGTTGGAATTTCAGTGGAAAAAAGTTTTTAAAATGATATCTTTGAATCTAGAGGAGATAGCGAAATTTTTATGAGGACCTTTTTTGTAGAGAAAAATGAGAGGTACAAAAACGGTCTCTATGAAAATTTTGCTATCTCCTCTAGATTCGAAGATATTCATCAAAAACTGTCATGAGGAAATGAAATTAATGACTAAATTTGGTAAATCAGATAAACTGTCAATTTTTAGTCGATATCTTGGAATCTAGAGGAGATAGCGGAATTTTCATATTAACCTTTTTTGTAGATCTCACTCTGCTCTACAAAAAAGGTCTCTACAAAAATTCTTCTATCTCTCTTAGATTCAAAGATATTTCAAAATCCATTTTTTTCCAAAACTTCCATAACAAACTTTGAACGTTAAAAATCGTATAAATTGTATGGGTTATCATCACCCTTCTCCCACCCCATCGATATTATCGTTGGACTATCTTTCTCATGCGATAACCACCGACTGCGTATACGTAAAGACCCGAGAGTTATGCCTTACACTTTGTGTACGTATTATAGACATTTTAGTGTGCAGTTACATGGTCTCTGTATCAATACGATTGCGTACGAAATTAACAGCAAATTCTGAGGATTTACGGAGAGGGGATGAGTACAGTCTTGTGATTTAGATATGGATTATGAACAATTGATAAAACTGATTCATTTATTACTTTTTTCTTTTTCTATCAATTGTTTATCATTAGAATTTATCATAATTAATTTATTTATTTAACATTATCTCGATAACGAGTGGTTTTAGAGGAAAATGTCAAGAGACATTTTTTGTGGGGAATTTTGTAATCTACAAAAAAGATTTCTTGACATTTTCCCCTAAAATCAATAATTCTCGAGATTATTCGTTATTTATGTGAAAATTAAAAAATGTAATTTTTTCTGTTACAGTAATTGGTATTTATCTTGATAATGAGTGATTTTAGGATAAAAAGTTAAAAGACCTTTTTTGTAGTTTACAAAATTCTCTACAAAAAATGTCTTTTGACATTTTCTCCTAGAGTCTCTGATTATCAAGATAATTGCATATTTAATAAAAAATTTCAAATGATTTAGATCAATTTTGGAATAAAAAATGGGTATTTGAAAAGAAAAGGAAAATGAACAATTAACTACATAGATAAGTGGAGAGATAAGGGGTCATGTTTATGTCTGTAGACAATTGATCCAATCTTGGAATATTTGTTTACCACTGAGTGCAGAGGATTTATTTTCAACGAGAAAGGAACTCAACTCGAGAGTTTTATTCGAAAGAGAAGGAAGAGTATTAGCTGGCGATTCAGGCCGAGACTAACGCGCACTTTTCCTCGACACGTTTCCCTTACCAAGACACGTCAGAGAAAAGAAAAATAGAAATGTTGTCGATATAAATTTGTTGTAATAATTGTTCAATTCAATTCAAAATTCATGGACAAATAATTTCTGCAAAAAAACGGTTTTTTAAGAATATCTATGAATCTAGAGGTGATGGAGACATTTTTATAAGGACCTTTTTTGTAGATCTCATTTTGCTCTACAAAAAATGTCTCTATAAAAATTCCGCTATCTCCTCTAGATTCAGAGATATCGACGAAAAACTGAGGGGTACATTGATTTATTTCACTAAATCATTGATATGTAATTTTATCAATGTTGTTTTATGAATATCTCTGAATCTAGAGGAGATGGCGGAATTTTTATAGAGACCTTTTTTGTAGAGAAGAGTGAGATCTACAAAAAAGGTTCTCATGAAAATTTCTCCATCTCCTCTAGATTCAAAGATATTCATGAAAAAAAGGTTTTAAGAAGAGTAAATCTTGACCAATGTATATTAAATTGTGACTCTCATTGGAGTATAGAGCAAGACCTTGGAAGTAGCGGATCGGGGGAATCTTTCCGGTTCTCGCGGACGTACACCGCCAAAGGGGGTTTCTTCTTCGTGCCCTTGGTAAACCGTGTGAAGGCACAAATGCACAAAGTTATGCACCACCAGGAGAAGTTTCCGACACTTTGTATATACGGAGGGTTATTCGCTGGGAAATAAAACAACGTATACGCATCGTTCTACACCTCATTTAATGCCTTTTTTTTTTCTCTCCATCTATCTTTAAACACTGTCTATATTTATACGTAAAAACTCTTCACTTTCTGTTGCGGTGAAAAATAATTGCCCAATGGCTTCTCCCCGGATTTATGCCGCGCGCACCGGAAAGACACGGGATTTCACTGGCACAGGAAAGTAAATTGTTCCTTTGATGGAGAGAATATGCATTCAGTAGGCCAATTTTATATTTTTGTATAGAGTAATTAATGTATCTAGAGCATTTTCTGATTTTAGATGATTGATAATCAATTTTGTACAAATAAATATTGAATTATCACCGTAACCAGTGACTTTAAGAGATAATATCAAAGAATCTTTTTCCCTCAAAATTTTCTCCTCTACAAAAAAGGTCCTTACAAAAATTCCGCTATCACCTCTAGATTCCAAGATATCCTCTAAAAACCGATTGTTCCCTCCATCTACATCACTCAATCATCAATTTCTCTCACTCATCCAACTTTTTCCTCAAATATCTTCGAATCTAGGGGTGATGGCGTAATTTTCATAGAGACCTTTTTTGTAGATCTACATCCGCTCTATAAAAAAGGTCTTGATAAAAATTCTCCTATCTCCGCTAGATTCCGTGATATTCTACAAAAACTGATTGTTTCATTCATTTACTTTACTCAATCATCAATTTCTTCTTTTTCCATCAAATGTTTTGATGAATATCTTGGAATCTAGAGGAGATAGCGTAATTTTCATAGAGACCTTTTTTGTAGCTCTACACCCGCTCTACAAAAAAGGTCATTACAAAAATTCCGCTATCACCTCTAGATTCCAAAATATCCCCCAAAAACTCACAACCCATTTCTCTCCAATCAAAAATCACTTCCCCTCCAAATCCTACATCTCCAACATCATCACCATCATAACCCAAATGACAAATAAGTAAAATAGCAAACCAACACCTCCAGACAATGTCCTCAGTCGCCTTACTAATCAACATATCAATATCAAGCCCTATCATATAACTCTTATCATCTCACTTTTCATTTCCCTCTCCCTTCTCCTCTCCACCAACCCCCCCCCCCCACCCTCACCACAAACATAATCACACTATCTGTGGGCCATTGTGACGACTCTCACGACTCATACACATATTTTTCTCTTCCCCAATGCGAAACAAAGAGGAATAAAAAAAATTAAATTTCCCCTCTCCCCCCGCCCCCCACATGCACATGTGAAGTCTAATGCCAGTGGTATCAGTATAAATTTACAAAAGCGCGTGTTACAATGTGTGTAAGTGGGGAAACATTGAGATCGCGTCAGTTCCATGTGCATCGGGTAGTGCAGAAAAAGGGGAAGTAGGAGAGTCAGCATGAGTGGGAAGGGGGGGGGGGGGGGGGAGGACGGATGGACGGGAGGTGCAGCGAACTCTCCCAAGGCCTAAACTTCCCCCCTCCCCCCCCCCCCCCTGTTAGTACCTCACTTCGTCGTCTCAGCCACTCATCGACCGACTCTACTCCCCCCCCCCCCCTCACTCATCTACCCCCCCTTTGGGACAGCACTCAACTTGTAACTGCATACAACTATGCAATATTGTGGATATGAGTAAATTTAATCCTCAGAAATGTAAATTTCTTTTTTTTTTTTTATTGAAAATTTAAAAAAAAAACTTGAAAATCTTTTTTTTCCAATTTTTTTTTTAATTGTGAGAGAATTTCAAGGACAATTGTAGGAGGGGTGGGGGTAGGGGTTATTCTGTTGTTGATGATGAGAGAAAATTTAACGGAAAATAGGAAAAATAATGATAAAAATGGTACGAGTTTTGCGCCTTGCCGATGTATACACGGGGCAGACGACCGTTCGAGGACAGATTCCAGTCTAGCTTTTCTCACTCCCCCTGGCATCATCCGAGAAAGAGTGTATAAGGCATTCGGATACTCTTTGTTTGGTCAGTCGAGTTAATTTTTTGAGTTTTCATCGATTTTTTTTTTTTTTTTTTCAATTCAGTGGTGACGGGAATTTTAGAATGTAATGAGGAATTTCTGAGGGATTTTATTGAATGTATTATATTTTTATATATTGGTTATCATTGGTTTCGTGGAAACTCACGGAAGGCCATCGGCTCTCCTCGTATATCCCTTTCTCATCCTTGAGGAGTGACTTTCTTACTTCCCGTCACGCTCAGAATTGCAATTGAAGGAGGGGAAGAGAGGGATGGAGAAATGAAAATAATGCGTGTGAAAATGATTTTTTTTTTTTTTTTTTGTAAAACTTATTTCCGTTGGGTATTTGATGAATAAATTGAGGAGTTTTGGGTAGAATTATGTGAGTAAATTTAGATGTGAAATTATATTTGGGTCGATATCTTGGAATCTAGAGGAGATGGCGGAATTTTTGTAATGATCTTTTTTGTAGAGCGAATCAAGAGCTACAAAAAAGGTCATTATGAAAATTTCTCTATCTCCTCTAGATTCCAAGATATTCATCAAAACATTTGATGGAAAAATAAGAAATTGATGATTGAGTAAAGTAAATCAATGAATCAATCAGTTTTTGTAGAATATCAAGGAATCTAGCGGAGATAGGAGAATTTTTATCAGGACCTTTTTTATAGAGCAGAAATAGATCTACAAAAAAGGTCTCTATAAAAATTCTTTTATCTCCCCTAGATTCCGAGATATCTCCAAAAAACTGATCAAGTAAAATTGATTCATTCTGTTTTTTTCTTGGAAAATAAATCAATCAATAGATGGGAGGGGATAATTTAATACGAGTGGAACTAATAAAGCATTTAACACCCAAATTGAAATTGTATGGTATCACGCGATGACAGTGAGTATGGATCACTGGTAAACACGTATTGAGAATCCATTGCGATACTATGTACATGGAGTGCAGCTAATGTATATCTAATTCACATATATGTACGCGTAATGCGCGCACTCTAGCGCACGACTAGCCATGGCCTAGATAAGCCACAGCACAAATGCACACGGTGGATTTTATTATTATTTTTTCTCTTCATTTTTTTTTCCTACATGGAGTTAAATCGCGGATTAAAATTTTCCCAATTTTAGGATGAGTTTTTGATGAATATCTCTGGATCTAGAGGAGATAGCGAAATTTTTATAAGAATCTTTTTTGTAAAACTGAGTGAGATTTATAAAAAAGGTTCTCATAAAAATTCCTCTATCTCCGCTAGATTCTGAGATATTCTCGAAAAACTGCGATTTTCATTGCACTGATGATTTTTTTTATCATTAAAAAAGTTTTTAGTGAATATCTTGGAATCTAGCAGAGATAGCGGAATTTTCATTATGACCTTTTTTGTAGCTCTTGATTCACTCTACAAAAAAGGTCATAATGAAAATTCCGCTATCTCCTCTAGATTCCAAGATATCCACCAAAAAGTCACATTGAACTCATCCTCTTTCACTAATAAATTGCAAAGAATTTGATAAACAAGAAAAAAAAAATTGTTTCACTTGAAAATATTTAACAGAAAGCAAAAAATGATAATACCCTGAAAAAACTATTTCACCTGGGGAAATTGAGAGCATATTTATAAATGGCTCAGCCTCTTACCGCCTTTATTTTTATGGCTAATTGGTGTATAATAATGTACATTGCAATTTCTCGAGTGAAATTAAAGAATAGGAAATCGTATCGACGAGATTCCATGATGAGCGTGTGCCCACGACAGAGAGAAAGAGAGAGAGAGAGAGACCGTTGGCGTGAATTCAGTCGTGCGCCATCAGTGAAACTATTCGCCAACCTCCACCATTTTTCTCTTTCCTTTGGCGTTACTTTTTTTTTCACAATTGCGCATGAAAACACACCTGATTCACTCCTTTCCCTGGAAAGATTTGTCATACTCTCTATTTTTTCATTTAAACAATTTTCCAAATTCATTAAAAAAAATCATCAAAAAAAAAAAATTTTTTTAAATCCTTTGACATTTCACCCTAGAATTAATTAAATTTTTAAAAAATTAAATTCACTAATTAATTAAATTTTAATTAAATAATTAAAAAAAAAAAATTAATTACTTCTCAAAAAAAAAAAAAAAAAAAATTGATTAAATCATCCAAAAACATGTACACTCACACATCTACCTCACGCGCATGCGCACTGAGAACACTGCACGTGATAAGTGCAAGTGTGTCAAGGCGCGACCTGAATTTTCCTACTCTTTTAGTTTGCCAGTCTCACCAATACCTATACCCAAACATGATGCGTACGTGCATTTTACCATTAACGTTTTCACTGCATTACATCTACCTCCCCCCCCCCCCCCACCCATCATCAAGCAACAAATGCATTGAATTCTCACGATTGAGTGGTTTGACGTGCAATCGCAGACTGAAAGAGGTATTATTATTAAATAAAAATAGCGAAAATCTAATGCGATCCCTCCTTTACACCCCCCCCCCCCACCACCCCGCTCTTCTGTTAACATTTTGTCACCTCATTACACCGATAAACATGCATATTCACGCATCTCCTCAACCCTAATATCATTAATAATGATTCCCCCTCTCATTTTTTTTTTTTTTTTCAACGTATTTTAATCATATTTTGATAAAATGTCTGAATGAAATTTTTTTTTGTTGACTGTTTTTGTTTGAATATTTATATTAATTTAATGATAATAATATTTTTCAAGGATTATTGAATATCAATTTATTTAGATAATAATCGATTATAATCGAGATATTATCCCCTAATCCCTTCTCCACTGATTTTATTAATTCATGAAGAAAAAAAAAAAAAAAAAAGAGAATTCTCGACAGGATAATGAGAAAATATCGAGAATACCGTTTTAACCCCCAGACAAATGTTTTCATCCAGAGGGTGACCTTGAGAAGAAAAAAATGTCGAGACGTTTGAACTCTTGTATCAACTTTCCCCCCCCCCCCCTCCTCTTCTAGAATTTTCGTTGGGTTTTTATGTACAAAAACATGATGGACTGATTATTGATCAAATCCCTCTATTGCGTAGGTGGTTGCTGACCTACGCCTATCCCAAGCCCAAACAATAATTCCACCTCTAACGTGCGTCCTTTGCACGACCTTCTGTAAGTAAAATGTCCTATCCCAACCCCCAGACATTTTCCTTCCGTCGACAAACACTCACCTTTCTTTCCCCCCTCCACTCGGTGTTTTTCACCGCCTAAAATACGCCCTTGGGCGGCTAGCTCCCCCCCCCCCCCCATTTGACCTTCCCTCTAGTGTTTATTCTCCCATGTCAACCCCTATTCTCACAGAGGCAAGTTGAGGAGGCGTGTAAGAAAGAGGAATGGGGAAAAAACTCCTTAAAGATCGAATTATCTCGATGATTATCAAATTATCTGGATGATAATCGGTTTATCTCGAAAATAATCGACTTATCTTGATAGAAATCGATTTATCTCGATAGTAATGGATTTATCTAAAGAATAATCGATTTATCTAGATATTTATCTCGAGAATAATCGATTTATCTAGATATATATCTCAAAGATAATCGATATATCTCGATAATTATCGATTCCTCTCGATGATAATGGATTTATCTGGAGAATAATCGACTTATCTCGATAGTTATCTCGAAAATGATCGATATATCTCAATAATTATCGATTCATCTCGATGATGATCGATTTATCTCGAAAATAATCAACTTATCTCGATAATAATCGATTCATCTCGATGATAATCGATTTATTTCCATGACAAACGATTTATCTCGAAAATAATTTATTCATCTAGATATTTATCTCGAGAATAATCGACTTATCTCGATAGTTATCTCGAAAATAATCGATTCATCTCGATAATAATCGATTCTAACGGAAAAATATGACATAACCTTTTTTATAGCTGAGAAAAATTATCAACAAAAAATGTTCTCACACATTTTCTCATAAAATCGATTATTATCGTCATAAATCAACATGAAACGAGACGTAAAAGATCACTTTCGTCACCTTCGATGCATTTATTCAATGGAAACAATGGGACGTAAAAAAATTGGTGGATGAGAAGTGTATCAGTGTCTGGGATGCTCTACCCCATTGGACAAAAATAAGACAATGTTTCAGCGAGTTGTTATAGAGCACCTTGAAAGCCTCGGGTACTTGCTGGCCACTTTACGATCACTCGAGTATGTAATTTAGCTTCGTGCACCTCAACCCAAGATCCTGATCGATATTTTCCTCTCGGTTATAAGACGAGACGAGATAACTCCCTTATTCTCGTGAATTTATACCAGCAAAGCGGAAATACTAGGTACAATGTTGAAAAATCAATGTACTTGTAGAGTTAAAAATACATCATGAAACCTTGAAGAAAGTCATTTTTATGAATCAATGAATCGGTCAATTTTACTTGAGAAGAGTTTAGTTTTTGGGGGATATCTCGAGATGTAAGAGAGATAGCGAAATTATTATAATGACCTTTTTTGTAGAGCGGATCAAGATCGACAAAAAAGGTTCTCATGAAACTTCCGCTATCTCCGCTAGATTCAGAGATATCCCCCAAAAACTAATATTCATTGGTTCATTACACCGATTCATTGATTTTTCTTTCGTTCATCAAAGTTTTTAATGAATATCTCTTAATCCAGAGGAGATAGCGAAATATTCATCAGGACCTTTTTTGTAGAGCAAATTGAGATCTACAAAAAAGGTCTCTATAAAAATTTCGCTATCTCCTCTAGATTCAAAGATATCCCCCGAAAAACTATTTCTGATGAAATTTTTCCAAATGACTGAATCAATGAAAATTCACTGAATTATCCCAACAACTGGAAATACGAGAAATCGTGAAAATATCTTATTGATAATGATTAAAACCCAGAATGTTGTGTTCTAATAATTTTCAACATAACAACTCTCACTGCACTTTTCAACGCTTTCGTTAATTCCTGCACGCAGGAACATCTCCCAACTCGTCTCAATATACTCATTAATTTTGTTTCTCTCATAATTCCCTTTCTCCTCAAATTGATAAAACAACCTTAGTAAACACCCAATCCCCAATTGGACCATTTATCATGACCAAGTTTATCATTAATTCACTGATTCAATATCTCCCAGAAAATTCGATTTTTCTGATTTTAAATATCGATTTATCCCGATAATTATCGATGTTAGAGAAAAATGTCAAGAGACCTTTTTCATTAAAAATTTCCTCAGCTCCAAAAAAGGTCTCTTGACATTTTCCTCTAAAATCAATATCTATCGAGATAAATCTATATTCAAGGAGAAACTAAAAAACAATGTTTCTGTTACCCTTTACACATAAATTAAAATTAAATAAAAAAATGGATTATCAAATTAAGTGCATCAGAGAGACCCCTGACCTCGCTCCGATTGTACATTATCAATTTTCTTACTTGTGAATGATATATCATGAAGAAATTTGTGAATTAATTTGAGTCAATGGAGGGGATTATGAAAAAGAGAAATCATCTGTCACTAGAATCTTATATTTGGGGTGAAAAAAAATTCGGGTATTTTGCGGAGGCGTTGGGGGGGGGGGGGGGGAGGGGGGATGCCAGACAGGGCGTGGTCACGTCCTTGAACTTGCCAAAAGACCTTTTCATCCCTCTGAACCGTTAGTTTTTCGTTTTCTTTTATCAGGGAGAGGCAGAATAGTTATCATTGTGGGATATTTCATCATGAGGATGTCAATGTGCATTTTTTGGGGGGAGAAATTCCCTCTTGACCTACCTGACAATAAAAATATTAGTCTTTTGTCAACAGAATTGAGTCGAAATTACTTTTTTTTTATTTATTTTTTTCCTTTTTTCTTTCTTTCAGAATTGATTTTGAGGTGGGGATTCATTGTTGTTGGGGTTTGGACAATTTTTTTTCCTCTGGGAGGGGACAACGGTGTCCTTGAGAGGGAGGATGAGGAGGACTCACTGCTGTGAGGGTTAAGGTAGGTTCAGAAGCATTTTCAAGCATGGAATAAACAATTTTTTGAAAATTTTGAAAAGAATGATTTACTAATCGGGGTTTTTCATGGGTAATGAGGGATTTTAGGGGTTAATGTCAAGAGACATTTTTTGTGGGTAATTAAATTCTCCACAAAAAAGGTCTCTTGACATTTTTTTCTAGAATTACTCGTTATCGAGATAATTGGGTAATTAATCACGGGTGAAAAATTGAGTTGAAACAACTTAATTCGATAATTATGGATTTATATCGGTAATGAGTGATTTTAGAGGAAAATGTCAAAAGACATTTTTTGTAGCTAATAAAATTTTCTACAAAAAATGTCTATTGACATTTTTTCCTAAAATCACTCGTTAACGAGATAATTCAATAAATATTTCTGTTATTTCTGTTTCTTCAAATGAATCGTCAAGATTAGGTAAATATGAACCCTTGGGGTATGTACTGGATAAATGCGATAAGAGTAAAGAGTACAGATGAAAGTGAAAAATATAATGGCTTTTATTTTCAAGCTGGACAAGTTTTGGAGGTCGAGTTTGGGATGTAACTGAGGAGGATGGGCTCTTTGTGGGAGAGGTAAAATGCGTAGTTGGGATTCTAGGGCCAAGAAACCACCATCATTGCCAAACCATGGTCCCCCTGGTAGTCATGGTGACTGCCGGGGTAAAGCGTTGCTGGGCAATCGATCCGCCAGGGTCAAGGTTATTCACTGAAACCTACAAAAAACCCCTTCGACTCAACACCATTGACTACGTTATTAAAGCAATTTGTCAACGTCATTCATATCATAATTGATATTTCTACATCGACGTCATCGAACATTTATCAATAGGGAATATCCAGAATGACCTAATAATTATCGAAACTGAGTAATTCAATTTTTTTTTTATTTCACTAAAAATTTATTCTCTTCATGTTATTAAACCTGGGATTATCTCGATAATGAGTGAGTCTATGAAAAAATGTCAAAAGACATTTTTTAAAGGAAATTTTATAACCTACAAAAAAGGTCTCTTGACATTTTCCTCTAATATCACTCATTTTCAAGATATCTGAATTTTAAAAACTCGATTTTTCACGTTTTGTTAAATATCAAATTATCTTCATAACAAGTGTTTTTAGAGAAAAGTGTAATAAGACATTTTTTGTAGGAAATTTCGAGATCTACAAAAAAGGTATCTTGACATTTACTCCTAAAACGACTCCTTCTCAAGATAAACCCAAATTCAAAAATTTTCAAAACTTTTGTCAATAAAATTTTCCAGTCTAGTAGTTATTTCCCTTTAAAAATCATCTCCGATTAATTAATTTGTCATCAATACTCAATGTAAAGTGTTCGACATTAATTCACCCATGCGAAAAAAAAAAAATTAGATCCACGTCATTCATATTCATGACTCTTTCAATTAATTCATCTCATTACCAATTTTTTAATATCTTGACGCTTTATTAAAAATTCCCTAATGTGTCGTCACCCCCTCCCCCACCCCTCACATGTCCAAAATATTTTAATAATTAATAAATAATGGAATAAAAAAAAAATAAATAAAAATTCAAAAATTCAACAAAAAAATAAATAATTTCTCAAAATTATTTGTCTAAAGGGTAAAAAAAATCCTTCTCGAGGCCATACACATGACCTTGAACCACTGAGGGGGATGAGAATTTATCGAACGCAAGTACTTTCACTGTTGTACAGTGCCTAGAACCACCCACAGTACCCAAAACACATCCTACAATAGTTGATCGTCACCATCACACTTTCCCCTCCAAACAACCCTGGAACTTTCTCCACCCTGTATCCTCAAATCCTCCTCAACCCCCCAGGAGGTGAGTCTAGACGTTAACCACCCACCCACCCACTCAGTTTACTCAACTTATTCCGACCTTCTCAGAAATATAGACATGAATATAATTTTTTTTAAAAAACTAAAATAACAAATTTCTCATTTTAACTAATTACAAAAATACTCATATCTCCGTAATTAAGGGATTAATCAAAATTTATCAAAAGACCTTTTTTGTAGAAAAAATCAAGATCTAAAAATAAGATCTCTTCAAAAATTTCGATATCTCCTTTAGATCCAGAGATATTCATTAAAAACTCTTTTTCAATCAAAAATTTCAGAGAAAAAAAAATCGAAAAAGTATATAAATATCAGTAGAATAATAATTATAGTAGAGTTGTTTATTTGAATTTATAAACCTGGAAATTCTGGAGAAAAAAAAAAATTATTTAACCATGATAAAGGGTGGTCTTACCAATTGGGACGTAATCTACTTATTCACTGAGCTTGAAAAAATTTGTTTTATCCTCGTATGTAACATGAAAATAGTAGGAAGAGGGGGTTTAATGTGCATTTGCATCCCTTCACAGTATTTATTTCCAATAGCTCGGATAACTACCACTTGGTCATAAGATATTAAATAAATTCACCCCCTCATTGACGTTAGAGAAAGAGAATATAATTTATAGTCAAGTGAATAAAAATGATTTCAATAAATATATCAAAATATTTCATTCCAATTAAATATAACTAATATCAAAAAATATTTTCAATATTTTTAATAAATGAAATTAATGAATAAATTAAAAAAAAAAAAAATTGTAAATTTTTGAAATGAAAGATTATTTGATTTTAGAAAGAAAAGAAAATATAGAGGTTCTTGTACTTGGTCACTCCCCCCCCCCCCCCCCCCTCCTAGAGTTCAAAATACTAACGCCATTTTGAATAAATTACCATTGCCCTTGAAATGAACTCTACCAAAACAATTTTATAGTGAAAATGTAAACAGAATTGATTTTACTTGATTTAAAAAATAGTTTTTAGTTGATATCTCTGAAACTATAGGAGATAGAGGAATTTTTGAGAGAACATTTTTTGTAGATCTGACTTTTCTCTATAAAAAAGGTCCTTTTGTAGATATCGCTATCTCTCTTAGATTATGAGATATTTTCAAAATAAGTGAAAAAAAAGTTGAAATTGTTATTTAAAAAAAAAAATTATTGTCATTTATCAATGAATTTTGGCAATCAATTGGTGAATTATTGGGGTTAGGAAATTTTTATAGTTGTTGTGAAGACATGTAACACCAGCAAGAGAAACTGAAGGAGAAGAAAAGGACGCAGAATCGCAAAATCGATAAAATTGCCCCAGACGACCTTGAGGGGAGCAAAGCACCCTTACGTCGACCCTCACCTAACCTCCAAAAATTCAGCGAGACACGATATATAAAATCAGGTGGTAGGGGGAGGGGGTGGGAGGCTCCGTCGCGACTAAGTTGCGTCTCTGCGATTTTCCCCCCCCCCCCCCCCTTTATTTTTTTACTAGAATGAACGTTTTATCCTGGATACCCACGGGAAATTCTGTATTGTTCAATTTCATCCCTTTATCCCTCATTTCAGATGAATTCAACTACTTTCGAGACATTTTACTGCAATTATTACCCCTAAAATGGTGAAAATAAAAAAAAATGAAAATTTACAAATTTCGTAAATCAAACGTTGTAAATTAAATTGCAAATAACTCGGTAAAAACGAGGATTAGAAAAATTTGTCAAAAGACATTTTATCTAGAAAATTTAATCATCTACAAAAATCATCTCTACACATTTTTCCATAAACCCACTTGTTCAAGAGATATCAACAAAATAATAAAAATCAAAATTTAATTTTTTTCAAAATTCATCAAAAACTTTTTACAAATTATTAAAAAATCAATTTTAATCAATAAAATACCTGATTATCATTATTCTCATATCGTATACCAATACATACTCGAATAAAAAAAAATTACCCCAACAATTTTACCAAATAATTCTCATAAATATTGCAAATAAAATATCATTTAAAATTACTTTCAGAGGGGATATATTGTCATTGTTTTATTAATTCACCCCCTCCCTCACCCCCTCAGACGGTTCAATAATGCCTGATATATCCACTCTCCCTATATATAAAAGTTGATACAGTCTTCATATGCCCAGTAATCAAGCATTGACGATAATTTCGCAAGTTTTTCACGATGAAAATTACATGAAGCGAGTCAGTTATGGGAGACGCCAATGTGGCTAGTTGTTGAGCAAGTGGGAGGAATAAGAGGGACGAGAGAGGGTCAAGCCTTCTGTCCTCTAACTGAATTAGCATGTCTGAGTGAGCTTCGATCACACGGGTATTCATAAATGTATGATGGAGATATGGATAAACACTGTAAGGGTGGTTTAAATACCTTTTTACAACGAATAAATATAAATTGAAAAATGAGAAAATAATAAATATCGTGTAAATGACCCTTTACCACTATTTTTTACCGGTATTTTTTGTCAAATGTACAGCATTATTCATCGGGAAAATTTATAATAATAGATAGACGTTAAAAAAAATGTTTGTTTATCATAATAATGGGTAAATAAAAGTTGAAAATTGATGGATTCAGTGTGAAATATAAATTTTTTCATTTACAGATTCATTATTTTGATGATATCTCGGTAATTATTGGATTTAAAAGAATTTGTCAAGAGACATTTTTTGTAGAGGAGAAAATTTTCTACAAAAAATGTCTCTTGACTTTTTTTCGTAAAATGCGTTATTACTGAGATAATTAAATAAATAATAAAAAATCACGTTAAATCTACTTTTTAAAATTATGATTATCAATTATTATCAATTATCTCATAAACAAGTGGTTTAAAATAAAAATATCAAGAGACCTTTTTTAAACCTCTCAAAATTTTCCACAAATAATGTCTCTTGACAATTTTCCCTACAACCATCCCCTACAGAGATATTCAAATAAATAATAAATCCCAAAATCAATATTTCCTCCTGAATCTTAAAAAAAAGAAAAAACTCAGATTAATTTTAAATAAATTAATCCAATTTCATAATTAAACACAAGATATTTTTATTGTTCACCTCACTCTTATAATAAAACCGTCTAGACGCTTTTTCATTTCCCCCAATATACTCACATATTAATGCAAATCAACTCGAGTTCAATGTACAAAATGAGATTTTCCAGGTTACATGTACCAAAATTATCTCTTTAAATTCATCGCAGATATAAACTAAAATTATCCCCACCCCCCTCCCAACAACCACCCAGTCTCTTCCTTATTCAATAATTTAGCGAATCGAGTAGAAAAAAAAAAAAAATGTCGATAAATCGTGATAGATTGCGCTTTCCGCTATCGCATGCAACCGCTCTACACGCACTGTGTCAAGGCCCTCTGGCACACGCTCGATGCTAATAGACTCGTAGAGAATGGGTGAAGAACGGTAGGGGGAGGAGGGGGGGATATCATTCCTCACTACCGCGTATAGTAAACTCGTGTGTCGCAGAGGGAATAATCGGTTTCACATGAGAAAACGGAACCTCACGAGAAATCTATATATTTACTAACGTGTCTAGTAAAGGTTGTTTCAATGATGACCCAATTCCTGGGTATTACGTAATTATTTTTTTTTTCATCTGTCTATGATTCCTCTTCCTTTGTTAATCTCCGGAAATTAATGTACCTTTTATGTATGTAGAATTATTTTTTTAAAAATTTTCTTCAGTAGAGAAATTGTAAAATTGTTTTTTGGGAATATCTCGGGTTTTAAGAGAGATGGAAAAATTTTGGTGGAGACCTTTTTTGTAGAGGAGATTGGGATTTACAAAAAAGGTCCTCTTAATTATTTTGATATCTTTTATGGATTTCGAGATATTTAGGAAAAAGTGATTTAGTAAATTCGGTCTAATTTTCTTTTTTTGATTTTTTCGTTACAGTTTTTGATGAATATATCTGGATCTATAGGAGATATCGAAATTTTTGTAGAGACCTTTTTTGTAGAGGAGATTGGGATTTACAAAAAAGGTCCTCTTGATGATTTTGATATCTCTTGTAGATTTCGAGATATTTAGGAAAATGTGATTTAGTAAATTCGGTCCAATTTTCTTTTTTTGATTTTTCGTTACAGTTTTTGATGAATACATCTGGATCTATAGGAGATATCGAAATTTTTGTAGAGACCTTTTTTGTAGAGTAGAATAAGAGCTGGAAAAAAGGTCCTCATGAATATTTTGATATCTCTATTATATTCAGAGATATTCATCGAAAAGTGTTGACCCGTTTGGAGTTGAATAAAATATTTGTCTAGAGATTAATATTTAATGTTGAATTAATTAAATTTGATCATTTTCAACTGGAACAATGTAACAAAGAGACACCCTATAAATAATGAAATAAGCCCAGAGAAATGGATGGAAGAGAGATCAATACACTGAGGATATAGTTCCATTCATAGTACTCCAACGACCCAGACGAAAATCCATTCCCTCGATATTATAAAAACTCGAGGAGAATCGAGTCTCGACGACTTATTAATCAGTCCAACGGTAGAATACCCAGTATAGATATGTCAAGTGTCCTCCACAATTTATCAGCTAGATCAATGTATTCTTACATAAATTAACGGAAATACTTGATGAAGAATTTGATTAAATCACATTATTATTTTTTTGTTTTTCAAAATATCTCCTATCCCAATCGAAATATCAAAATGACCAAGAGGACCTTTTTTATCAAGAAAATTTCAATCTCCAAAAAAGGTCTCTTCACTAATTCCGCCATCTCCCTTAGATTCAAAGATATCCCCAAAAAACTTCAAAAAAAAAAAATTATCTCAACGAGTTTTTCCCAATTCCCCCAAAATGGACCTCATTAATTAATCAATATCACCTAACCAAACAATACAATTACAATCCAACACCTCTCATTTTAAAATTCTCAAAAAAACCTTAAAAATGAAAGAAAAAATATCAAATTTCACTCTACCAATTTTCTACAATGCCCAATTAAAAATTCCCCCATCTTTACCCTAAATAATTTCCGTGTGAATCTGTGTCGCACGTGTTTCAATTACCGATAATTCATGCGTATTGCGAGGCTAATGTATACACAATATATACAGAGACGTGCTCCATGCCCAGTGAACCAAGTGAGAGAGAGAGAGAGAGAGAGAAAGGGTTCAAGCAAGGCTCAACTCGTTCGGTGTAATGCACAATTCGACGTAATCGGCTGTAAGTGTTTTGACTAAATAATATAAAAAAATAATAATAATAACAGTATGTATGAACCCAAGAGGCCTTAAGGTATAATACCACTTGCCATTACACATTATTCCGTATGTATTTACTGTACGCGTATGGTTTGAGCGCGCGCACAGAGACAGGACTCACAGGTTAGCCTCGGCCCACATTGGCATAACACTTTCACTGACGTAATACTTTGCTCTAAACTGTTGCGTTTGCCTTTGCCATACGTTTAAAAACCTCTCTACTCACCCCACCCCCCCCTCTCCGGCATTTTTTTTTTCGCCACATATGTGCCCAAATGCCAATTTACACGCTCGAATAATAATTTATTTTATTGTATTTATTTCCGCAATCCATTCCTTCCGGACAGACTTGTATTTATTGTTTTGCGATAAGAATTGTGTTTTTGATGGAGTGACTAAGGGTAAAACTTATCAGTTGTACATACGTGAGTTAATAAATTGTTTTTTTAAAAAAAAATGAGAATTTGAAAATTATTTTGTTTTTATGGATTTATAAATATCGATTTATCTCGATAATTATTGGGTTTAGGGGGAAATGTCAAGAGACATTTTTTGTAGATTTTAAAATTTTGATGAAAAAATGTCTATTGACTTTTTTATGTAGAATCACTCAGGAGGGAGATAATTTGATTTTTATTGAGATATTGAAATATTGAAAAATTGAAAATTGAGGTTTCAGTAATTTAATTATGAATTTATGGGGTTTTGAGAGGGGGGAACAGGGGGAATTGATTGATTATTTTGGTTAACCTCATTTCGATGGGGTAAACCGAGAGAGATGGAGTATATTGCGATGGTACTTGGATCAAACAGTATAAGGAAATGTTGAGATTGAGGTATTGAGTAGGAATTGCGAAAGTGTTTGCGCACTAGTACATTGGATAAATCCAAGGATGAAGAATTACATGATTTGTAATATCAATAGACCAACTATTTATATTTTCAAACAATAATATTGTAATTAAAATTAAAAATTGTTAAAGAAAAATCAAAAATTCATTGAATTTTATTGAAAATTCTACATGTTCAGTCACAATAGTTATGTAGATCTTCGGCTAAATGCCAAAATACTGACCAGCTCAAGGTACAGTAACATCTGTATTGTGCAGTCATTGCGATTCTATTACCACAGACAATATTTACGTAATAATTATTGTGGGGATTCAGTTAAAACGAGTAGAACAAGTTTTTGGTGGATATCTTTGAATCTAGAAGAGATAGCGGAATTTTTATAGATACCTTTTTTGTAGATCTCATTCTGCTCTACAAAAAAGGTTCTTATGAAAATTTCGCTATCTCCTCTAGATTCAGAGATATTCATCAAAAAGTGTCATAGAGAAAAAAATTATTGAATAAACAAGAGGAATAATCAGTTTTTTGAAAATATCTCGAAATCTAGAGGAGATAGCGAAATTTCAATGAGGACCTTTTTTGTAGAGGAGAATGAGAGGTACAAAAAAGGTTATTATAAAAATTTTGATATATCTATTAGATTTCGAGTTATCTAAAGAAATAAAACAATGTTAACATCAATATTTTCCTTATTTCTTTGTTTTTTGTTGTTTATGAGTTATGAACTTCCGCAGGATGCGAATAAAACATGAAAAATTGTCTAAAAAAAACCGTATGCAATACATGTACAAATGATACACAAGGTATCATGGCCTAGGGCGTTGTAGTCTTCAGAGACTATTGAAAGCCCTGACCCCGATTTACTGAAAATGTCAACACATCTCCAGTTTACCGGCATTAATCCAGCCAATACAAACGCACATACCTATTCCAATTGAATTGTACACATGCACATGATGTAAGAAATTCTTATATTGATAATGTTCAAGTGTTGAGGTAGCCATCTTGAATTTACTTTCAAACTCACTGGTAAACAGTTGTCAGCGCAATATACATACGAGTGAGTGAGTATGTGGCAATATGAGGAAGCCGATTACCCAATCATTGGGTTCTCTCAATCTTAGGTATTCATTTGTGTTGTAATATTCAATGAAAAAATGACTATTAACATCTCCTTGAATGACAAAAACAATTGACAACTTATTCCCAATTTTATCCAAACAATTCTACTCAACATTTCATCAAATATCTCCGAATCTAGAGGAGATGGCAAATTTTTTAAGAGGACCTTTTTTTTAGATCTCATTCTACTCTACAAAAAAGGTTCTCATAAAAATTCCCCTATCTCCCCTAGATTCAGAGATATCCATGAATTTAGAAAATTGAGTATTTTATTTTGGGATAAATTAATTGCTGGTTATCTCAGAATTTAAAGGAGATAGGAGAATTTTTATAGAGACCTTTTTTGTAGAGCAGAATGAGATCTACAAAAAAGGTCCTATTGCAAATTACTCCATCTCCTCTAGATTCCGAGATATCTCAAAAAAATTGAAATAAAAATTTAGTCAACAGGTTTTATTGAATAATTGATAATTAAATTAAATAAAAATTAATTGACCAATTGTAATTGGAGCATATTGAATGTAATTGTTACATCTGAATAATTGAGGACTAATTATTGCTCAATAAAATTGCAATAATTCTCAAACAGTTGCATAATTATCAGGTCATCATTACCAATGGATTTAAAATGAATTGAGAACATGAGTTTGATATGCAGGAAGGAAGGTATATAAATTGCGTTACACCTGTTTAGTTATTTAATGTATGTGTTTGAGGATATATATAGGAGTCATCGAATGAGCAAGAGAAATCTATTTCCGTGGTACAGCCCCTGAGGCCTCGGAACTCTCAGCCAAGGATTTATGTGTTTTTGGGGAGGGTCAAGGGAACGAGGGTACAGTGAACAAGTGCGTTAGGGGACACCTACTGATGCAATACTGGGGGGGGGGGGGGGGTCTTTATTTTATTTCCTATTGAAATCATGTGTTTCAATCGATTATACGTGTCATGGACTCGAATAATCGCAATTTTTTTTAAGAAAAAAAAATTATTTAAATTCAATATTTTATTGTTAATTCATTTAACTCGAGAATGAGTTATTCTAGGTGAAAATGTCAAGAGACATTTTTTTTAGGTGATGAAATTTCCTACAAAAATTGTCTCTTAACATTTTTTTATAAATCCATTCATTAACGAGATAATTTAATAATTAATAGAGACGTTTATTATTTCAATCATTATCCCGTGAATTAATGATTCTACGAAAAAATGTCAAGAGACCTTTTTTGTAGCTGACAAAATTTTGTACAAAAAATGTCTCTTGACATTTTTCCTAAACCCAGTAATTTCAAAGATAATCCATCTAATTCAATTATTCTTCATTCAATTTATTCATTAATTGATAAAATAGAAAAAAAGAGGATCGATGGATATTCCAAGTATCTCTGGCATTAATGATTGACGTTCATAACTATAGATAGAATCCGGTGAGATTGTCACGCAGCCTTGGCCACGGCGAAAGTGATACACGTACACACCAAAGACGAAATACTCTCTTGAATATTTTTTAAATGAACATTGCGTGAGTCCATTTGTACTCAATTCTCCAAGATTACTTTTTTATTATTATTATATCTCGTTAAAGTATTATAACTATTGCTGTGAAATTCCCCCGACTTTCGATAGTCAAACAGATATCAATAATTATTAATTAACATTGACAGTCCTTCAATTGAGCTCATTTTTAACATTTCCTCAATTATAATTTTTCAAATAACGAGAAATAATTTTATTAGAAAATCTAGTAGGATGTCATATCTCAAATGTACCACCTCCATATACCCTTAAAATACCCAATAACCATCATCTTCAGAATATCAGAAATTGAAATTTTCCAATAATTGAAGAAGAAGAGATAAATTGATTCGTCTCCTCTAAATATAAAAAATCTATAGTAGACTGATTTAACAAATCTTTGATTATCTCGAGAGCAATTGAATTTACGAGAAAATGTCAAGAGACATTTTTTGTCTAAAATTTCTCAAGCAACAAAAAATGTCTCTTCACATTTTCTCATAAGATTGACTGTTTCTGAGATAATAACATATTTGATTAAATGTGGTGAATTTAGTTGTTATATTTTAACAGATATATTCAATAAAATGTCAACTGACAACTCCACCCAATTCCTGAACTAGTGAATAAGTTGAATAGATAGCTCAGAGTTCCTAGACCCCCCCCCCCCCTCCACTACATTCGCACAAGCCTCAATACCCAGCTAGAAACTACAATAGCCCCGATAAATATCAAATGGACATGGAAAGTGATACTTAATGTGTTCCCTCCTGTTTAACTCAAGCCAAAGGCTAAATATCTCACGCGACTGGCCTACTAAAGGTCGTTACCTCCTCTCCACAAGTCATAAGTCAGAAACCTCAATAACGAGTTTTAAAATTCAATACAATGAATGACGAAATTCATTAATTCAAGTTGTACAGTCCATGGGTTTTGGGTGTTTTTAAATCCAACTAAATGTCAAATTTTACTCGATTGTGATTGTTCAAGGCCAGTTGATTGTAATACAATTGAAAATAATCTATTGAATCAACTTTAATTATCAATCATTGACATTGTTAATTATTACTGAAACATTCTGTCTATAAACGTTTTATTTTTTATTTTTTTCAATTCACAATTTTTAATCAAATTTTAATGGATTTGGGCTTAATACGTTCATTGAGAAATTTTCAAACAATTTATCAGACAATTTATTGGATAAATAAACTGATGATAAATTATTAATACATGTTCAAAAGTTGATTGGTTTTGTCATGTGAGAATATACAACTGTAAACATTAAATTTGATAAAATAAATGGGATAACTGTTTAATTTTCTAATCAACAAAATGAGACTAATTGCATTTGAAATTTTATGGTAAATTGTGACTTTGAGATACTTTTTATAGACTTAATTATTTTAAGTAATTTGACATGTCAACAATTGACAGTTGATATTTATCAAATTGATGAATTTTAGTTGTTTTACAATCAACTAAACACGATAAATCCCAGTCGAATGGAATTTTTTGCTTCTCTCAGTTGAAGAAAAAAAATCAAAACATGTAATTTTACGGAAGTAAATTCAATTGAAGGGACTGGCTTCACTTGGATATCCTTGAACAACTAAATGAGAGTGTTTCACGTATTGAGAATAGAACAAAAAAACAGGTAATACAGTGTCTCATTGGGTGTATGAGTTGGATGAAATAAAACGAAATCACAAACAACATAAATTGCGTGTAAATACATATACGTTAGTTGTATTATGAAAGAGCTGTAAATTGTCAAAATTGGGACACGCATGAGTACACGATGTGTAGAATGTGTCGATGCACACCTTTGAGAAAAACACGAGTTGTTTTCCTTTTTCATTATTTCTTTCTTTCTCTCTTTCATACTTACGAGAATGGATAACGCAATTATGTACTAACGCGGATGCCCGCTCGCAATTTGTACGGAGGAGGGCCTTGGCCGGTTTTCCTTTCAAAGGCGAAAACCACATACCGGTTTTCTTCGGACAATTGTGTAAATATTGCAAGTGGGTAAACACATGGGAGACGATGATGCACGACATCTATTTGAATTTCTCATTAATATCATCAATAATTCAATAGTGAAGTGATAAAACAGGCATATCTCCGAAACTAGGGGAGATATCGAAAATTTTAAAAGGACCTTTTTTGTAGATCTCAGTCTCCTCTACAAAAAAGGTTCTTATGGAAATTTCGGTATCTCTCATAGATTTCAAGATATTTATCAAAAACGGTTTTTAGAGAAGAGGATAATTGATTTTATGTAGTAATCTAGGAATCTGAGGAAGATGGAGAAATTTTCATGAGGACCTTTTTTGTAAAGAAAAGTGAAATCTATAAAAAAGGTCTCTATGAAAATATCTCTATCTCTTTTAGATTTTGAGATATTTTCTAAAAACTGAAGTGTCCCAAAGTGAAATTGAATTATTGATCACTTTCACTGTGAAATTATTTTAGAAAAGTAGATTCCTGTGATATCGTTTGAGGGTTCGGGGTTTTCATCGCTGGTAAATGGTTATTCAAAGCCGGTAAAGTAGATTTTTCGAAGGGTAATAAAGAACACTTACCTTTGCTGGTTTCAGCCATGAGGTTTTCTGTTTTGATGTCTGCTCTCGCGGTATAAGGCATCGAAGAGGAAGGAGAGATTTGCGTCGATGGTGCAGCTAGTTTTTCTGTACAAAAAAAAAAAAAATATTTTTCAATGTTTTTCTCAATCTCATACGCATTTTTCTCTTTCTAAAAATCCATAAAAATGACATTCATCAATTTTAAAATCAATTTCCAATGAATATATCCGAAACTAAGAGAGATATCAAAATTTCTAAAGAGACCTTTTTTGTAGAGAACAATAAGAGCTACAAAAAAGGTCTCTTCATAATTTTTGATATCTTCCTCAGATTCCAAGATATTTCCAAAAAACTAATTCTAGAACAACTGAATCATTCTGTTTTATGATTTAATTGATGAATTAATCAATGAAAAATGTAATTATGAATTTATTAAAAAATTCTGAACAACAATTTAATAAAATAAAATTTTAGTCGATACTGCAGTCTTCTACTTTTTCAGCTAAATTTAATTGAATGTCTCACGTAATTTAAATACTATTCTCACCTGCTAAAAGTGGATTTGCAGCAGCGATATTGTACCTCTGCCGCCTGTACGAATGAATGGTGGATGTTGTTGTTGATGATGGTTGACTTGCTTCAGCTAGATCAGCCTGCAATTCACGTAGAAAAGTATCCAGTGATTCAAAGGGTTCATCGTTAACACCTGACATACCCTCGCCATCCCCTGAAGGCACATTGGTTGGTGCAGCTGGTGCACCCACTAGGGCATTTAATTCCATCGTAGAGAACTCCACAGATTGACCAGTGCTACTTTCCTAAAGAAAATAACATTAAAATATAATTAAAAACGTATTCTCTCTCAATTGAGAACGAAAATAAAATTTTCAAATTGATTATTTTGCAGATATCTCTGAAACTAGTGGATTTAGGGGAAAATATCAAGAGATCTTTTTTGTAGAGGAGAAATTTTTTGATAAAAAATGTCTCTTGACTTTTTTATTTAAATTGAATAGTTTTAGAGATATTCACAAAATGGTAGAATCAATTGTACAAACCTGAAGACACTGTGTCAAATCCACCATTTTCCCATCATTATCAGGGCACCAAAGCAATTCATCATCTATGAAGGGCATGTTTGACTCCTCCTTGGGTACAAGACTGGAGGTGAGCGTCAGGGTATGTGATACAGGGACCGGCATTGGGACCTGTACCTTGCGGTGGGGCTTTTTTAGCCACCCCCGCGCCTGCTAACATCCAAAATCGACGTCCAGTGTACTCACGCCAACCACTCAAAGACAGTAAATCCTCTCTGTGCCCTGAAAACAAAATATCCAAACACATTAGAAATGTCACGACAAAATAAAACAATTCAATCTTTCACATCTCTCTAAATATCAAATTATCTCGGTAATGAGTAACGTTAGAGAAAAATGTCAAGAGACCTTTTTTGTAGGGAATTAAATTTTCTAAAAAAAATGTCTTTTAACATTTTCCTCTAAAATTACTCATTATCGAGATAAATGCATAATTAAAGATTTAACTCATTATATTTGATTACTCCATTACCAAGTTCTTAATGAACAATAAAAAATTAATTAATAATTAAAAATAAGAGTTCATTAACTGGTATTCCCCCCCAACATCATTGAATAATAAAGAATAAGGAGCGTGAAGAGGCAGAGACCCCGGCATTTCCATGAAAGTGAAAATCGAGTGAAAACTTTCTTTCATTTAAGAGTTGTTTCACTTCCTGTGAGCGTAACCTCGGCTTCTCTTCGTGGCTGCATTTTCTATACAGCCTCTACTTGTATTTTACGTAATCGCAACAACCGAGAAAGAAAGTTTTCTACAAGCTACAAGAGGTTAACATCCTCTCTAGGTATACGTACCTATTTAAATCTCACTTTTTTTATTCATTTCTCTTTCCACTCCTTTTATTAATTACGATTGAACGCGTAGAGTTCAATGTCTTTTGTCAATGCAATAACTGTAGTTATGGGGACAACCCTCAATAATCATTAACATTATCATTATTATTGATTATTGGGTATTTAATTCAGTAGGAAAATCGTTAATCGTTATTTATCAAATTTCACATTTTTGTTGATTGCATTTATATTGATAACGAGTGATTTTAGACAAAAATGTCAAGAGACATTTTTTTTAGCTTACAAAATTCTTCATAAAAAATGTCTCATGAAATTTTTCTCTAAAATCGATTATTATCGAGATATTTCGATATTCACATGAAATTCGATTTTTTCTCTGTTACGATTTCAATATTTTTTGATAATTATGTATTTATCTTGATAATGAGTGGTTTTATATAAAAATGTCAAGAGACCTTTTTTTTAGCTTATAAAATTCTCTATAAAAAATATCTCTTGACATTTTTCCCTAAAATCATTAATCACCGAGATAATCAGTTTTTAAATATGTAGAAAATCAAATTTTTACCTTTTTGAGGTTAGAATATTGTTATTTTTTTTTCGGTGAAGGTTCTGAGATTTAAATTTACTTTTTTTCCCCGCCAAAAACAGTACCATCATGGCCGACGATGGCAATAGCTCGTCGGACGAGAGTCTTGACGTTACATCTCCAAATTTTGATCCTCTGAAGGCATTATATTCTTCAAAAACAAAGATTCCGGTTCCTGAAGCTCCCACGTACGATAATATAACGAAATGGGAGTCAGTGTTCAAAGGAATAGCCGCAAAAGTGAGTTTTTTCAAGGAACCCATTTGGCAATTCTAATTTTCTCAATTTTTTTTGGTTTGAAAAGTCTAATTTTCGTATTATTGTAACAGATGAGAGTGAAAAGAGATGATGAAGTCGAGAGGCGTTTTTTGTCGCATCGAGGTGAGTGGACATGACCGTTTAATGACTTTTTTTTCAACGCCACGTGAATCACACGAGCGAGTGGACAGTGGAGACTGAATGGAGGTTAGATTGTCCTCGTTGCGCGCGCCATTTCGGGAGGGAAATTATCCGACAGATGGCGCCACAGTCTCCATCTACGAAAATTCAAACAGGAGAGGAATGAATTCTACTCAATTACACGCGTAAACTCAGAAGAGATAATTCTAATAATTTAATGACCTTCCAATTTTAGTCTACTCATTAATAATCATTAGTATGATAAAACAACTTGAAAGATATTTTTGAATACGAGTCGAGTTAAATATATAAATAACTATGTAATTATAGGAGTTGGAAGAAAGTGTCAAGAGATATTGTTCGTGGGAAATTTTCTTATCTGCAAGAAAGGTCTCTTGACATTTTTTTCTAAAATCACTCATTGATGAGATAAATGCGTAATTTTTATTACGACTAATTGTAAATTGAATTGCATCTCAAGATTTTTTAAATATGAAATTATCTCAGAAACGAGTAATTTCAGAGGAAAATGTCAAGAGACATTTTTTTTAGAAAATTTAATTCTCTACAAAAAAGGTCTCTTGACATTTTCCTCTAAAATCACTCTTTAACGAGATAAATGTATAATTACAGAAGATAAAAGAATAAACTTGTTCATTTTTTTATCTCTTCGCCAGAAAATAACAATCCACGTACGATCGAAGGTTGATATAATCCCCCCCTCTCAAACACACTCGAATGAATCAAAACATGTATAACCCAGTACCCCCTCCCCCCCCCCCCCTGAATTTGACCTCAGAGTGCGTCAATGAACGTCCACGTAAAAGCCTATTGTTTCCATTTAATCAATGTCTGCCACTCTCTCACGTTGATCATCAACAAAAACCCCAACGTCAGTCAATTTCACCCCTGACCTGACAAAACCTCAAGATAATCCAATGATTGAGGATATCCAAGTGAAGCCAGTCCCTTCAATTGAATTGACTTCCGTAAAATTACATGTTTTGATTTTTTTTCTTCAACTGCGAGAAGCAAAAAATTCCATTCGACTGGGATTTATCGTGTTTAGTTGATTGTAAAACAACTAAAATTCATCAATTTGATAAATATCAACTGTCAATTGTTGACATGTCAAAATACTTAAAATAATTAAGTCTATAAAAAGTATCTCAAAGTCACAATTTACCATAAAATTTCAAATGCAATTAGTCTCATTTTGTTGATTAGAAAAATTCTCCATTGAATAATTAAACAGTTATCCCATTTATTTTATCAAATTTAATGTTTACAGTTGTATATTCTCACATGACAAAACCAATCAACTTTTGAACATGTATTAATAATTTATCATCAGTGTATTTATCCAATAAATTGTCTGATAAATTGTTTGAAAATTTCTCAATGAACGTATTAAGCCCAAATCCATTAAAATTTGATTAAAAATTGTGAATTGAAAAAAATAAAAAATAAAACGTTTATAGACAGAATGTTTCAGTAATAATTAACAATGTCAATGATTGATAATTAAAGTTGATCCAATAGATTATTTTCAATTGTATTACAATCAACTGGCCTTGAACAATCACAATAGAGTAAAATTTGACATTTAGTTGAATTTAAAAACACCCAAAAATGTACATCTCCAATAATCAAATTTGATTTTCTTTAAAATCGTCGATTGAAAAAATTGGATTAAAAAAATGTGAAAAGTAGAGTGGATGAATGCCTGTAGCCCCAAAGGGTAGATATATATGTGTTGGCCGTCGGCCAATAGCTCTCGGTAGTTGATAAATCACGAATCCCTGACCCAGTGCAGTTTTATATTTACACGGACGCTCACACCCATCTCCATCTCTCTTTCCCTCCCCCCCCCCCCCTTTCTATCCATTCTCTCCCTTACCTCAAGGGAAATTTATACATTGGTAATCCAGTGAAATGTCTTCGGCCTCGTAAAACTCGTACGGTGGTGAAAATTATGGGAAAAAAGAAAATTGAGGGATGGAGGATTGTTGCAGGGGGTCAGGAGGAAGCGTAAAACGTGTGTTAAAATGTAATGGTGGTGCGGTGTGTGTGTGTACAGCACTTGTTGCGTCCGGGCGTCGACCTCGGTTCAACCCGTGGCGCCGACATAACCAATGTACGCTTCACTTGCATTTGAGGATACGTGGATTTTATGGATTATTAATGAAAATACTGCGGACATTTCATCAATAATAATCGTTGATTATATTCACCCTCCCATGACCATTCTCTCTTTAATTCACTGACGAATTTGCTAAACCTTAATAACTCGATTTTCCTTCAAATTTAGTTTTTCGTGAATATCTCGGGATCTAGAGGAGTTACCGGAATTTTGATAGATACCTTTTTTGTAGAGCGATTCGTGATGTATAAAAAAGGTCCTATTGATGATTCCGCTATCTCCTCTAGATTCAGAGATATTCAGGAAAAACCTATTTAAATTTTTTTTTTTTTTTGAAATTACTCATTATTGCCGAAAAATATTGCATCGGTAATGCGTAAAAATTTTGATTTTATAATCCGGGCAATGATGGCGTCATAAGCAAAGAGTCGACGGCACTTGTTGCACCCGGGCGTCGACCTCGCAATACAGAGTGTGAGGCACTTGAATGCATACCACGAATGAGAACGACGAGAGAAGGCGAATTTTCCTTCCCTCGAAACGATTGTGTCGGCATTGTTCACAGGACAGGGGTTACATTCTTCATTTTTTTATTCTACCATTTCGACAGTAGATTCTACTTGAATTGAAATACAATGTAAATAAACACCGTATCATATTGAATTGAGAGGGGGAGAATATTACGTCACAGAGAGATTTAGAAGTGGAGGCTGCGGTGCTGGAGACGGAAATACTTCCGACATTAATCACCAACAGTTTAATTCAATTCACATGACCTGACTCAATGTTTAATTGAGAATTTAACCCAGAAATTAAACACTTTTAATTATCAATTGATGTAGATTATCAAATGAAATTTATTTTCAACGAAAAATCCAAATTGGCTAGTTTTTTTTTTTCAAATATCTCAGAAACTAGAGGAAATATCGAAATTTTTGTGATGACCTTTTTTGTAGAGCGATTCGAGATCTACAAAAAAGGTCCTCTTTAGAATTCCGCTATCTCCGCTAGATTCCGAGATAACCTCTAAAAACTGATTGTTCCACTTAATTTTTTTTTTCATCAAAGTTTTTCATGAATATCTCTGAATCTATAAGAGATGGAAAAATTTTCATGAGGACCATTTTTGTAGAGCAAAATGAGCTCAACAAAAAAGGTCATTACAAAAATTTCACCATCTCCTCTAGATCCCGAGATATCGATGAAAAAACCAACTCGAGTTGACTAATTACGTGAATAATTCCCTCTCAATTCAAGTAATTTCCTATCCCCTAAAATTAAATAATTTCCCCCATGCCTAGAGGGAGATGGTGAGATAATCCAAGGGCCTCGTCGCGAAAGTAACAGTACCTAGTTCACGTTTAAAGTAAAATGCAAGAGAGTGAGACAAGGTAATGTGTGGAAGAGGTTTGAGTTTTGTACGGGGAGAGAGCAGTGGCTTTCTCTCTTATTCACTCTAATACACTATAACACTCTCTCTCTCACTCGGGTGCGCTGCCCGCCAGGACGTTGAACCCCAGCGCGACTCAACCTGGGGATCATCCGCTGGTATATGCGAACTATCCGAAACCTCATCATCTCGTTTTTCACTCGAATATCATTAAAAAACAGAAAATTGTCAATTTTCCGAAATTCCTAAAAATTACATCTTTCATCTAAAAAAAAAAAAAAACACATGTTTATATCAACGAACACGAGTATTTAATTAAATAAATTAAATTATATGGATTGAAATAAAAAATTGCAATAAATTTTTTGAAGATGAGAAATTTCATTTCTCGAATGACGTAAGCTACATGGTTACGTCCTCTCAACAATTCCCCTATTTCTTCCTTTTTTTCTTCTTTATCCTCTTCACCTCGTATTCGCGCGTGCAAACCTAACGGTTTTTCTTTTATATACACAAGAGAAACGCGCGTGAATACTCGACAAGGGACAAACGTTATCTGATGGCAATGGCTTAAGGTATCGAGATTCTTCCATTTTTTTTGACAAATCCATGATAATGTTTATTGAAAAAAAAATTTAATCGTCTAGGTTAAATTACAAGGTCAAGCAATGATAATAAATTCAGAGAAATTGAAAATTAGAGAAAAAATAAAAAAATGGAAAAATTGATTTTGTTTAATTTGAGGAAAAGAAATTGATGAATTTGTTAATTTATTTTCCTTAGAATTTGGTTCAGAGGATAGTGAAAGTGGACATGTACAGGGCACACGAGGAATTGTACAAAGAAAGGTGGAGAATGAAAAAAATAGTGGTGATGGTCGTGGGCAAATGGAAAGGGAAAAAAGACAAGTCACGAGTTTTGTTTCTTTCATCTCTCTTCCACTCATCGTTTATATATTGCAGAATCGACTACTCGCACTCTTGTAGTTTTGCTGAGGATGAAAGTTTGTGGAGAAAGCCAATTGGCACGCTTGATCTCGACTAGTGCAGTTGTTATGAACTATCAAACTACTTGTGAATTATAACGATGATCATGATATTATCATGATTTTGGGGTTATAATTAACCCCATGACATGCTAAAACCATGAAAATGAAAAAAAATACTCATTTTTTATGATTTATAGTTCTTTTTGAATCGTATTGCTTTATTACAATTTTTTGTATTCAACAAAAATCAGAATATCTCGGAAACTATTGAATTTAGGAGAAAATGTCAAGAGACCTTTTTTGTAGATTACGAAATTTTCTTAAAAAAATGTCTTTTGACTTTTTCTGTAAACCCTATAGTTTCACAGATATTTACAGAATAAAATTTAATGATTTTTTTTCAGAGAAAATTCAAGGAGAAAAAAGGGAAAAACGGATTGAGAGTTATAGAAATATTCTTGGGAAGATGCAAAATGTACTTGGACCGCTTCAAGTACTCTATCACTGTATGCAAAGCAAAATAAGAGTTAAGGTTAGTCTTTTTTGTTATTTTTTGAGCTTTTCGCGAGGGATTTATGAAGAAAGTGATTTCTAAACGAAGACATCTTTAGGGTCAACACACGTTGTCATGACTACGGCTCACCCCATGAGCAAGTGGAACTTATGTCCTTGTATTCTCTCCCTTTTGCCAATTTTTTTTTTCTTTCTACTTCCTGACAATTGATGATACCGAGACAAGGTCACAGTCCGCAAATTGGAACGCCTGGAATTCCAGAAAACCTATTTTCGCGGTATTTCATTCGACATATTGTCCTCCAAAATATAAAATAATCTCAAAATTCCTCTATTTTATTTATAATAATAAAATAACTATTTCTATCTACTTGATAATTTTCATTTTTCCAAATTGTCTAAATTTTTTTTCAAAATTGATGAATATCTTTGGATCTAAGAGAGATATCGAAATATTCATAGGGACCTTTTTTGTAGAGCAAAGTGAGTTCTACAAAAAAGGTCCTTATAAAAATTCTTCCATCTCCTCTAGATTCCAAGATATTCTCCAAAAACTAATTGATCCACTCATGTTGCCAACGATTTTCTTCTTTCGGACAGTTTTCAGAGAATATCTCGGAATCTAGATGAGATGGGATATTTTCCATGAGGACCTTTTTTGTAGAGTTGAATAAAATCTACAAAAAAGGTCTCCATGAAAATTTCCCTAGCTCCTCTAGATTCTGAGATATTAATCAAAAACTAGAAGCAAAATTGACTTTTACTTTTTTATCACTTTATTACAATTTTTTCCTTGAATTTTCATGAACCAAATTAATTAAATCCCTCTATAAATCGCATTAACATCGTCATTGTCAATTTAAAACCTAAGAAACATTGAAGAATACGGAATTGTAACGCGAAGGTCACAAGCAGCGATTATCGCTCTTGGCCATTGCTGAATATCTTTATACCTCCAGTCATCCATAAAAATCAGCAAAAAAAAAAGCCTGAAAATGAAACTTAAAACACTAAAAAAAATCCTTCGAGCCAACAATGACAGAAAGAATACGTTCAACGAGATAACTCGCGTTTCTAACCTTCGAATTATTTTTTCTCAATATTTTTTTCTAGTTATCAACGCTCTCTAAGCTTGCCTGCTGGTCGTACCTCGTCTATTACAAGTATTATGATCTATTAACGTCACCAAGCAACCCTTGAACATGTGGAATTTTAATTAATCCATAAACCATAACCCTCATTCATGTTATTCATTTTAAAAGCAAATAAACGTAAAAATCGGATTAGTCAATTCAAGTTTTTATTGATATTTCTGAATCTAGAGGAGATAGCGAGATTTTCATAATGATCTTTTTTGTAGATCTCATTCCACTCTACAAAAAAGGTTCTCATGAAAATTCCCCTATCTCCCCTAGATTCAGAGATATCCATGAAAAACTGTCATAAAAAGACTAATCAATGGAAAAATTGCTTGTTTTTGGAGAATATCTTCAAATCTAGCAGAGATAGCCCAATTTTTATAAGAACCTTTTTTACAGATCTCATTCTGCTCTACAAAAAGGGTCTCTATAAAAATTCTCCTATCTCCTTTAAATTCCGAGATAACCAGCAATTAATTTATCCCAAAATAAAATACTCAATTTCTCTAAATTTCCAATTCAATAAAACAGAAAAAAAATATTATTTCCACCATAAAAACACTAAAATTAAAAAAAAAAAAAAAATGAACAATAAATTCCTCAACATTGTCTCGAGTTTTTATCACCGAGGAGACTCGCTTATCCACCGAGAATGACATTTTTTGAAAATTTTAATGATAAAAATTTTGATATTTTCTTTGTTTTTTTCGACACCCATTGGATCATAGACACTTAATCGTGACATTCAGCTTGGCCTTCGGCTCAAGGCCACTGCATTCACGTATATATACTGTCGACAGTCACGAGGTCGTGACCCATTAAACCATTACTGGATAAGAGAAAACATTGATCATACGATTGACAAGAGCCTTCCCTCACTCTATTTTTTAATTTTTTCATCATCAAACTCGAAAATTGATTGCAACGTTCAATGATATAGATAAATTTAATTGAATATACAGCTGATATTTTATTTTCAATTTTTTGATAAAATCATAGACAATTTTTCATTTTTTTCCACAGAGTTTTCTTGTTTGATGATTATTGTGTCTAGGAGGCATTGAAGACAGCCTTGTTTCAGAGACACACACTGTATACTTCCGGGTATATCACCCTGATATCTCTTGCAATACGTAATTTTACAAATTAATAGTACAACTTGCATGAGAGACATTATTGTAATTGCTGATTAAATCCTTGAAATTATTGTAAACAATAAATTTTCTCTATATTCTTGACGATTTTTTCATTTTTCTAAATTTTTTGAATAAATATTATATTGTAAAAATATTAATAAATTGAAAAAGAAAAAATTTAAAATATTTTATCGACATATTATTTTGATTATCTCGGTAATTAATGATTCTAGGAAAAAATATCAAGAGATAGTTTTTTTTGAGAATTTTGTAAGCTACAAAAAAGGTCTCTTGACTTTTTATCCTAAAATCGTTAATTACCGAGATAATTGTATAATTAGGGAGAATTTAATATTCTAGTTGGTGGGTTATTCTGAATTTTTAACAAGTCTATTGATATTATGATAATTAAATGCAATAGGTGTACACAAGAAGTGCCAGAGGTATAAGGGGACACGTGGAAGCATATGTGACAGCCTTTGACAGACACTGGAATTTAGCGTTAGAGGATTGTCTCGAGATTTGGACGCGCAAGATCAAGCGAAAAGCACCGGCACTGGGTTAAGTATATTCTGTTGAATCATAACTCTAATTTGTAAACTTTAAAAACACGATTTTCAAGTGATTTATCGTATAAATACTTGTATTAATTATCGTAAACAAATAATAATTGATTAATCAGTTGAATATTGTGAATCAACTCAATTTCATAATGACTTTTTCATGAATATCTCTAAAACTAGAGGAGATGGCGAAATTTTTATAAGCACCTTTTTTGTAGAGCAGAGTGAGATATACAAAAAAGGTCCTTATGAAAATTCTTCCATTTCCTCTAGATTCCAAGATATTCTCCAAAAACTAATTGATCCACTCATGTTGCCAACGATTTTCTTCTATCGGACAGTTTTCAAAGAATATCTCGGAATCTAGAGGAGATAGGATATTTCCCATGAGGACCTTTTTTGTAGAGCTGAATAAAATCTACAAAAAAGGTCCTTATAAAAATTCCGCTATCTCCCCTAGATTCCAAGATATTCATCAAAAACTTTTGTGAAAAAAGCCAAAAATCAATGATTCAGTGTTGTGAGATCGCGTAAACAATCATTATTTGGTGTTTATCTTTAAATCTACCATAACAACCACTTTTGTACCTTTCACTTTTCTCTATAAAAATTATCTTTACAACAATATATTCCTATCTCTTTGAAATTCCAAAACGTTTACCAAAAATTCTTTGAATTTCTGTATTTCTTCATGAAAAATAGATTTTTCATGATTTATGAGCTACAATAAAATAAATCAATTATCAAAAAATATTTGAAATCCATTAAAATTCATCAAGTAACGAAAATAAAACGGTTTAATGTATTTTTGAGAGTCATTAGCGCCATAAAACTCAACAATTTTTCATGCACTTGTCATTGCGGCGAATGTGTTTAGACAACCAACACTCGTGTCATTAGTATTAATTCCTCTTCGACCTCGAATGCACACACACACACTAATGCATTACACTTGACTTATCTATTTTACCGCAAGAGTTGAAGTATTAACACTAATTATCATTATTTTCGATAGTCAATTTCTTCTATTTCATTTTTTTTTTTTATCAGTACTCGACTGAACAATAACGTCTATTGACATGAATGCGATATTGAGTAGACATTTGTCAACTAGGCACAACATTTTCTTCAACTTTGCATGTAAATTATGACCAAGTGGACAGAAATGTAAAAAAAATTGAATTTATGAGAATTGAAAATTCATGAATACGATTTTTTAATCACAAAAAAACTCATTAAGTGATAAACTATTTTCTACATTATTTTTATTCAAGTTCAATAGAATCTCATGATTATTGATTTATAGGAGAAATATCGATTATTCAATAATGTAAATTTTTTCAAATTTTCCCAAAATCGTTTATATTGAATTTCCAGGAGAACCCTTGGAGTTACGTCAAAAAGTCAAAAGATAAAAAATTTTCTCCTCAAAAAGACGAAAATTTTTCGTAAGAACATATTTTTTCGTATCTACAACAGTTTTCCCAGAAAATCAATTTAAAAAATTGCATTTCAGTAGAAAAATTCAATGAGTCAATTTTTAACTATTTTTTTGGTTTTTACTGAATTTTTCGAAATCTAGAAGAGATAGAGAAATTTTCATGAGAACCTTTTTTG
Source organism: Coelinius sp. EB29 (assembly GCA_035578325.1). Classification (NCBI taxonomy): domain Eukaryota; kingdom Metazoa; phylum Arthropoda; class Insecta; order Hymenoptera; family Braconidae; genus Coelinius; species Coelinius sp. EB29. The sequence goes on from JAOZGT010000011.1 coordinate 927,283, forward strand.
TAGAGCAGAATGAGAGTTACAAAAAAGGTCTTATTAAAAATTTTGCCATCTCCACTAGATTCCGAGATATTAACAGCAAAAACTCACACCGAATTGTTGATGAGACGATAGAATTCAAGGAATATTGATTTTTAGTGATTAATATTCAAAAAATATTTTTAAAATTCACAACACATTGTTACGCATGAAGAATAGAGGTAAGCGACAGAGTTGAGTGAACGACTAGTCGGTAGAAAACGTTGGAGAAGAGGAGAATGAGGAAAAATAAAGAGGGAGGGCATGAGAGCGCTTACCGAGGGCACGTGGACCTCCGTATCGAACGTGTTGGCAAGAGTTGTACGTATAGTCAAGGCCGGTCTTTGCCCCTAACACACACTTCCGTCCGACCCTTAAGAGTTGTCTCTGGTTACATCACACCCCTCTACATTTATTTTTTTCTTTCTCTTCTTTCTTCACTCGTTTCTTTATTCGCAATTCCCTCCAACATCCGTGAAAATATATCTATTTGGGGTATTTTCATCACTATATCAACTGTATTTTTAGACATCCCAATTCCCAGAAATCACACTAATTGATAAATTAATTAATTAATCAACAGAATCACTAATACTCTTTTCAATTGAACCATTTTTGCAAATAACACGAAAACTAGTGAACTTGGAGAAAAATGTCAAGAGACACTTTTTTTAGATCACAAAATTCTCTACAAAAAAGGTCTCTTAACAAATTTTGATTAACCCCTTTGTTAAGGAGATATTCGTGAAACAAAATGTATGAAACTTTTTTATAAAGTGATTGTTATGAAAAAATTGAAGGGGCTCGAATGTAAATAAATTCACACCCTCGATGTGACTTAAATAACGATTTTTCAACGACAGATAATCAATAGCCAGTGGAGTTAACCCAACGACATGCACGAGTGATTTAAAAATACAGAAAAAAGTTTGGAAGAGGAAGAAAAAAAAATATTTTGTTCTGGTATTGATTAATTTGGTCATCGTTTGATGAAAAACTTGAACAGATTTGGAAAGTTAATTAATTGAATTACTATATTAGGTGTTTAAACAATGATAATGATTAATTACACGTGGTAGATGATATCAGTAATTATGGATGAATGTAAAGAATCACTGGAAATTACGAAATCATCATTAGGGCACGTGGAGTCGACTCATATCCTTCAACTTGATGAGAAATAAAAAGTATTTTATAATATACGCATTCTACGCATCAGGAACCACATTAAAACGCAGTTTATCGAGTTTAATTTCATTCAATATCATTCATAAGAAAATTCTGATAATTCTAAAAATATGTTTTTGCTGAATATCTTCGTTATTCAATGGGCATATCAACATTTTCATAAGGATCTTTTTTGTAGCTCTCATTCCGCTCTACAAAAATGGTTTCTATAAAAAATCCCCCATCTCCCCTAGATTTCAAGATATCGGCTAAAAAGTGATTATTCAACCCTGAGTTCTACATTTTTTTCCAATTCACGAAACTTTTTGATGAATATTTCCGAATCTATGAGAGATATAATAATTTTCAAGAGGACCTTTTTTGTACAGCATGAAAATATCTACAAAAAAGGTCCTCTTGAAAAATCCCCCATCCCCCTAAGATACCCCATAATCCCCTAAAAACTGATTTACTAAATGAAATTCTTCAAAGTAATCTCCAGAATAGATTCGAAAAATCCCTAAAAAATAAAAAAAAAAACTCTCGTAATTCATCAATCCATCAACCTTCAAATCCCCCGCAATCTAGGGGTGAGTTAACCCAACAAACTCCCCCCCTCGCCTCTAGATTTCTCCACTGAGATTATGCCAAAGGGGTGAAAAACCTCATCCGGAGGGCAATGTTCGTTTGCCCTACTGACGTACATTGCGCATCTGCGAAGGGTGATGGCAACGATGAGGAAGGTCGAGGGGTCATTGATACTACCCGCCCCCCACCCCCCATCCACGAGGGTTGAGCATCAGCCAGTGACCTTGGATATTATGTATACGCCTATGATCGATTTACCCTGCGTTACACGTGTCCAATCGCAAGTTGAGTTGAATTTTCACGTTTATATTTCCCTTTGGCTCTTTCACCCTACCCTAGACGCTACATCAACCCTGAGGCGCCACCCTCTTAGCTAAGGGCCCCCCCACATGTATTTCTTCGAGTCGATAAACTCGAAAGTACAATTTTTTTTCTTTTAAATCGTGATTTCTTTATTTATTTTAGGTTTAAAATTTTTCATGTTTTATTTGAACTTTTTTTTTTGTCAACCAGGTATCCCCAATCGATCAGTGACCGTTGAGGAGGACATGCCCAAGGTTATCGTCAAGGAATCTAACGGAAAGACTGAGACCTTGGAAAGACACGTGCCACAGATGCTGCTGAGGGGCGAGCAAGTCTCTATAATTGTCAAAATTAATTGAACTCGATATTGAGTCATTTGTAATCATAGAGGTGGGGGGGGGGGGGAGGGATAATAATCTCGCATACCCAAACGATTTTTTCAATACTAATTTGAGATTAATTGATTTTATAAAATGTTACAGAACTTTTTTAGTGAATTATCTCGACGTAGAATAGTTTTAGGGAAAAATGTCAAAAGACATTTTTTGTAGAGAATTTTGTCAGCTACAAAAAAGGGCCTCTGACATTTATCTCTAAAATCACTCATTACTGAGAAAATTGCAAAATTAGTTAGGATGATCGATTAAACTTGAATAATTTCACTTGTTGTTTTGATTTGTGTGATTATCTCGTTAATAATTGATTTTAGGGGAAAATGTCAAGAGACACTTTTTGTGGAAAATTTTGCCAGCTATAAAAAAGGTCTTCTGACATTTTCTTGTAAAATCATTTGTTTCTCAGATAAACACACATTTATAAAAATGATTTATTATACATTAAATTTCTTTGATTTCTATAGTTAATATCAACATCAAACTACTTTCTTTTTCATTCTTATAAAACTTTCCACACTCATAACATGATAATTCCCCTCCTTGTGCCACCATGAGTGACATTTTCATCGCGGAAGTTGTGATATTTAAAAATTATACGTTTCCACATAATTTATCGTTATTGCAATACATTAATACAACCAAAATCGTGTGTTTAATTTCTCTCACCATCATTCTCACTCTACCCAAATAAATAATTTATTTATCAATCTCTTATTCCAAACTTTTGATGAATAAATAAATAAAAATTACAAAAACGAGAAAAAACTCGAAAAATTTATTTTCTAAAAAAAAACCAAAAGTTTTCCTCTTTCTCTCTCTTTCAATTACAAAACTCGTCTTAAAATCAAACACAAGATTTGTTTATTAAATCCATTGATATGACCTTCGCGGCCACGAGTCGAGGACGAATGTTTAAATACACAATTATGTCATGTATTTAAAAATTGCATCTGCACGATTCACCGAAAAAAAAAAAAAGAAAAAATTCATTTCCTCAAAGCAATCCCATAAATAAATTAAAATATCATCGTCAACACATCATGAACAGGAAGAAAGTATCAAAAAAAGAATTAAACATAATGAAAACAAAAAAAAAATTAAATAATCAATAAATTAATTTTGAAATCACTGAAATAATTGATTTTTAATTTTTTTCACTCAATTCTCTGAATTTTCAATCAGCAATATAAATCGGTGAAAGCAATATTGAAGGATAGACGAGGGGGTGTACAAGGGGGTGGGGTAAAATGGAGGAGGCCCCACTCACTTTCGCTCAACGGAGAAAGTTTGGTATTCTGTGTGTATAGGTGCACTAGGTACCACCTATTTACGTGAATTTTTTTTTCCCCCCCCCTTCTCCACCCCCTGCGCCCCTACTAGCCTGGTAAAACATTGGAGGAAGAATAGGGTACCCAGAAGAGAATAGAATAAACTCGATGTAGAGTACTGTCTACATATAGTGTGCAGTTGGATGTACTTAACGTCAAGGGGTTAATGCACTCAGAGTCATAGGCCTGGTTATTATGTTTCAGTGGTGGTGGTGATGGTAGGAAAAAGAAATTTATAATGTCAATGGTGTTATTTTTCTTTTAATTTTTAAGAATTCTATTTTTCTTTTTTATTTATGAGAATTGTAGGGAATTAATGTGGTTTCATTGGGGGTTGCAATTTTTTTAATTGAGAGGGATGAAATTTTTTTGTAAAGGAATTGATTTTTTTAATGAAAAATGATTAGAAATAATGGAGAATTGAAACTGTCTTCAAGATTAATTTGTAATTTTGTGTAATTTTGGGTTTATTGGGGTAATGGAAGGTTTTAGAGGGAAATGTCAAGAGACATTTTTTGTTGGAAATTGAATTTTGAAGAAAAAATGTCTCTTGACATTTTCTTCTAAAATCTCTCATTATCGTGATAACATTGAATTAATGAGAAAGTGATGTAACGTCAAGTAAATTTTGAGTTATCTAAAAAATGAGTTGTTTTAGAGAAAAATATCAAGAGACATTTTTTCAACAAAATTTAATTTTCAACAAAAAAGGTCTCTTGACATTTTTCAATGAAATCATTGGTTATTGAGATAAATTGATATTTAAATTACGATAAAATTGATTTTCGATTTTTTTAACAAATTTTGTTGTTAATGAGAAAAAGAAAAGCCACAAATTGTTGTTTCAAAATTTATAACACATGTTTGACACGTGTTTGAGGCTCGCCTGATAATTAAGTACGTAATTACATGAAAAACATAAAGAAATAGGGAGCTGACGATGACAGTGTAGGTATACGAACGATACGACTGTTTTTTAGTCAGGGACAACCGGCAACTGCCTTGGAAAGACTAATGAGTAATGACGAGCGTAGAAAGACTCTTCGAGGTCTTACAAAGTGTATCTCGGTGAATCTCCATTGAAATTTTTTCACCCAATGTGATGAGTTTAGATTTTCCGATGTTATTAACGAAAACATTTGGAAATAGATACCCAACGTCCCTGAGATTGTTGAATTTACCGATAAACATACACATTGCTTAATACACACCTTCAACACTGCACTTCCTATTTCATTAAACGTCAATTTTTCAATTCATTATCATCGCAAAACGAAAAAAATATAATTAAACTTGGAAATTTGTATTTATTTTGCAATTATCTTGGTAATGAGTGGTTTTAGAAGAAAATGTTAAAAGACATTTTTTGTAGAGAATCAAATTTCCAATAAAAAATATCTCTTGACATTTTTCCCTAAAACCCCTCACTACGGAGATAATTGAATATTTCGAATTTGAGATTGGGGACAATTTTTTTAAAAATTTTCAATGAGTGAAATTTCATTTTTTTTTCAAAAATGAGTGACTTTAGGGGAAAATGTCAAGAGAAATTTTTTATTCGAAATTCAATTCTCTACAAAAAAGGTCTTTTGACATTTTCTCCTGGAATCACTCGTTATCGAGTTGAAAAAAATAAAAATAAAAATCGATAAATTCTGCAATATCACGTGAAAAATCAGATAATTCATTCATTAAAAATGATAAACCAGTGTTATTGAATACTTAAAAAATGCAGATTTAAAATTCAACCTGTGCCTCCGGCACAACTCCACTGAGTACAATATCCGTTTGGCGGTTGAAAAATCCCCAAGCCAATAATGCGATTGAGTCATGTTATAGCTCTGGTGGGACCTTCAACGTCCAAAAGGGCCTTGATTCATGCCTCGGGCAAGGCAAAGATCACTATTTATTTATTTTTTAATCTCCAATGAAATTTCAACTTTTCGTGTTCTCCTTCATACACGTGATCTTGTCCATTACCGAGAACTGGATAAAAAAAAAAAAAAAAAAAAAAAAAACTGGAATAGAGAATTCGAGGATTTGTGTCCCTGAGGAAGTCCCAAGTACAAATATCTCCGAATCCTGCAAGAAAATGAAAATTTTCATGAGAACCTTTTTTGTAGAGAAAATAAAGAGCTACAAAAAAGGTCTTAATGAAAATTCTCCCATCTCCCCTAGATTTCAAGTTATCCCCTAAAAACTGATTTATCTCAAATTGGAAAATCTCAGGGAGATGGAAAATATGTGGAAAAAAACCTCGAAAACAAAATAAATATGAAACTTATGGACTTGTATCATTGGCAGTCGGCCTTCCCATTCATTTAGCCTTCCGCAATTGCGCGCCAGCAACTCATGATGCCAGTACAAGCATTAGACCGTGTGTGCCAGAGGCCCACTATACTCGATAATCCCTCCCGCATATTTTTCCAACCCCCCCTCTCTCTACCGCTACATCCATTGCATCACTTCTCCCTGGAGTCGAAAATCATCGACCAACATATGATAAGAAATAAAACACCTTGTGCCCTTCTTACGTCACTCATTCTCTATGAAAATTTAAAAATGGTGAAATGTAAATATGGAATTATTTCAAGAACGAGTGGCATCAGAGGAAAATGCCAAGAGACATTTTTTGTAGAGAATTTAATTTCCGAGAAAAAATGTATCTTGACATTTTTTTATAAAATTACTCATTATCGAGATATTCTTAAATAAAAGTTGTAAAAAATAATTCGTTGAAAGTAGAATTTTTCATAAACATGGAATTATCTCGAAAACAATTGATTTTAGAGAAAAATGTTAAGAGACATTTTTTATAGAAAATTTAATTTCCAATAAAAAATGTCTCTTGACTTTTTTTGATAAAATCCCTCATTATGAAGATAACTTGATTTATCTCTAATGACACTGACTCAATGAGGAATAAACTCAAAATTTTCAAGAATTACATTTTAAAAAAATGTAAATTAATTTCTAAAAATCCAAAAATTAAATTTCCAGTGCCCTTCTTACATCACCACCCCACTCATTCATCTTTTCCATAAGCACAAAGGTTGATAAAGGGAGAGAATGTCGTTGTACGAAAGAAATTAAGAAGAAAGAGTAGGGGAGAAAGGAAGGCGAGTGGATTGGGCACGAGTCAAGGTCCCGGACCAATTTGGGTTCCTCGACCCACACCACTGGACCAAGGGGATAGGTCACAGGAGCTTTGAGCCTCTTTGGTGATTATGCCTGAGGTCATTTACTTTTACCAACTAGCCTCAAGGATTCCCCTCACATTTTACACAAAATCATCATTATCCTCTCATTCTAGTCTTTTATTCAAACACATGCAGTATGATTTGGCCCTCAAAATAGCCATTTTCAAGGTCACAAACAAGACGCAACACTCTATTTGGATGAAACAAAGATTGAGAGTTGTATTGGATATGTTGGCCAGATATTTGTTTCAATGTGGATGCCGAGGGAGGATTGGAGCTGTTGAGTGAGAAAGCCATCAAGGTCTCTGGCTTAAACTCAAAATAATTTTGTTCAATATATGTGGAAACATAATTTTGTCAAGTTGATGGTCAAGTTAAACTAATAAATGACTCAATTATTCATTTTTCATACATTTTCATTCTCATTTTTCTGAAATATCGAGCAATCCGTACGACATAGGAGAATTTACATAGAGACCTTTTTTGTGGAGAATTTCATTAGCTATAAAAAAGGTCATTATGAAAATTTGTCTAACTACATTGGATTTAAAGATATTCAAGAAAAATGATAAATTTAAGTTTATCAACTTGTTTTGAATTTTGGCTACAGATATTATAAAGAATATCTCGAGATCCAAGAGAGATGGAAGATTTTTTATGAGGACCTTTTTTGTAGAGAAGCTTCAGAGCTGCAAAAAAGGTCCTTATGAAAATTCTTGTATTACTCTCAGATTCAAAGATATCCAGTAAAAACAAATCCTAAACTCATGAAATTGAAAAATCAAAGGAATTCTCTATCAATTTTTCTTCCATCAAATCCCTAAACCTTAAAATTTATCACAAAAATAAACTCTGAGATAGATAACTCGTTTGATATTCTCCCACCGATTAAACATGACCCAATAAATTCTCCTCCCATGTTAATAATCCAACGGTAAAACTACAAAAAAAAACTATGAAAAAAAAATTAAAATTCTTCACGAGCATTACTAAGAATTCATTCGTACACCCAATCCGGCATAATATTCTCCCCAACGGCCTTCAACAATCGAGACACGGAATAGCATTATAATTACAATGTTGCATGCGCATCAATTATCCCATACCTCAATCAACAATAAATAATTACCCCTAAAATACAAAAAAAAAAAAACTCACCAATTGCCAAAAGAAAAAAAAAATCACCGAAACAAGTAGAAGACACAAAAAATCCACCGTCTCTTCCTCTTTACCGTACCCACTGAGCACTCGTAATACAATGAAAAAATCCCCACCCCCCTGTACTCACAAAAAATAATTGTCGTAATGCCGTATGCGAGAGAGATGGTAAAATGGCAACAAACTTGAAAAACATGAAACTAAAATTAAAAAAAATATTTTTTGTATATAAAAAAAAAACCAATCCCTTGCGACACAATGATCAATATCCAACATCAAGAGCCTTACGTCACAATGATGACCAAATAATGACGAATAATATCCCTCAATAATGCACTCACAATTATTCAATTATCATCTAAACATAAACTTCCACTTAAAACTTTAAATAATCCAAATGTAAACACTATTATTTATTCACAAATTCACAACATAAAGTCACTAAAAAATATGATAAATTTCTTTTTAAATCCATGATGAAGTGAAAAAAATCATCATTATTTGTATCAAAAAATTGAAAAAAATTTTTTTTAATCAATAATAAATACGTCTCAGCTATTCCAAGGAGGAAGAAACACTGAGCTTGACTATGGATGCTCTTCCCTCGCCTAGCCTAGCCACACACTAAACACTCCTATCCTAGGTTAGACACTCGTGCGACAACACAAACCCAATCTCCCCACTTTTTATCATCTCTCTCTCTCTCTCTCTCTCTCACTCACTCAGGCCCTCCACTCCTCACCAGGCATGTACACAAGAGGCAAGAGTTTTTGTATATGTGTATGAACCGCGGCGGGAGGGAGAGGGGGAGGTTTGTAAGGCCATAGCCACGGCCATCGGGGTCTAACGTATGCGTTCATACATACAGATTTGTACATAAACTATGTACCACGGGATTTATTGTATCAGAATATAATTTTTTCCGATTTTTTTAATGATAATTAACAATTTTTGTTAATTAATTAATTGATAAAATTGATGATTTTTAGTAAATTTTTTTTTTTTTTTAAATTTTGATGAAATAATTTTATGTTTTTCCTTCCGTATACCCTTTCGAGTTTTTACGATTTGTTCCCACCTGTTCTGCCCCCTGAAACAAGACTTTTTATACTAGTTAGTATCTCACTAGTGTAACCGGTGGGAATCGAACCCGGGTCCGCCGCGTGTGAGTTATTGATGAACCCACTGCGCCAAACTGTCAGTTAGATGAAATAATTTTATTTTTGTTAAAAAAAATGAGGTAAAATGGGTAATTTTTTTGAGAAAAATTGTTTGAATTTTGATGATGTAAAATTGTTGATTGAGTTAAAAATAATATTTTTCTCTCAATCTGTGTTTTTTATTAACATGCACGCGAGCCAGCGTGTTGGCTATCTTTCAGAGGCCCCATATGGATGCACATGACTGAAATTTCTTCCGCATTCGATGTTGAATAAAAATTCTCATCCCTTTTATTTTCACTTTGATTCGTCCTATTCTCGAAGATTACTTCAATATAAACATTACTGAAGTTATCCTTGATGCAATATTTGAGTTTCTATATTTGTTTTATAATATATTTCATTCAGTTTGGCAAATGATCATGACGTTTGAGATCTCTCGTACTGCGCATTCCATTGTAGAAATAAAAAAAAAATATATACGTCATAATGTAAAAGACAGCCAGAGTTTATGAAGGTCTACTGGTGATTTAGTTGGGTATTAGAAAAATAATGCAAGGTGACTCTTTAATTGGTACAATTGTATTAATATTTGTACGTTTTTATGTTAAATTCTGACTGTTTATTTTTTCCATCTCGATAAACATTGAATTATCTCGATAACGAGTGATTTTAAGAGAAAATGTCGAAATACATTTTTTATAGATTATGAAATTTCCTACAAAAAAGGTCTTTTGACATTTTACTCTAAAATCACTCATTAATGAGATAATTAAATAAATAAACTTAACGAGTGAGATTATTAGAGTAAAAATTGACATGTCAATGAATTATGCAATTATCTCGGTAATTAGTGATTTTAAGAGAAAATGTCAAGAGACATTTTTTGTAGATGAGAAAATTTTCTATAAAAAATGTCTCTTAATATTTTTGTCTAAAATCTATTATTATCGAGATAAATCGATATTTAAATCAATCGTTCTGTTATTTCAATACTGAACTCTGTTGAGGGGTAGGAGAGGGGGAAATTAATGAATGCCCAGTGGATTTGAATCAACATCTAATCGTGAATTTACTGGCAACAAAATGGCAAATCATTCCAGCCACTTTCTAACGAAAGTGCAAGTACTTCTTTTTCCACACTGCGTAACTGTAGCGGTACGAGGACGCATTCAGAGACTTTCCCACAAAGTCATTTACTAGCTTTTCCGTGATTTTACAAATTAGTTTAAATGCTCATTGGCATTACTTCCGTTAATGCTTGCAATGTTATTCATATTGCAAATTATTGGAAAATTAGATCTTTGATTCAACTTTTTTTCATAATTACGCATTTATCTCAGTAATTAATAATTTTAAGAGACAATGTCAAGAGACATTTTTTATCCAAAATTTTCTCCTCTACAAAAAACATCTCTTGACATTTTCTCCTAAATTGACTCATTATCGAGATAACGACATTTTTCAAAATTCAATTTTTTTAATCCACTCAAATGAACGAATTTAATTGATAAAAAAATATAAAATCCTTCGAGAAATAAATAAAAAAGCGTATTCGTCGCTTGACTATTACGTAATCTGTGTCCTTGAATCTGTCAAAACTATTCAGGCAAGAATAATAATAAAAATATATATTGAGAAGAGATAATGGATTTCGATGTAAGCAGTCGCGTTGTGCAGAGGGAGACGTTTCAAGGCGCATGACCTTGGTCAAGTGGACCCCAAACAAAAATCACCTAATGTTTGATTTTGAGGGCCACCATGGTATGCCCCCCGGCGCACACAGTCAAGGCCCATGCCAACGACTCGCCCTGACACATATATGGGAAAATTCATATTTTTTTAATTTATTTTTCCTCCCCATTTTATTCATTTATTTATGTATTTATATGAATAGAAGCGCTGGAGGGTGCCCTCGGGTAACTGGAGAATGTGCTAGTGTACGCACCAGTGGCACTCTCACTTTTAAAGAGGCAATTGTATTTTTTTTTAAATTAAATTTCTTCTTCTTCTCTCACCGATGGATTTTACCACTCACGTCCTTCGGTAACTCGCATGTTTGACCTACAGAGACGGTGTTAACGGACGAATACTGGGCCAGTGTCAGTCAATGGCATGGTTTTTTAGTTTGTAGAGGGGGGAGGAATCACTGAATGTCCATTTAGAGTAGGTGAGAAGTGAGGATTGTTTAATTAGATTAGATTAAATCAAATTTGAGGAGAGTTTTTGGGGGATATCGCGGTATCTAGGGGACATGGGGAAATTTTGGTGGAGACCTTTTTTTTAGAGCAAAGTGAGATCTACAAAAAAGGTCCTCAGAGTAATTAACCTATCTCCCCTAGATTGTGAGATATTCATAAAAAACTGGTGGGGAACACAGAAATCAATGACTGGAGAAAATTGAAAAAATTCAAGGAGAGTTTTTTATGGATATCTTGGAATCTAGGGGAGATAGGGGAATTTTCATAATGACATTTTTTGTAGAGCAGAATAAGATCTACAAAAAAGGTCTCCATTAAAATTCCTCCATCTCCTCTAGAACCCGAGATATCCTCTAAAAACTGATGTTGAAAAAAATCTTTATTCATAAATTTCTTTCAAAATTATTGAAAAAAGTTGAAATAAATTCTCAAATAAACTAATTCATGAAAATTCCACATTTTTCATCAATTCAATTCTAAAATAATTTTTAAAAAATGGAAAATGAAGAGAATAGAGAGAATGATTGACACTAAGTTCTCTCAATAATAGCAATAATCGTGTTACGTGCCTCTAAAAATGGTAAACTCCGGGGCCAGTGGCCATTATATGGGCCAATGTTATCCCCCCGAATTGCCCAATGTGTGTATAACCCTCGAGGCCATCAGTCTCATTGCCCAACGTGCAAACTATACATTTACCCTCCGATCCCCATCATTCCTACTTTCCACACAATATTCACGTTTATTTCTACTCTCTTATCACGTCAAGAGAGAGAGATCCCATCATTTATTCCATATTCATAATTTTTTATAAAAAAAATTTTGCATTCACACTCAACACTCAATGCTCTTTCACCGGTTAGGGAAGGACTTGGTCTGTATGTGTTGGAACAAACGAGTGAGCGTTCGCTCTCAATGTTTCATAGCTGGTGACCCGTGGTGCAAGCTAAATCCACCGGGAGAAAGTTGCCGGGTACTTTCACACTGCCTCTCTGCACTTCGATGCAATCGCTCTAATAGTTATTTTATATTATCGGATTTGTTTATAAAAAAAAAATGAGGATGTACTGATTGATAAATTTAGAAAAACAAATTTAAACTAAAAATGGGTTGAGAGAATGTGGAGAAAAGGTGGGGTTAAATGGTATGATTTTAATGGATTTAGGGTAATTTTTGAGATTATAGAATTTTGAAAAAAATGACTCAAAATTTTCCGATTTTCACTCCGCCAATTTTGAGTTATTGACAGCTGAACATGATCAAATTCTTTATCACTTGCAACGAAATTGAACGGATCGAAAAAAAAAAATGCGTTGAGGAAAAATAGAGAAAAGGTGGGGTAAAGTGGTACAATTTTGATGAATTTGGTGTCATTTTGAGGATTATGAAAATTTCGAAAAAATGACTTGAAATTTTTTGATTTTGACTCTGCCAATAGTGAGTTATTGACAGTTGAACATGATCAAATTTTTTAAAAAATCATTTAACCCTAATTTTGGAAGATTTTCGTAAAAAAATTATTATCAATATTAAAAGCAATGTAAATGCAATTTAGGATATATTAAACAGTGACATGTATACGTGACGTCACACATTTGATGACGTGTGGTCAACCGCGGTCAATGCACCAAGAGAAGTCCACAAGGCGTGTTTCTCCTCTTTGCACGCCGCACAAGTTGCACGATCCTCTCTTATACCGACTACTCACGTCTTGTACATCTCAGAGGGCACATCTCGTGAGCCACAATGGGGTCGAATACCAAATAATTGTAGAAATTGAATTAATCCCACTATTTTCATACCCATAAATCACTTCCATACTTAAAAAAACCCCTAAAACATTTTATAATTCCGCGATTATCTCAATAAAAATCAATCTAATGACAAAATATCATAAGACCTTTTTTACAAATCATAAAATTCCCTACAAAAAACATCCCTTGACATTTCTCTCTAAAATCCTTAATTACCGAGTTAATTAAAAAAATCAGACAAGTAAAAAAATCTAGATAAGCAAATTTTTTCAATAAAATTCATAATTTATTCAATAAATAATAAATTTATGATGAATTTAATATACGTGGTGTATTCTATACCATGAGTATACCTCGTGGCATCTATAATCGTCGACGAGGCAAGTTAGATGCGGCTCGCAAGTCTCAGAAAGCCTCTAGTATATACAAAGCGCTCGTAAGTCTGGGTAACCGGCACGGTGTTTCTATTCTAAGCCCATCCACAAGCGTTAAATTGTACTAACCTAGGAATAAAGATCACAGGGCACAAGATCCATGTACAGACTCTATTCGATAATTATAAATAAATCTACAAATCTATGTTATATATTATGTCCCCATACACGTGTGAATATTCTATTTAAAATTTTTAATTTGTGAATGAATCCCTCAGGCGAATGTATGGGCAATGTTGTGGGTGTTACCCCCCCCACCACTATCAGTGATGAATGCTGGAAGACATCAGACAAGTAGATATGATCACTGTGTAGCCAGACATGAGCATTTTCAACATAAAAAATTGATTAAAATAGTGAAATTGTTAATTGATGATTTAGAATAAAATTTGTAAAATTGAAAAATTGTTGGGGTATACACGGTTAAGCCCAGTACAGGCAACTTGATCGTCCCTTATGTAACGGTCCCGAGGAGTTCTCATCCAGAATATTATAGTCAGTTTTGTCTATTATTTTATGTAAAAAAATGGTTTTTTTTTGTTTAATTAGAAAAAATTTAGCGGATGATTGCACATGGACATTCTTTGTGATTCACATTCAACCCAATAGACAATCATGTTCATTGAACTGTGCTCTACGAATTAATTAAGAGAAGAAAAGAAATGATCCAATTGAGAATTCTATAGTCAAGTTGTGATGAAATTGAGTTTTAACATGCAGTTTTTGGTGAATATCTCAGAATCTAAGGGTGATATCAAAATTTTGAAGGGATACTTTTTTGTAGCTTATGAAATTCTCTATAAAAAAGGTCTTATTAAAAAATTGTCTATCTCTCTTAGATTAGAAGATATTATAAAAAAATAAAATTGAAAAATTCAATTCACCAAATTTCACAATTTCATTTCTTTCAAATGAAATATCTCAGAATCTTGAACATTTGTCAAAATTTTCATGAGAACATTTTTTGTAGCTCTCTTGCCGCTCTACAAAAAAGGTCCCTATAAAAATTCCCCTATCTCCCCTAGATACGAAGATATCCCCAAAAAACATTTGATAAATCTCCAAAAAATCAAAAAAACCCTCGAAATCCTCCAGAAAACCTCAAAAAAACCATAAAAATGGTCTCAAATAGTACCAAAATCTCCAAAAAAAAAAACCCATAAACATGAACGCCATATTATTAAACCAACCCATGCCTGCAAAAGCAGTACATACAGCCAATGAACAAGCGCAGAAACTCTTGGAGTTGAGAGGCGCGGACGGGCGGTCAGAGACCCCGCAGGGCCGTCGCAAACAGTACAGCATTACCCACTCTTGAGCACTCTTGTGCACTATCTCAATGTGGATCCAACAATGCTCAATAATACCCCCCTACCCCCTTTCTTTATACCACAACCTGCCTAAGCCTCAACTTTCTTCCACAAACAAATTAAATAAAAACAAAAAATAGAAATGAATTAATTCAACTTTTCTCCCAAATACAAACCAAAATAAAATATAATCTGATGTTTAACATGTGAAAATAACGATAAGAATAAATAAACTTTCATTCCGGAAAAACAATTAGACGGAGGGTAATAACCTCAACCGGTGAATTATAATGATAAAATTTGGATTAATTATGCAGACAATTAAGTGCACAAGAAGGTTTAAGCGTGAGATATTGTTAGATTAATACAGATGTACATTTACAATGTAATTTCTCTTTCGTGTGCACAAGTTGTTACGGAGTAAGAGTATATCAGTTTCCTCGAGGATGATTAAATTATTATTTTTTCTGTTTTTTTAAACCCTTTTCGGTGTTTTTTTCGTGCAATAATTCCTTCGTGGGGCAAAATGGGTTGTTTTAAATTTTAGTTGAAACAATTTTAATGAATTTTTCATTTTAAAAAATGAAAAAATGTTTTTCATAAAAATTTAAAAATCACATTTTTGTTAATTGTGTTTATATCTCGGAAATGGGTGATTCTAAGAAAAAATGTCCCTAAACCTTTTTTGTAACTCGAAGAATTATCTACAAAAAATGTCCCCTGAGATTTTGTTCTAAATGCACTTATTCTCGAGATAATTCAGTATTTAGGTATACGTGGAATTAAAAAATGCCAATTTTGCATGAGTCTAGTGAAAAAAATATAAATAAATCATTGTTTTTGGACTCACCAGTGGGCAGCCTCATGCATTTATCACCCCAATGTTCACTCACTTCCTTTAATTAAAAATAAACAAGTTAATTAATAGAAAAAAAAAAAAAAAGACACAAACACTTGAATCACACAACACTTCAAAGAAAACTCAACTAGAACTAAAAAATAAATAGTTAATTCACAAATAAAATAATTGACTCAACAACATTGGATTACTGTGCACATCAACAAATCCCTCAAAATGAAAGAAATAAAATAATAAACAAAACAGTTTTAATTTATTGATACGGGCACGTGGTATAATCACTCTGTCGTCTCTCCGTGCCACGCGTATCGTTTGCCAGTGAACGCGCGTCTGACTGAAAATCCCCCACCCCCGAGAGCCTGTCGTGCTTGTAACCGAGTATACCCGAAGTGTCCTGGATTCGCTCGTGCCACTCACACGGGATTTTCCCTCCCTCTGTGACATTATCAAAATAAATTTGTTTCCCCTTCTCAGGAAACATCTCCATCCCTTCAATCTACCCATCTAACCTCTTCCAAGGGCATAAATTTAGTTGAGGCGCCGGCGTCAATATCATCCCCTCTCCAGCCATTTTATTATCTTTTTCCCTATCTATTAATTACACTGTTTACACTATTTCCAGACCTTTTTCTTCATTAATCTGTTTTTTTAGATAATCTGTTGATTTAGGAAAAAAGGTCACAAGACCTTTTTTGTAGATGAGAAAATTTTCTGTAAAAAAGGTCTCTTGATATTTTTTCATAAAATGACGTTTTTTCGAGATAAAAACATAATTAAGAAATCTGTTGGATTTTACTTATCAGTTTCGTTTTATCTTCAATGTAGATTTAATTGTCTCGCGGAGGATGGAGAAGGATTGATATACGAAAGTTTTATAAATTTATTGCAGACGTTTCGAGAGAGTGCACTTGAGTGATGAGTACTCGTGGGGTTTCTAGAGTTGAATAATGAATAATGTTTACATTTTGGGGGATCGATTAATTTTTTTACCAATTGAGTGTTACTTTTTATTAAATATCTCGGAATCTAGAGGAGATGGAGAAATTTTTATAGAGACCTTTTTTGTGGAGAAAATCAAGATCTAAAAAAAAGGTTTCTACAAAAATTCCCCTATCTCCCCTAAATTCCGAGAAATTCATCAAAATCTAAAAAAATCGATGAATAAATCCAAAAAACCGAAGAGTCAATCAGTTTTCGCAGGATATCTCTGAATCTGAAGGAGATAGAGAAATTTTTGTAAGAACCTTTTTTATAGATCTCAATCTTCCCTGCAAAAAAGGTCCTTACAAAAATTTCCCTATCTCCCCTAGATTTCAAGATACCTCCTAAAAACAAAATTATCCTCTAAAAATAAAAAAAAACCCCCTTCCCCCTCTAGACAAATTTTTACGATAAGGTCAAAAACAGAGTAGAGGTAAAGGACGCGCCTCATGATGCGAAGGTGGTGGTGTTGTGCGCGGGCGCGGGTACAAGAGATGGGGCACACTTTTGCCTGTTCCGTAGCCGTTCGTTCACCCTTGTGGGGGCACCAACCTGGCTTTACTTCAGTTACTCGCTGAGATACTCAATGCTTGTACATAAATATGTACATAAACTCTGTACATGTATGTATCTAGTATAAGTGACTATGCGCGGTTGAGTATTCCGAGGGAATTGGCCCTTAAAAAAAATAAAAATGATTGATTTCTCGAGGAGAAATGGAAAAAACAGGGTCTTGAGGAGAAAAAATTGAAAATCAAAAAATTAGAAAGGGGGAGGGGGTGGAGGATGTTGGGTTGACTCGACTCGTAATTGAGACAACTCAGAAGAAATAAAAATTGGTCTGAATGACAGAGAAATAAGATTAAAACACGATAAGAAAAACGGTTACAGATGGAATTGGGATATCTCACGATACTGTGTTTCTGTATAATGCAGTGTTGGTGTTATTTCCCAGAGATAAAATCGTGAGATCACGATCAAAGGGGGGGAGGTATCTTAATCGTGGTAAAATCAACGACCCCAAGTGCAACTCGTGCCACAAGGTGAATCACTTCACGGTCCAGTATCATTGGGGGAATTATATTTCATGGAAATTGGCATTGGTCAGCGAATTTATTCGTTAAATCATCATTTTATTATTTATAGTGATAAATATTGTCAGATGGGTGAGTAACCCTCGATCTGGGGTATGTGCTGACATTGCCAACTCTGGTTTATCATTTTTAGATAACTAAGGAGATTGATTGATAATTTGAGGAAAAACTTTGTTTTTTTTCCCGGTATTTGTGGAATTATTTCGGGAATGAGGGGTTTTAGGGGAAAATTGCAAGAGACCTTTTTTGTAGATTTGGAAATTTTGGAAAAAAAAAGGTCTCTTGATGTTTTGACAGCAAGACACTCGTTGTCGAGATAATTTCATGTTTATGAATGATTTAGTTGTGAAATATGAAATGTAGATTTTTTGGATCTCGCTAATTATTTGATTATCTCGGTAACGAGTGATTTTAGAGGATAATGTCAAGAGACCTTTTTTGTAGAGAATTTTGTCAGCTAAAAGAAAGGTCTTATGATATTTTTTTCTAATAGCACTCATTACTGAGATAATCGAGGAATTAACGTTTGTTTACTGCTAAATTGATGTTCTAACACCTAATTTTATCATTATTTCCTATCAAATAATTATTGAATCCTGATAAATATTGGCTAGAGACTAATCCAAAGAGGTAAATCAACTTCTCATGATTTTTAACGAAATAAATTGAAAAATTGACTTTATTGACTATTTCTTGAGATGATAAAATCCTCGACGAGTTAAATGATACTTAAAGGTTTATTTACATTTTGGAAAAGGTTTCATCCTCAGGAAAAGCGAGGACCTTGAGTGACCATTCTGATGGACACTGGATCAGTGACAGCTTCAGTGGGACTGGATCTCTGCTGCTGATGGGAGTAACTCACTTCCATGTCAATCTCATCAAACTCCTCCTCCTCATCCTCATGAGTATCAGACTCTTCTTCCTCCTCTCCTTCTCCCTCTTCCTCCTCCTCCTCTTCCTCTTCTTCTTCTGATCCTCTAAACTAATTAGGAACAAATAATTAAATTAAATCAATTGATTACAGAAGTAAAGTCACAAAATGAAGCAATTTAAATCAGTTGTTCATGAATATCTTTGAATTTAAAGGATATAGAGGATTTTTAATGAGGACCTTTTTTGTAGAGAAAATTCAGAACTACAAAAAAGGTCCTCAACAAAATTTCTCTATCTCTCTTCATTTCTGAAATATTCCCCAAAAACTGATTTCTTGGCATTCAGCTATGATCTATTTTTTTTCCATAACAGTTTTAGTTGAATATCTTTGTATCTATGAGAGTTGGAACATTTTTCATAAGGACCTTTTTTGTAGATTAGAATGAGAGCTACAAAAAATGTCATTAACAAAATTTCTCCATCTCCCTTCATTTCCAAGATATTCTCCAAAAACTAATAATCTCTTTGACAAGATTTGTAACAAAACTAAAAGTGAGGTTATCTTACATCACTAGCTGATTTTCCTATGGGAATCTGATCATTTCCAGCAGCTCTAGTACGATCTTTCTGTAAATACAAGAAAAAAATCAATAAAAAATCCACATTTAATTAATTAAACACAAGTAATCAGTGTCTTGACATTACCCAGGCCTGATGGAGAGCCTCGAGCTTGTCGACTTCTTCCTCATCATCACACGGTTTATCAGCATTAAACCAGAGTGGATCAGTTGACCTGGGCTTCAGATCTGGCCACAGTGGCATGAACGACATTTTCACAATAATTAAAACCTCTGACTAATCACTTTTACCAATTTTATCTTCAATTTTCTACTGAAAAACACTGAATCGATGTGCCAGGGGTAAACAAAAATGGCGGATGCCTGCGCAGTGGTCTGATATTTCTACGCAGGTATATTATACTGCGCATGCGCAACAATCCGAGTCTACCGAGTCCACGCCACATTCGTAGCTCGACTCGTCAGTCTCGCTCGGTCGTTCGCCAGAGCAACATCTCGGAGTAGTCGGGTCGTCTCGTTCCCGAAGAATGACGGAAATACCCGAGTACGAGTCTACAACGGAAATATCACCGAGCGGTAGTGTGCCAGCCCGCGCAGCTCGTCTCGTCAACAAAAGCCGAAACAACTCAGTGATTAATAATTTTGTGACGAGACAACGATGTTTATCGAGTTGATGAGTTATTTTCGAGTTTTCTCGTTGTTTTTATCGCGACAATAAACTCAGGGGACATCAAAATGGCGGCCGGCTGCCTTTGTTTGTCTACAGAATCTGTGGTTGAGTTTTTGGAGGGAACGGACTGAACAACGTGTGTTGATGTTCACTGAAAAATGACGGGAATTGATGATAAAAATATTTGTGTGTGGAAGGACGACAGAAAGCAGAAAATGTCTCAGTTGGAGCATTGTGACATGATTTTGTGATGGGGTGAAGATGTTTATCGATTTGGTGAATTTTTTTGTCTCTGAGAAATCAAAATGGCGGAGCCTTTGTTCGTCAATAGACAGTATTTTTTTTTATTTTTCGGAGTATCTAGTTGAGTACTTTGTGGCTCTAGTGGAGAAGTGATAAAATGGCGGGAAAGTGTGGCTTCTTTTTTTTTTTATGGTGTCACGTAGATTTCTAGTCATTCGTGGTGCAGTGAATCTCTTTTGGCGCCAAAATTCTTGGGTTTGAGAATTTTTTTGTCATGTTTTTTCTTGTGCAGAGGGAATTAAAGTGATAAATTCGTGAGGGGGAGGGGTTTAGTGTTAATTGAGTTGAGTTGTATGTACCTGAGAGGATTAAACCCCATGGATTACAGTGGTAGCCGATTGGAAGTATGAAAACGGAGCTGTTGTTTTCATCCAACGCCGGTGAGTAACTCCATTTTTTAAAAATTTCACTATTCCAACTTTCTCAATTATGCGATTATCTCCTAAACGAGTGGTTAAACAGAAAAATGTCAAGAGACCTTTTTTTTAAAGCACAAAATTCTCCATAAAAAATGTCTCTTGATATTTTTTCCTCCACCCACTCCCTCTCGAGATAATCAATGATTAACAAAAAAGTAAAAAATTACGAAAAACAATTTTTTTCGTAATTGAGTGTTTATAATGAATTTAATCAGTACCATGATAATTAACATCATTATCATGATTTTCTAAATTTCAATGCAGTTCAAATAGAGGCGATAGAGTATACCCTCGATCGATAAAATAATCCGCCCCCTCTCGCTCCATTCCTCAGCGCTCTCTTTCGTCTGCAATTCAAACTCTCAATTACTCTAGCACCTCCCCAACAAAAAAATGAAAAAAAAAAAAAAAAAAAAAAACAGTTTGGATTTCCAACTCAGCTGGTTAACGCATACGATGGTACCACCGAGGTTCACGAGTAGAAAGTCTTCGTGAGTCCGTTCCCAAGTATCACTCGGTGCACCATAAAATTTCTAAAAAAACTCCTCCGTGTTTAGCAAAAAAAAATAGCCAACAAAATCCTCAATCTTAACTGTAATTTATTTTTACTCCAATCAGTGACATAACCTGATCTGTCGATAGGCAAATAATCACGGTGAGCATATACAAAATGAATATTATTAACTCAATGATATGATTATCATCACTGAAGTATTTAATTGACCTTTACCTCAAGGATTAATCTATCATTAATTAAATATTTCGTAATGGTGAAATTCAAGTGCAATATATTGAACAGACGTTTTATCACTATTTCGTTGAGAAAATTTTTCACTCATAAAAATGTCAAAGTTCAGTTAGACAATGGGTTTTTTTTCATTAGAGATTTATTGAACAATTATTGAATGATTAATCGATAATTTGTGTTTATTGAATTTCATTCTGGGATAAATTATATCCTTGAACTCGTCCATCCACTAGCCTAATTTTTTCAACCCCCATGCAAAACTCTAATTCAGAATGATTCGTGGCTATTGATCCAATTGATTTCAATAAAGTTTTTCATTACTGATGTGAGGTAAAAGTGATATAAACTCATTTGTCTAGTTAATTTTATTTTTTGATAGGAGATAGATATTTAATTGAAAGAGGACGAGTTCATTAAAGTTTATTCAATTTTATCAGTTTATTAGATTTTTTTTAAGATAAATTTGAGAATTTAATCACGTGATAATAAACTTAATCGTTGATAACTCGAGATTGGTAGAGTGAAATTTGAAAAATAATATCTCATTTTAAAGATTTTTTAATAAACTTCAAAATAAGAGTTGATTAATTGAAATCGTATTGTTGGTTCAGAAGATATTGATGGTTTAAAAAGTTCCAATTTGCCTTACTCTCTTATCTATTTTCCTGTTATGTGTGGAATTTCAATAAGTAAATTCCAGGGGTTTATTCAATAGTTATCGAATCTCTGGAGGACAGAAATGGCGGATAATATGGTGAATGGCATGCGTCTGACGTAACGTAAGGCTGTGAGAGTATGAGTTGGATAA
The DNA here is from genome assembly GCA_035578325.1 of Coelinius sp. EB29. NCBI lineage: Eukaryota > Metazoa > Arthropoda > Insecta > Hymenoptera > Braconidae > Coelinius > Coelinius sp. EB29. The sequence goes on from JAOZGT010000011.1 coordinate 949,632, forward strand.
TTATTAATCATTATTATTATTCTGAATCAAAAGGACTTAAAAATGAAGTTAATATTTGAGGAATGAATGTGGAAATAATGAATCTTGAATCAATTGAGGTGTTATTTGTTTCATGTTGAATTCTGATGATTGATTGTCTCAGTAATACACGAACAATTATCAATTTATCGATCTTGAATTGATTCTGATATCAGTTGTGTGATAACAGTAAACAAACCTTCCGGAATGAAGGAATATTCATATTCAAAACTCTTATTTTCACCTAAATTAAATATTCATTTCTATATAATTTATCGAGTGAAATCATAATTTGACATTTTTAATTGTTTTTAATTTATCTCGGTAATGAGTGATTTTAGAGAAAAATATGAAAAGTTATATTTTCCAGAGAAAATAATTCCCAATAAAAATTGTCTTTTGACATATTTTCAAAAAATCACTCGTTAACGAAATAATTTCACCAAAAATTCAACATTTCAATCGTCCTCGCATAATTATCACTTTATCTTGAGAATGAGTGAAGTTGGAAGAAAATGTCAAGAGACATTTTTTTTTGAAAATTTTCTCGTCTACAAAAAAGGTCTCTTGACATTTTCTCCTAGAATGACCCGTTGACAAGATAAAGGCATTATTATGAAATAACATAAATATCAAATATGAATTATTATGGACATTTTACCAAGTAGCATATTGGTAATGAAACTTCAAGCAATAGAATGAATAATGCGATACTTGAATTGTTTGCGTTATCGTAAACCTTGTGTATAGGTGATATTTTCACCGCTGTTTCCGGTTCTTTATTGTTTCCTCCAGAATGGGGAAAAAAATAAAAGAATTATATTTTATTTTCTTTGTGGTTTTGCTTTATTGATTGAACTCTCATATCCAATAAATTGATCTATTGGAGCCTTTCTCATTCTTTCTAATTGTTTCACAATAATTGAGAAAACAAAAAATGTCAATCAAGATTTGAGATAGTGAAAAGTAGTTCAGGATAGATTTTTCTGTTGGAAATTATTTGACGTATTGCTGTTACTCGAGGCAATACATTCTCTCGTTGTAACATGTACAAACATATCAGGGACACGAACTTTCACGTTACTTTTTTTTTTTTATATTTTATTCAATTTTTTAATCATTTTTAATGAATATTTTTCTTATCATTTTCTAATTTTTTTTGTTCTTTTTGATGGTAAGGGTTCCAGTTGCACTGGAAATTACGTAACAATTAATTATTCGATTCTAGGAAATGAATAATGAGTAATTAGTACGTTACGATCACGATGTTATGTAAATAATGAAATACTGGAGGAATTTTTCGAGAAAATTTGATCAAAAAATTGATGACATTTGTATCAGTGTAATTCAAGAGATTTGAAAACGATATCTCAATTTTACGGAAATGATATTTCAGTATTTTGGATTGAATTTCTTGCATTGTTTCAATTTTCATAATTTTAACATTATTATTATAGTGATAAAGTGGTAAAAACGTAACAGAAGACAAGTTTATTTTTCACAGGTTTGTAAATATTGAATTATCTCGATGACGATTGATTTTAGGAGAAAATGTCAAGAAACTTTTTTTGTATATTATCAAATTTTTTATAAAAAAGATCTCTTGACATTTTCGCCTAAAATCACTCATTACCGAGATAATTGAATAATTAATAAAAAATTTATTTTACAGTTATTCATTTCATTCCAATCGTTTTTCCAAAAAATTATAATTGCTTATTATTACAATTTTATAAATTTCAATTACTTTATTAGATGTCTGAACACATGTTACACATGTTAAATTCATCGGGTGGCCACGATATGCATGGCACTGATCATGCCAGTGAAAATCATCACATGGATCATGGTGGAATGGGTCATGGTACTGTAAATCATAATACAATGGATCATACCACTGTGGATCACAGTGCAATGGGTCATGGTTCCATGGGACATGCAGCTGAAGCAACTGCTGATGCCTGCAGTGGTAGTGGAGTGCATGGAGGACATGGTATGATGTCGGTAAGTCAAACATCTAACTCAACTCAATGTTAGAATGAGTTTTTAATAAATATCTCTGAATCTAAGAGAGATAGAGAAATTTTTATAAAAACCTTTTTTGTAGATCAGACTCTGCTCTACAAAAAAGGTCTCCACCAAAATTCTCGTATCTCCCATAGATTCCAAGATAACATCATTCATCTCATTTTGAAATTTTCACAATATTGACAGATGGCTTTCCATGGTGGCTACTGTGAAACAGTCCTCTTTGAAACATGGAAAATAAGCTCAATGGGTGGATTAATTGGTTCAATGATTGGAATTATAATAATGGCAGCATTATACGAGGGATTGAAATATTACCGTGAATATCTCTTCTGGAAAACGTACAATGCACTTCAATACAGAAGTGTGTCAATGCCAGCTGAAAAAAATGTTGTGGCTGAAGATAATCGTGTGGTCCAGTGAGTAATTTAATTCAAATTTACTATGACAATCATTTCCTTAATTTTTTTCATCAACATATAACGTTTTTATTCACCTAAAAATCATACCATTGATTGTTGATGAATTATTTGGAAATTGAAAAAATATTTGAATTATTTTCATTCATAAATATATTTTAATTTTTTTATCATATTTGATTTTACATTCTAGTATGGTCGGCGAAGTTATCCATAAACAACCGTGAGTGAATAATAAAAAATCAGTAGAGAATGTTATGTATCTATCAGGCTATCCTGCCTTCTTCTCTTGGTTTTCAATAAGAAAAATGATAGAGTATTTACTCAAGAATAAATCATGCATCATCTCAAAAAGTTTTTCTTCACTGATTGGAGATTCTATTTGCTTTTAAAAGTTTTTAAATTCACTCTTTTTTCAATACTTTAATATTTCTTTTGGAGCAATTTATTATCAGATTTTCTAATCAGTGAAGAAAATTCAATGAAATGACGTAAATTTTAGATTTGAGAAGAGACTCGTAATTTTTTATTGAAACTCATTGCCCAGCATCTCTCAGAATTGCATGTTTTTTGTGAATAAATCCTATAAATTTTTCCCTCGCAATGTCTTTCCAGAAATCTGTGTTGAAATGACTGGAATTAACAAATAGAAGTTGAGATTTTGGGAATCCTCAATTATCTCAGAAACTAGTGATTTTAGAGAAAAATGTCAGGAGACCTTTTTTGTAGCTTATTAAATTTCCTACGAAAAATGTCTCTTGACATTTTCGCTCAAATCCACTGGATAACGTGATAATCGGGTATTTCATTTCAATACAAAAATAATTCACGTAAAATTGTGTTAATTAGTTGATAAAAAGTATTAATTGACTGAAATAATTTTGTGTTACAGGCCAACGATGATCTCTCGGATGCATTTCTTCCAAACATTTCTACATATCGTACAAATTGTCCTCTCCTATTTCCTCATGTTGATCTTCATGACATACAACACTTGGCTCTGCTCAGCTGTAGTTCTAGGTGCAGCAATTGGTTATTTTCTCTTTGGCTGGAAGAAATCAGTTATTGTTGATGTTACAGAGCACTGTCATTAATTGAGATTACAGTCTTGGTGCTATTATCGCACACAATAACTCATTAGACTCATTTTAATGTCCTGGATATCTCAAATGAAATGAAAAATTGCCAAATGATTGCCAACTGGGCAATTAACGAATATTATTAATGAATGAGGACGTTATTAATGGCATTTAGCCATTAAATTCACTAAATTTCTTAATATATTTTTTTAAATAATAATTAATGCAACATCAAACCAATTTTGAGCAGTATTTTTACACATCAATTTGCAGATTTAATGCAATTGTTATTTTCCACTTTAAGTTTATAAAAAAAAAAATTGACAAGTCAAGATGTAATTGTCGTTATTAATTTTATGAGGGCCGAAATCTTATAAAGTTGAAAATTCTTAGTGAATAATGGAATTTGTAAATACTGTTGAGAATTTGAGATTGAAGTTATATTCAATATTAATGAGGTGAATATAAGGATTTTGATATGAACTGCAGAAAATTTATTATCATTTTTTTTTAAATGTGGAATATCTTGGGATCTAAGAGAGATAGCGTAATTTTCAAAGAGACCTTTTTTGTAGATCTGATTCTGATCTACAAAAAAGGTCCTTATGAAAATTTTTCCATCTCCCTTAGATTTCAAGATATTTCGATTTTCCCGGTTTTATCATTTCACTATAATTTGATGAAGAAATTCAGCTATTGTTTGATTGCGTAATCCTACCATCGAATTAATTTGATAAACCTTCGGTTAAGTATGTATATTTATTAGCATTAATTAGGGTGAAAATTACTGTCGATAGTAGATATGAGAGAATACATTTTTTCTTTTGCAAATAAGCAGTGTATTGATATTTATTGATCATATTTCCTTTTTTTATCATATAAAATTTTTTTAAGGCGCAGGTAATTTATATTTACGTAGAAAATTGTCTTTGAGAACGATAAATATATGCTTGGCATTTGATCATCGATGAATTATGAAAAAATTACACTTGGGAGCAAGTGGAGAAAAATGGCTCCTCTCCAATTGTTAATAACCAAAGACTGAATAAGTGAAATCTAGTGATTTTTACCTCATTTTAAAGGTCTTTTCATGAGCTTCAAAATGAGAAAAAAATCATCGAAATGGTATTGTTTACTCCAGAGATATTCAAGCTTTAATGAGATCAATTCTTTCCCACCCTCTCCCAACCGTTTACTCCGAAAATATTTCTCACGATAAATTTTGCTCAATAGTTTCGTTGATTTTATGATTATAACTGCATAATTAACACTTGCGTAATAATTTTCTCAGTGATATGGTTAAAAAATCTCTTAATTAATTCTCATAATTATTTTTCAAGCGTGATTAAATTTTGCAATTTTAAGAATAATTTAATCATTAAAAAAAAAAATCATAAAATTCATGGACAATTAAATTTTTCAATTTATTTAACTACTATAAGGCAGATAAAAAATAATTAGGCTGAATATACTTGAATTTTAACTGCTTTTTAACTATTTAAACATTATCACAAGACAATGGTTCATTAGTTATTTCTAATTATTAATTGTTATTAATACTGCAATTATTCAACGCATATCAACAAGTACACGACAAATATAATTATTTCGTCAGTTAAATTCAGCCTTTCCTCCATCAATCATTCAATTTAATTAATTATTCTCATAATTAATTCATAAAAATTTATTTAAATTCAAAATTTATGATATTTAAATATCAAATAATGTACACGAATTCTAGATCAGGCTTATTGATTCAATTATGTACAATAATTTGAGAATTTAAAGATTATTACTCAATAATTTATCTAAATTATTCAAATAATTAGGCACCTAATAACGTAATGAGTGCTGTTTAATCATCTTATTTTAATTTGTTTACTTCTCCATGCCATTATAAATACCATCATTACAAATATATATTCATTGTGCTATTGGCAATCCATGCCTTCTACCACAATTTCATTCATATTAATTTTTTATTACATCTAAAATTACCAAAAAGCTGCAGAAATTGCCTTTTGTTTTCATTTTGCATCAGCAGTGTTTTTGTAAAATATAATTATCTCAGTAATTATTGATTTTAGAGGTAAATTATAGGAGATATTTTTTGTTGGAAATTTTGTCAGCTACAAAAATTGTCTCTTGACATTTTACTCTAAAATCACTCATTCACGAGATAATGGTAAGAAACAAAAATGAAAAATTTTATTCATTAAAATTTATCACTTCACTACTGAATTTATCATCAGTTTAATGTGCAATTATTATCTAGCGACACGTAATATCGAAATTGTCAATGATAATTAACTTTATCAAATAGTGGACATTGTGTTGAAAGATAAAATTTTATCAAACTAGAAAAATAAAAATTTTCTTAGAAAAAAGAAAAAAAACGACAACTTTGGTTAATATCACGAAAATAATTTAATTTACAAACATTGTTCATTGAATTGGTTCGATTGGAATTGATTATTATTGACAATGAAATCTACTCGGCACTAGTCATTGGCATACAGCAACTGGAACGATGTGGTGATTGTTGTTTAGACAAATCCACAGTATTTTCGACAAATGGACGTTCTAATTTAGCTTCGAGTTTAGCCCATGCTGTCACTGCAGCACCAAATGCTTCCTCTACATTTGTCGCATTTTTAGCTGATGTTTCTACTAGTGGGGGATTACCATTATCTGCGCACCAGGCGCGAGCCTCCTCTGTTGATATCTGCTTCTCCAAATCTGGTACATCAACCTTATCACAAAAAAAGGGGAATATCTCGTTAATGAATGATTTCCGGTGAAATTATCAAGAGACATTTTTTTTAAATAATTGAATTTCCTACAAAAAATGTCTCTTGACATTTTTCTCTTAACCTCGTTTTTTCAAAGATATTTACAAAATTATCTGAAACTCAAATTTTCACTATTTCGAAATATCTATAAATTCTTCAATGACTATTTTCAAAATATCTCAGAAACCAATAGGTTTACAAAAAAATGTCAAAAGATCATTTTTGTAGTCCACAAAATTTCCCACAAAAAAGGTCTCCTGCTAAATTCTCCTAAACCCCTTTGCTCCATAAGATATCTCACAAAAATAAACTAAAAAAAACTCATGAATCATCAAACTCACTTTATTCCCAACGACAATGAATGGAAACAGTGCCCCATCCTGAACATCAGCATAATAAAGAAATTCAGACCTCCAAAGTGCTAAATTCTTGAAGCTAGTCCTGTCATCGACAGCATATGTCAACAAACAAATATCCGAGCCCCTGTAAAATGGTGTCCTGAGTGTCTTAAATCTCTCCTGGCCCGCAGTGTCCCAAATCTGAAGGGTATAAGCTTCTCCATTGATCTCAATATCTTTATTCAAAAATTCCACACCAATAGTATGAAAACTGTGCTCATCAAAGTGATTAGAAACAAATCTATTCATCAAACAAGATTTTCCCACTCCCCCATCCCCTAGAATCACAACTTTGAGTAATGTAGACCTGTGGGAATTTCTATTTGATGCTATGGAGGTCCTAGGTACAGCTGCTACTGAATTATTCATCATTTTCCACTATTTCCAATCAATTATCTCAATTGAAAATTCCAAAAAAATCAATTCTACTCAATTTTTTCGTTATTAATAATTGATTTTTTTACACTCAAGTGCAAAAAATCAAATCTCTACTCATCTGATGAGGAAAAAAATTGAAATAATTTTTCTAATAATCTATTTATCTCTCTCTCCTTGTCAATCATCACTCGATTCCTGAGTTATTGTCACGTATAACCCTTTTTCCTCATAATAAAACCAACAATAACGTTACAACACTGATAATTCGTTAACAAATGAATCTCTGCAAGAGAATTGTTAACAATTCACTCAGAAAAAAAGTCACTTCAAGGAATTGTATCTCTGGTAATCACTCTTCACCTTCTTTTACTATGATTCAGTAATTCCTTTGTGTAGAATACACTGTTGACAAGGTCCATTTGATTCTCATTATTGTCTCTTGAATACGTGTTTAGTCAATTTTTTCCACAAAATTTAAAAGTGTTTTCTATTGAAAAAATTTTACTAATGACAGATGAATTAAAAACCACTTTTTGACACATTATTGAAGACTCAAATATCACGAGAAACAATAAAACAAAGAGGAAGAAACGCCCGTGACTGACACTTGGGCTCATATGAACATGGCTGCCACAATTTTAGAGAGAAAAATTATTTTAGTGAATTTTTACATCTCGCGGATTATCGAATTATCTCGGTAATGAGTGGTTTTAGGGGAAAATGTCAAGAGGTATTTTTTGTTGGGAATTTTGTCAGCTGGAAAAAAGGTCCTATGACATTTGCTTGTAGAACCCATCGTTTATGAGATTGATTGAGAAATACGAAAAATTTAGGATTTTTGTTGTTATGGGTTATCATTCCGCTACTGGGTTCAGTGGGTCTAGCGGGCTGTATCGATCAGCTGTTGGGATTCATGGATTCTTTGGGATAGGATAGGGTATTCTCAGGGTACGTCCCTGGGTCAGTGTTGCCAGACGTACCATAATTATGGTATCGCTACTATAATTCTACCCTCGATACCATATACCATAGTGAGTCTCTATGGTATCACAATTCCTTTATCATAAAGTTGATTGACAATGAAGCATTGTCTTGATTGTTAACTTTTTATTCATGTTCTGATTGGTTGATGGATCAATGGATCAATTAATGATTTCCATGACTACGCCGAGAATGTTATCGTTTCGTTGGTATGGAATTGCGCGCAGCTCATGTGTAGTTTTCGTTTTTTTTTTTGTTATTCATGTGTAGTTATAACCGTTTTTTTCTTTACAATTTCCTATTTTCCAGTTTTTCTCGCGAGTTCTGAGTAGCCGGGCAGCTATTATATAGATATCAAACGAGAAAGAATTGAAAAGACAAAATTTTGGGTGGGCCGGTTTCGGGGGTGAGCCATTCTCCAGTCAAGAGGGCCAATTTTGACATTTTCTGTAATTCAACTCTTTTCTACTTTTTTCCGCGAGTTCTGAGTAGCCGGGCAGCTATTTTGAAGATATCAAACGGGAACGAATCGAAAAGACAAAATTTTGGGTGAGCCGGTTTCAGGGGTCAGCCATTCTTCAGTCAAGAGGGCCAATTTTGACATTTTCTGTAATTCAACTCTTTTCTACTTTTTTCCGCGAGTTCTGAGTAGCCGGGCAGCTATTTTGAAGATATCAAACGGGAACGAATCAAAAAGACAAAATTTTGGGTGGGCCGGTTTCAGGGGTCAGCCATTCTTCAGTCAAGAGGGCCAATTTTGACATTTTCTGTAATTCAACTCTTTTCTACTTTTTTCCGCGAGTTCTGAGTAGCCGGACTGCTATTTTGAAGATATCAAACGAGAAAGAATCGAAAAGACAAAATTCCGGATGGGCCGGTTTCGGGGGTGAGCCATTCTCCAGTCAAGAGGGCCAATTTTGACATTTTCTGTAATTCAACTCTTTTCTACTTTTTTCCGCGAGTTCTGAGTAGCCGGGCAGCTATTTTGAAGATATCAAACGAGAAAGAATCGAAAAGACAAAATTCCGGATGGGCCGGTTTCGGGGGTGAGCCATTCTCCAGTCAAGAGGGCCAATTTTGACATTTTCTGTAATTCAACTCTTTTCTACTTTTTTCCGCGAGTTCTGAGTAGCCGGGCAGCTATTTTGAAGATATCAAACGGGAACGAATCGAAAAGACAAAATTTTGGGTGAGCCGGTTTCAGGGGTCAGCCATTCTTCAGTCAAGAGGGCCAATTTTGACATTTTCTGTAATTCAACTCTTTTCTACTTTTTTCCGCGAGTTCTGAGTAGCCGGGCAGCTATTTTGAAGATATCAAACGAGAAAGAATCGAAAAGACAAAATTCCGGATGGGCCGGTTTCGGGGGTGAGCCATTCTCCAGTCAAGAGGGCCAATTTTGACATTTTCTGTAATTCAACTCTTTTCTACTTTTTTCCGCGAGTTCTGAGTAGCCGGGCAGCTATTTTGAAGATATCAAACGAGAAAGAATCGAAAAGACAAAATTCCGGATGGGCCGGTTTCGGGGGTGAGCCATTCTCCAGTCAAGAGGGCCAATTTTGACATTTTCTGTAATTCAACTCTTTTCTACTTTTTTCCGCGAGTTCTGAGTAGCCGGGCAGCTATTTTGAAGATATCAAACGAGAAAGAATCGAAAAGACAAAATTTTGGGTGGGCCGGTTTCAGGGGTCAGCCATTCTCCAGTCAAAATAGTCAATTTTGACATTTTCTCCAATTCAACGATTTTTCAAGTTTTCTCGCGAGTTCTGAGTAGCGGGGCAGCTATTTTGAAGATATCAAACGAGAAAGAATCGAAAAGACAAAATTTTGGGTGGGCCAGTTTCAGGGGTCAGCCATTCTCCGGTCAAAATGGCCAATTTTGACATTTTCTCTAATTCAACGATTTTTCAATTTTTTCCGCGAGTTCTGAGCAGCCGGGCAGCTATTTAGAAGATATCAAACGAGAAAGAATGGAAAAGACAGAATTTTGGGTGGGCCGGTTTCAGGGGTCAGCCATTCTTCAGTCAAAATGGCCAATTTTGACATTTTCTCTAATTCAACTCTTTTCTACTTTTTTCCGCGAGTTCTGAGTAGCCGGGCAGCTATTTAGAAGATATCAAACGAGAAAGAATCGAAAAGACAAAATTTTGGGTGGGCCGGTTTCAGGGGTCAACCATTCTCCAGTCAAAATGGCCAATTTTGACATTTTCTGTAATTCAACTCTTTTCTACTTTTTTCCGCGAGTTCTGAGTAGCCGGGCAGCTATTTTGAAGATATCAAACGAGAAAGAATCGAAAAGACAAAATTCCGGATGGGCCGGTTTCGGGGGTGAGCCATTCTCCAGTCAAGAGGGCCAATTTTGACATTTTCTGTAATTCAACTCTTTTCTACTTTTTTCCGCGAGTTCTGAGTAGCCGGGCAGCTATTTTGAAGATATCAAACGAGAAAGAATCGAAAAGACAAAATTTTGGGTGGGCCGGTTTCAGGGGTCAGCCATTCTCCAGTCAAAATAGTCAATTTTGACATTTTCTCCAATTCAACGATTTTTCAAGTTTTCTCGCGAGTTCTGAGTAGCGGGGCAGCTATTTTGAAGATATCAAACGAGAAAGAATCGAAAAGACAAAATTTTGGGTGGGCCAGTTTCAGGGGTCAGCCATTCTCCGGTCAAAATGGCCAATTTTGACATTTTCTCTAATTCAACGATTTTTCAATTTTTTCCGCGAGTTCTGAGCAGCCGGGCAGCTATTTAGAAGATATCAAACGAGAAAGAATGGAAAAGACAGAATTTTGGGTGGGCCGGTTTCAGGGGTCAGCCATTCTTCAGTCAAAATGGCCAATTTTGACATTTTCTCTAATTCAACTCTTTTCTACTTTTTTCCGCGAGTTCTGAGTAGCCGGGCAGCTATTTTGAAGATATCAAACGAGAAAGAATCGAAAAGACAAAATTTTAGGTGGGCCGGTTTCGGGGGTCAGCCATTCTCCAGCCGAAATGGCCAATTTTGACATTTTCTCTAATTCAACTCTTTTCTACTTTTTTCCGCGAGTTCTGAGCAGCCGGGCAGCTATTTAGAAGATATCAAACGAGAAAGAATGGAAAAGACAGAATTTTGGGTGGGCCGGTTTCAGGGGTCAGCCATTCTCCAGTCAAGAGGGCCAATTTTGACATTTTCTGTAATTCAACTCTTTTCTACTTTTTTCCGCGAGTTCTGAGTAGCCGGACTGCTATTTTGAAGATATCAAACGAGAAAGAATCGAAAAGACAAAATTTTTGATGGGTCGAAATTTGGGGTGAACTATTCTTTAATCAAAATGGCCAATTTCGAAAAATTATCTATTTTAACTATTTCGCAGTGTTCCTTGTGAGGTCTGAGTATTCGGGCAGTAAGTACAAAAATATAACAAGCTTCCATATTCGAAATGTCAAGAAATGATAGAAAGTGTATGATTATACAGAAAATGTATAATTGTTGTGCCCTACAGTGCTTACTGGAAGGCCGTCGCGCGCGTTAGCGCGCATGATGCCCTAGTAGCTATTTCTATTGTCTGCTAGCTTGAAAACTCTGGTTCTGAGGGTGAGGAAACTTTGACCTTGGGTATAGACATTCCGGGGCACCCCAGAAGACTATCTCAGCCATGGAGAATGATTGAAAAAATCATTGACTAATGAGAATTGGTTATTTAGCGATTTCTATTGTCTGCTAGCTGGAAAGCTCTAGTTTCGAGGGTGAGGAAAGCTTGAACTTTTGCGTGAAACACTTATGTGAAAGCTCATAGAGCCTTGCGTGAATCACTCTTCGTTAAATTAAAAATGGAATTTCACGCCTGCGTGAATCACTCCCATTTCAAGTTAAATTTGGAGTGTATGGAGCGTACGGAGTGTACCAGCGTTATTCACTCTGTAGTGCAAATAGCTACCGCCTACCCTTTAAACATTGAAAATTTTTTTTTTCATCAATTTTTTTTTTTTTTTTCAATTTTTCTCCACTTGTTATTAGAATTTTTTTTTTCTCCCCCTTCGAATGAAAAAAATATATATATCTTTTCAACAAGGAATGAAACCTTGGTCTCAACTCACCTTTTGGTGGACGGAGGGGGGGGGGGGGGGAGTCGATTTTTTTGGTTGGTTGGGGTCTGAGACAAAAAAATTTTTTTTTTTCAACTTTTTTTTATTATTATTAGAATTAAAAAAAAAAAAATATTCTCTCCGACAGGGAATCGAACCCTGGTCTCCCGCGTGACAGGCGGGGATACTCGACCACTATACTATCGGAGACTTATGAAAATATTGAATATATTTTATACAAGTTCGAAAAAAAAGATTAAAAAAAGAAGAAAAAATTAGTCTCAGATCCCAATCAACCAAAAGAAATTGTAATTTCCCCTATCCCCGACCCCCAAGTGGTAACGGGAGAGCGGAATTATACCAAATGACTAAATTTATTTAACATAATCTAGAAATAATCAGAAAAACATAATAGTTGGATTAGAGAATTGAAAGCATATCGTTGTCGTAGAGTAAAAGGGGCGTAAGGCCATAACCCCTTTTGTTTAAAGTGAAAGGGGCGTGTGTCTCATAACGATGTTTTTTCGGTTTTTCATCAAGTTTTTAATCGGAAATTTGTAAAAAAAAAAACATTCTAACAGGCGTAATAACCAGTTTATAACAAGAGGGGGGCGTCTCTTCTCACCTTAACCCCTTTCATTTGAAAAAGAAAATAACACTTATGCCCCTTACACATTACATGTTATGCTTTCGATTCTTTCGCGTTTGATATCTCAATAATAGCTGCCCGGCTACTCAGAACTAGCGTGAAAAATTGGAAAAGTGTTGAATTAGAGAAAATGTCAAAATTGACCATTTTGGCTGGAGAATGGCTGACCCCTGATACCAGCCCACCAAAAGTTTTGTCTATTCGATCTTTTCCCATCCGATATCTCGATAATATTAATAATAGTTGAAGTATTATATCCGAAAATGAAAAAAAATGATGATTCTCTGTAGAAATTGAAAAAAGTTATAAAATCACGATCTGATAATAAAAGAATATCCGTTTAATTTACAGTTTATAGATTTGATTATTGATTTTAAGAGATATAACAAATTGTACGCCTAGATCCTAGATATTATGAATAATAAACTGTATATTCAACACTTGAAAATGGTTTAAACGCCGTTAATTGAAAATTTGGTCACTTTTGAGAGAATTCTACCTTACCATCCCTTGATACCATAATTTTATCGTAGATATTCTTGCTTCGCCGGTCTGGCAACACTGCCAGCACGTGTTTTCCTTCTGTTTTCGTCACATCTCAAAGGGCTCGATAGTTGTTATTAATTAATAAATAATCATGGGGAAGGCGAAGAAGATCAAAGTGACTAAAGAAAGACCTGATAAGGTCCCACTGGGTGATCAGATCGAAGGGGAGAAAACAGTGAAGACGAAAAATCGACAGAAACTCAGATTTCGTATGGATGAGGATGAAGAGGTTAGAATTTTTGCCATTTGTGGGCTCAATTGGAATTAATGAGGATTAACAATAATTAGATATTATCAACAATATATGATTAACAATAATTGTCATCATCACCTTTTTTAGAAACAAATCATTAATAATTTTAGAGATAAAGGGGAAAACAAAAATTTTATTTTGTTGTTTACGTATTTATCTCAGCAATGAGTGATTTTTTGAGAAAGTGTCATAAGACCTTTTTCGTAGAGAATTTAATTTCCAATAAAAAATGTATCCTTTAATTTTTTCCTAAAACCACTCAATACTGAGATAACTCAATTTTAAACAAAATCCCTTCACCACTGATTTCCTCATCTTCAGTAAATATATCTCCATTTCAGTTCGTCGATGCAAATCTCTCTCAAAAAATCCTCTCCCAAGCTCGCAAGCAGCAGATGGAGCTCGAGGAAGAGGACCCCTCCCCCTCAAAATCAAAGAAACCCTTAACAAAACTCGGTCCAGATCTCAGTGACGACGAGGATCCATCGAGTGAGGACGAGGTGACAGAGAAAGACTACTACGAGGATATAGAATTGAATGAAGAAGACGAACGTGCCCTCCAGATGTTCATGGACAGAGATAGAGCCCCAACTCGAACCCTAGCTGACATAATAATGGAAAAATTAACGGAGAAAAAAACTGAAATTGATACACAATTCTCAGACACTGGAAACGTCCAAATAGACCAGTTGGATCCAAGAATTAAGGCCATGTATGAAGGAGTTAGAGATGTTTTGGTTAAATACAGAAGTGGAAAATTGCCTAAAGCCTTTAAAATCATCCCCAGTCTTCGTAATTGGGAGGAAATACTGTATATAACAGATCCACCAAGATGGTCAGCAGCTGCCATGTACCAAGCAACGAGAATATTTGCCTCAAATTTGAAGGAAAAAATGGCACAGAGATTTTTTAATCTTGTGCTACTTCCCAGAATTCGTGATGATCTTGCAGAGTACAAAAGACTCAATTTTCACTTGTATCAAGCACTGAGGAAGGCTCTATTCAAGCCTGGGGGCTTTATGAAGGGCATTCTTCTGCCTCTCCTTGAATCAGGAACTTGTACGTTGAGAGAAGCTGTTATTGTGGGCTCTGTCATTGGAAAAAATTCAATTCCAATTCTTCATTCATCAGCTGCTATTCTCAAGATTGCTGAGATGGATTATACAGGGGCTAATAGTATATTTCTGAGGATTTTCTTTGATAAGAAGTATGCATTACCGTATAGGGTTGTCGATGGAGTTGTCTTTCATTTTTTGAGATTTGAGAGAGAAACTAGGGAACTTCCGGTTTTGTGGCATCAGGCTTTTTTGACTTTTGTACAGAGATACAAGAGTGATATCAGTTCTGAGCAGAAGGAGGCTCTGTTGGAGCTGTTGAAGAGGCAGACACATCACTCTATTACACCTGAAATTAGGAGGGAATTGCAATTAGCTAAGTGCAGGGATGTTGAGAGTACTGAACCTGTACCTGAACCTATGGCTTTGTAAACTGTCTTTTGTAATTTGGCGTTTATCACGAGAATGAAGGACTTGAGGGAAAAATGTTAAGAGACATTTTTTGTAGATTATAAAATTTTTCATATAAAAGATCTCTTGATATTTTTCCATAAAATCACTCATTCTTGAGATAAATCGGTTCTACTTTATCTTTCATTTTTTTATTTGTTTAGAATATGTAATTATATTTGAAATAAAAATAATAAAATTCATTTCACGATAACACATGTTTATTTATAGCGAATTTGATCTTGTCAAATTGCATTGAGTAATTTAATTGCTTTTTTTTTTCTTATAATTTAATTATTAAATGACGCACTGATGGACAGTTAATTGAAAATGTTATTCTCTGAATTAAAAATCGTTATCAAACAGTTAATTTAGCTGGCGAATTAAAATCATAGCAAATTGCTGTGTTTAACGATTAAAAATTTATACAAAGTATAACATTCTCCCTAATTTGAAATAATTAACATTACTATTTACAGAAATGTGAGGATGAACAAATATTTTTAACTAAATTCATGGCGCTTTTTTTTTCATTACTCTAGAATTAAGTAGATGAAATGCTTGAGCAACAGCTTGAGAAATAAGTCATAAGCGTCCCTCTGAGATTTTTCTTTCTCTTCTGAATGCAATATTTTCACATTTCTCTGTTGAAACTTGGAATTCTAATGTAGCAGTTGGATAGGAACGCAGACTCTTGGATTAACGTGTGTTTGCCCACTGGCGACAGTCTTTTTTTTTTGGTGTACTCATTTTTTCTTGAAGTAACTTGTGATGGTTTTTGAGCCAGCAGCTGCTTTTTGCCTTGCTATTTCTTTTTTTGTCACTGTTGGTGGTTTTTGAGGCTGAAAACATTGAAAATCATCAAATTAACAAATTTCCTTCACACAATTTCTCGATTATCTCCCAAACTACGGGTTTTACATAAAAATGTCAAAAGGACATTTTTGTAGATTATGAAATTCTCTACAAAAAATGTCTCTTGACATTTTCCTCTAAAATCAACCTTTAACACCAATACTCACCTTTTCTGGCTTGGTGAGATCGAGAGCTCGTGTCCTGGGTGATTCATCATCAGCAGAATCTTTCTTCTGTCGTTTATCATCAGGAACCTCCTTGGGACTCATGAGTTTACGTTTATTTTTGTTATCATCCTCAGGTAGATTCATGTTTTTTGCCAATTTCTTTGATAAATCCTCAGTGAGGTATTCAGAGACGATTCCATGGGCATATTTTAGGTATTCTGTATCGAAGGCAAATAAAATTAATTAAATCTCAATTAATTTCATAAAGAATTTTAAAAAATGTTGATTTAATTACCAATTTCAGTGCCAGTCTCGTATTTAGTACTTTTGACATAATTAGCACTGACAGCTCCTTGACCAACATGAATTCCCTTCTGCCTGAGTACATCAGCAACTCTCTCCACCTTTTTCTGAAGCCAGGACAGTGTCTTCTCCTCATTGTACTTGAATGCTTGATAGGATTCATCTCCCTTGCGATCAGCCACGAGTGACACCTTCAAGCTTTGACATCTAGCCAGTCTTGTGGTTTCAGGGTAATCCTCATCTCTGAGACACTGATCAAGGGGCAGTATCTGTTGGGCCTTTCTCAGGTACGGTAGGACCAGGAAGATGGGATCAATTGGGGTGGAAAGATGCATTTTACCATCAGATTTAACATTTTCATCGATAAACCATGAACGTTTGTTCTCATCGAATGTTAAGACTTCTTGGACTGTTTGGTCACCAGGACTGAATACAAACATTGCTGGTTGATTTGTGGCTGGATGTCGTAGCTTAACAATGTCTGGGGGACTACCGTCAGAACCACCAACTCCATCTCCTGATCAAATAGGAATAAAATTTGTGAAAATTTTTTTGTTAAAAGTTAAATTATACCGATAATGAGTGATTTTAGGGGAAAAAGTCAAGAGACATTTTTTGTGGAAAATTTTATAATCTACAAAAAAGGTCTTTTGCAATTTTTACCTTAAATCATCCATTCCTGAGATAAATACATAATTAACAATCATCTCGAATTTGTGACAGAACAAGTAGATTTTTTTAATACTTGATAAAAGTTGGATTATCTCGATAATGAGTGATTTTATGGGAAAAAATCAAGAGACACTTTTTAAAAGAAATTTCATAATCTACAAAAAAAGTCTCTTGACATTTTCTCCTAAAATAACTTGTTCATGAGATAAATCCGCAAAACATTAAATTCCACTGATATTCCAAAATTCAAATTTCTGTTTTTTGTGAAAAAAAAACTAAAAAATCAATTTTTCTGAACCTCATTTTACAAAAAAAATACATCATTGAATATCCACAATATCATACGAGTATAAATCAAGAAAATGCCTTAAAAAAATTGATAATCTTCATCAACCACAAAATCATAACCATTTTTATCCCCTAATAATAGGCGTATCCACTAAAATTGATCGGTGTACTTCGTGTTTTATTCTTTTTTTTTTATATTCACCTTTCATAAGAAAAACCCACGTATTACTTGGTGAATTTGTATTGGCTGTTTTAACACATTTTTTTGGTGATCCCTTGACCCGTGGCATTTTGGTAACCACGTGTTTGTTGTGTCAATGATTATTTTGCAATAAACCGTATTACACACTGTTTTTTCGCGCCTAATTTATCGAACGACTCACTTCGATGCACCGATTGCTGGGTTGTAGGGGGTTACGGGAAGGGCTGGGGGTGGGGGTATAACGCATCATCTACTGGCTGACAACTCTTTTTTTTTTTTCTTTTCTTTTTAGAAATTCACTTTTTGCATTTATGGTGGAACACCCGGGTATCGTTGAAATTGTATAGAACGTTGTGAGGGGTACATTTCTGGGGGAGATGTGGCGCTAGAATCAGTTGGCCTCGGTTGGATATCAAAATTACATAATTTTTTTTTTTAATGATTTTTACTATTTTACCGTGGGAGGAGCAATCAATTGTTGGTAAAGTAGAGAATTTGATAGTGAAACGATAGAATATGTTTAATTATCTCGGTAATGAGTGATTTTAGAGAAAAATGTCAAAAGACCTTTTTTGTAGATTATTGAATTTTTAATAAAAAAGGTCTCTTGATATTTTCTCGTAGAACTAGTAATTATCCAGATAATTTAATAATTAATGAGAGCAATTTAAATTTTTCATTATTTCAACTCTTTTATTCATTTATTTTATTAATTAATAATCGAATCGAATTAATATTGATTTTTATATTCTGTGGAAATTTCAAAAATGAACAATTCACAAAATTATTCAATACCATTTATTAAATTATTTACAGTAAAAGAGATAGTCTAGTGATGATAAAAAAAATTTTAAGTGTTTCCACAGAAGTTGCATTCATATATTTCACTATTTTACGAATATTTTTTATGAATA
This sequence comes from Coelinius sp. EB29, assembly GCA_035578325.1. NCBI lineage: Eukaryota > Metazoa > Arthropoda > Insecta > Hymenoptera > Braconidae > Coelinius > Coelinius sp. EB29. The sequence goes on from JAOZGT010000011.1 coordinate 968,140, forward strand.
TTTGAAATAAATTGATTAAGTGAAATCCAATTGATTTACCTTCTTATTAATTATTCAATTATCTCATTAACGAGCGATTTTATCAAAAAATGTCAAGAGACATTTTTTGTCAGAAATTTTATTCTCTACAAAAAAACTCTCTTGACATTTTATCCCAAAACCACTCATTACCGAGATAATCACTGAATTATTCAAAAACTAAAATCAAATTCATTAAATTCTCCCACATTAACTCGTATAAACTACCTCAAAAGATAATAATATCCTCCAATACTCTCTCTTAAATTCCAAAACTCTAAATACCAAACTTGTCCATAAGCACAAAAATAGCATGTTCAACTTTGACAAAGCACCTAGGTCTCCTAGTTGCCAATCCCCAATCAGGTTTGGCATTTGGTAGCACAATAATTTTCTCCATAGAAGTATTCTTCCTCTTGGCAGGGATAGCCCTCCCCTCCTTCTTGACCGCAGCACTACAAGCACTCTTAACCAGCCAAACAGTCCTCTGATCATTGACGACAGCCTCCCTGAACTCTTCATCGCCCACGAGAACCCACAGAAGAGTAGAAAGATTCAAGAATAGTTCCACCTGTCCTTTAACCGTAACATTCATCAACCTAGCCACAGTCTCCATGTACTCCAGCTTTCTAACATGCCCAGCAGTATCCGGCAACTTGGCCAAAGTGATCAATATATTGGTACACCTCAAACAGACATCCATCCAAGGTAAAGACCTGTTGGATTGCTCCAAAAGATCATAAATCTTCTCGACGAGTTGCAGCTCACAGAACATAATGCAACCTCTGATACTCAGTCTCGTCAATGTGTCAATACAAGCTAGGCACATGGACAATTGTCCAACATTGTTGAAGGTCATGAGACCATTCATGGCCTCCTGAAGACGATAAGCAACTGTTGTTGAAGGTACTGCAGCTGCTGTAGCTCTTTTTGACCTCTCCCTGAGCTCTTTAATCCTCGCTGACTCCTCCATCCTCACGTGATGGCCCCTCCAGGCAGCCTGGATTACTCCAGCAGCCTTGTTGAACCTTCTCAGTGTCTCTTTCTTCTCTTCAATCAATTTCCTCTGCATTTTTATTCCAATCCACCACTTTTCAATCACCAAAACCGCATTTTTCTGGATTTTCATCAATTCTCGACGTCTTCTTCTTGCATAAAATCTTCTCCAGGACCTCTGGATGATTATTGTAGAGATTTTCAGGGTTTTAAAATGATCATGAGTAGATTTGGAGAGTTTGTAACATCGGAAGAATCTCTGGATTGCAACAGCTGCTCTTTTCTGATTTTTAAAAGATTCTCGATGTTTTTTCGTTAATGAAACTGATCTCCACCAAGTCTGGAGGATCATCGCAGCTTCTTCACGTTCTCTAGATATCAATTTAGCTCTCCAGGTTCTCTGAATGAAGATCGCTGATAATTTAAGCTTCAAAAACTCATTTCTGCACTTTTTACCTTGGACATTAGCTCTGAATCTTCTCTGAACGAAAATCGTTGATTTCTTCAGGTTTAAATAATCATTTTGAACTCTTCTACATTCAATTGTTGATCTCCACTTGGTCTGGATGACAATCACTGATTTTCTGATCTTCTGGTAATTTTTAAGTGCTTTTTTCATTCTGAGGAAAGATTGTAAGAGAACTGTTGATTTCTTCACGTTCAAATATGATTTTCTCGTCTTCTGCATCATCTTCAGAGCTCTAAATCTTTTCTGAATGTTAATTACAGAATTCCTGAGCTCTAAATAATCATTTCGAGCCTTTCTAGCTGCCAAATTTCCTCTAAATCTCCTTTGAACCCAAATAACTGAATTTCTCTGTTTCAAATAATTTCCCCTGGTGTCTTTCCCAAATTTCCTTGCTCTCCATCTTCTCTGGAGGACGACAGCTGCCCTTTGACGTTGCTGGAGCCCCTTGAATCTTCTTCTTGCTAAAATTCCTCTGGAAATCGCCTGAAGCTTTATCACGGTTTCTTTAATAGTATAAAATTCATTTCTAATTCTTCTCATCAGGATCTTCGATCTCCAGAGTTTCTGAATGACGATAACACTTTTCCTCATCTCCAAAAATTCCTCTCGACGTCTCCTCATCTCCTGAACATTCCTGAACCATCTCTGAATACAAATGATTGAATTTCTCTTCTTCAAAAAATCATTTCTAATCAATTTTCCATTTTTGACATTTGAATAACAATTTTCAATGTTCAAAACTGATTTTTTCATCTGGAGATAATTCCTTCGTGCCTTTTTCATCTTGAATGTTTTTTGGATCATGATAGCAGCGGATTTGAGCTCAAGATACGAAGTCTTTAATTGGTCAGTGATTTTGACACTTCTGTACCAATTTTGAATAATCACAACAGATTTTCGTTTAATTTCAAATTCTCTCTGTGCTTTAACACGTCTCCACCAAGTCTGGAGGACAATTGAAGCCTCCATGACACTTTTAAAGTATTCACGATCCCTTTTAGTCTCTCGGAATCTCCTAAAAGCTCTTTGAATAATAACAGCTGAGTTTTTCTTCTCCAAAAACATTTTTCTCTCAATTTTCATCAATTTAATATTAATTAACCAATCTGAGATGATTTTAACTGAATGTTTCTTGATTATAAACTCATTCCTTATCTTTTTAGTTAATAAAATACCTCTCCACCAGTTCTGAATGACGTTGACACTCTTGGAGATTCTCAGATAATTATCTCGTTCAATTTTCGTTAATTTATTTGCTCTAAATCTTCTTTGGATGAAAATTGTCGATTTCTTGAGATTTTGGAAGTTGTTCAGGGTCTTGTGACCTTCAGAAAGTGCCCTGTACCAGCGTTGAATGACCAAAGCAGCTCCACGAGTTTCCAAGAAGTTATTTCTTTCAATTTTCATGAGTTTGTAGCTCTTGAAGGACTTTTGGATGATACTTGCTGCTTGTTTCTTCTTCTGCAGCTCTTGGAGGTACGGTTTACTAGTTCTGTATCTTCTCCAGGTCTTCTGGAGGATCATGACAGCATTTTTAGTCCTTAGGAAGGATCTTCTGTCCTTCAGAGATCTCCACCAGGTCTGGATGACCTTGGAAGCTTCATTTTTGGCTCTCAATTCTTCAATTTTTTGCTTTTTGAGGATTTCTAAAGTTTTTCGAGCTCTGTAAGATCTCCAGCAGCACTGGAGAACGACAGCAGCATTATGTCTTCTGTTTCTGAGGTAGTTTCTCACCAGGATGTAAGTCAAGTGGGCTCTCCACCATTTCTGGAGAGTTTTAGCAGCTTTTTCGAATCTTGGAGCTTGGAATTTGTAAATTATCTGCCATAAGAGGCTCAATGTCTTCTCGCGGTGGCCATCAGCAACTGTTTTAGCGTCTATATCACCTGTGATCACGTAGCCAGCTTCGTGGAGGGCCGAGAGGGCCAGGTCTGCGTTGTGAACTTTCTGGAGTCTGGAAACAAATCATGATTGATTAAGAAATGTTCATCTATTGATCATTGGATTATCTCAGGAATGGAGAGTTTTAGAAGAAAATGTCAAGAGATTTTTTTTGTTGTAAATTTCGATATCTACAAAAAAGGTCTCTTGACATTTTTCCCTAAACCTTCTCCCTCTCCCCCAAATAACTCCTAAATTACCTAGAAATAGCTGGAACTCTGCATTTAGCTGTCAAATCCTTTACTCCAATGATCAGCTCCATCACCCTACACAGCCTCACCCCATCACGCAGATCAACAGCTAGATCCTTCACCGCATAATCATACTCATCCAAATAAGTCTGTTTATGAGAAATCACATAACCATGAGGCTTCAGCATCTTTGTGATATCTCCAACTCCACTCAACGTTTGTCTCGAAAAATTGAGCAGAATTTCTCTACTCTCCTTATAAATCGCTTTCTTATGAAACAAGCATGGATCATGGCCAATTAATTTATCCCTCTTGGCATAATCCAAAAAGTAAACCAACAGTAGAAACTTCTTGAGTATAAATTTATTCAAATTTGGCATGAAATTAGGTGTCTTCAAACTCGAATTTTGATGTGAAAATTTTTCAGCTAAAAATGGATCATTGAAGAATCTATTGATCAAGAATTTGGTAAGTCCCACAAGATCATTATTACTACTCAATGGAATAGTCTCTCCATAAACAACTTCAAGTCCAATTCTCAACCAGAGTGGATTATAACTGAAAAAAAGTTCCAAAATCTCTTTCTGAAGTCCAATATCTCTGTGAAGATCTTTATCCTGTCTCACCACCAAATTTCCCTTTTCAACTGTCATTATTGTTTTGGACAATGCTGATCTCACTTCCGGTCTATTAAACATGGTTAATGCAGCCTTTCTGAGGGTATTCAATCGATGATTGGTAAAGTATCTACCAGATACAGCTTCACGAGTCTCAGCCAAAGGAATTGTCTCTTTGGATCTGCAAGATTGCCAAACTTTTCCAACATCGACTCTAACAGTGTCAACATCAGCATTGAGATGTTCTGGTGGTGTCAATAAAGCATTCAACCACTTTTTGAATTCAAGCTCTTGATTCCACATCCATTTCTCATCGTAATAGAGAGTTGAAGCTAGAAATGGATCTTCTGTCATTGTTGCTGCGAAAGGATCTGGATTGAAGACGATAGGAATTAAATCATTTGGATTATGAAGTTTGATACTTTTTTCTTTAGAGCTTTGATTCTGTTTAGGTCTGTGAAGCTTTGAAAGAGATAATTTTGATATTCTTACACCTGGAAGAGTCTTCTGACTCGTTAGATGCATTTTTGTCTTTTTGAAAATTTGATTGTTCTCTTTTATTCGATCTTTTGTTATTTTTGATGGCTTTCTTGGAGATATTTTGTGGTAGTGAGTTGGTCTTGATGATCTGAATGATGATGATGATTTTTTAGTGGGGGATATCTCGAAAACTGTGGGTTTTAGGGGAGATGTGAAGGTCTTTGTGAGATTTAGCTGGCTGTATTGATGTTTAAATGATTCTTCTGGGATACTTTCTAAACTTGTTGATTTTTGATGACGTAGGGGTGTTCGAGGTTCGTCTTTCAACCAGAGATCTGCCTCTATCACTTGTTGAACTGAGGAAGAGTCTGTTGTTCTTATTGAGGGAAGGGGGGAGGAAGATATTGGAAGGGATTTTTCGATTGAGGAGTCATCGGGTATCACTGGGGAGAGTCTTCCAAAGGATTTTAGGAGGTGAGTTGGACGGAGAAAGTGATCTTCTGATTGTTGATGATGATGGACATTGGGAGGGAATTGATAGGGATGGAATTTTGAGGGGAAATTTGTGATATCTTCGACTGATGAGTATCTCGGTGGATTGAAGTGAGGTTTTTGGAGTAAATCATAAGTCTCTGGGTGATGATTAGCTCCATGTTCATAATTCTCAGGTAAATACTCTCTTTTAGGTTTTAGGATACCAGGAAAATTGAGAATTTCATTATTTTTATGAGCTATCTGATGAATTCTCTGTTCTCCATTGAACTCTGGATGATAATTATGAGGTAAATACTCTTTGTTAATTTTCAAAGTCCTTGAAGAGTGAACTTCTGATTGTCGTTGACGTTGAAGCTGATTTTCACTGAATTCTACTTCGTAATATCTCGATGAAAATTCTTGTTGATGAACACCAGGTGGTCCTGAAGACAAATCAAGGGCATCCGATGGTCTTGATGGATTATTTATGGATCCAGATATCTCAAAAGTATTGTTGGAGAACGTAAACTCTTCTTTGATTGTTCTTATTGTTTTCGTGACAGTCAGACCTGAATTCTGGGGCAAATAATCGGATTTTTGAGGAGTTACGAAGCTCGCTAGGTTGTTCATGAGGGCTGAGAAGTTTGGATTTCTTTGGTCCTCTGGACGTGGTGATAATGAATCATCAAAGTTCTCTTCGTCGTCGTCCAGTGGTTGGAGAGGTGGAAGTCTGCAGAATTTTGGGTCTTGATTGATGTAAGTATCTCTGCGAAGATCCAGAGACTGGGGATTTTGACTTGGAGAGATGATTTTCGTGTCTCGAGGGGAAAAGTCAAAGTCTTGGGGATCTTTTTCGAGGTGAATAGGTTTTTCTGATGATTTTGTGGTGGAAGGCTTCAGAGGAGTGAGTTGAAAACTGCTGATGTTGAAGACTCCAGAGATGTTGAGATTTTCATGGGAATTATAATCATTCTGATGATTTGAAGGATTGAAAATTGAATTTTCTGGAATTGTTTTTGTGTTTGCAGTGATTTGATGTCTTTGTGTTATATTTTCCTTATTCTCTGGGAGCTTTTGGGGCTGTTTTCGAGGGTGAGGAGATTCTGGGTGGGTTTTTATGGGGTAATTATCATTGGAGGGGGCTAGAATCTTCTGGGATTGAGGTCTGAGGGCTTTAGAGGTCTTTTTTGGAGCGATAGAAATTGTTGTAAGTGGAATATCGTATTTTAGACGACGACTGTCTGTCAGTTGAAGAGTGTCTCGCCATGATCCTGGTACTGAAGGTGTCCAGGTGAGCCAGAGGATTGATTCTGACTCTGGGGGGATCGAGAGGTCCGTCGTGCTAAGGGTGATTCGACGATCCTCTGGGGGAGGCTTAGAGACTTTTACCTGGGATGAATAATATAAAAATTGCCTTTTTTTCTCTGCTTGATTCGTTTAATATTGAATTAACTTCGTAATTAAGGGTTTTAGGGGAAAATTTCAAGAGATATTTTTTGTAGAAAATTTAATTAGCTGCAAAAAATGTCTCTTGACATTTTCGTCTCAATTTACTCATTACCGAGATAAATGGATAATTACAGAATATGGAAAATTGAATTTGGTGGAAAAAAAATATTTTCAAGGGATTTCGAGTGTTTTAATCACTTTTATGATTTTTCTTTGAGAAAAATTGTAATTGACTTACGTTTAGAGAACGATTGCTTGTGTTCCTGATGATCAAACTCGTCTCAGCTTGTACACCAACGGTAGACTCAATGTTGAGACGAGGTTGGGGTTGAAATGGCGCCAATACGAGTACCGCCTGGACCTCGGGGGTCTTCACCAGCGTTCCACCTGATTTTTGGACCTTAGGGGTCACATTTATCTTTTCCAAACACAATAAACACGTTAATAACTCCTGAATATGATTCTCGAGGGGCAGACAACGAGGGAAAAGGGTTATTTACCTGGAAATACATCTTGAAAGTGATTAATTCCTTCTCCAGTCGATTTATCACTAGTCTGACCTGTTTTTCAATGTATTGCACATCTTGAGGACTGAATCAATGACCAGAAAAATGTATTAATTCGTAGAGAAGACCAAACCGTCGGTCTCAACCGCTTTTGCACTGCTAACAAATTCAAACTACAATCTCAACTGTTTTTGTAGATTTTTGTGTTCGTAAAAGCATTTTATCTAGTACTTTTTGCGTTCCTAAAAGTCACCAGAATGTCCCTAGATGGCTCTCTAGGCCAATGGGAACTGTCGGTGAGAATGGCGGTAAAATTCAATTTTTTTGATTCATTTTTAATTGATAAATTGATTTTGAAAAATTATGAATAAATAACTGAATAAGTTTTTATTAAATATCTCCGTATCTAAAGCAGATAGGAAAATTTTCATAAGGACCTTTTTTGTAAATCTCACTTTTCTCTACAAAAAAGGTCTCCTGACATTTTCTTCTAAAATCACTAGTTTTCGAGATATTCTCATAATGAGATTTCATAAAAAAATTTTTCTGTTAATAATTTTGGGATAGTTGAATAATAATTGATCCACATAAATAATTATTGAATTTGCTTTATTATCAAGATATTTACGAATAAAAAAATATTCAAGCCACAATATAATTTCATTCATCAACATGTTATACAAACATTCAACTTTGCAAAACAAAAATCATTAATAATTTTTTTTTTACAATAATAATAATCGCAATATTCATGATAATAGTCATACAAAAAGAGTTTTTTTTTAATTTTGACAATTGAAAGATTTTTTTATGTATAAAATATATACTTCTGTTACTGTACTGTACACAATCTCCCAATGTCAGTATTAATATTAATTAATAATCATTAGTTTCACAATTTACTAATTTAAGGTTTTATTGTTTTATCACCTATATATGCACATGAAGTTTATGTACAAGTAAATCATTTATCAAATTTTTTTAAGGCAATTTTTATTAATTAATCACATTGGTAACTCAATATTTCCAATAAAATGGAAAAGTTCAACGATTTCAAGTTTTTGTTAATTGCGTTTATCTCGGTAATGAGTGGTTTTAGGATAAAATGACAAGATACCTTTTTTGTACCTCAGAAAATTGTCAACAAAAAAGATCTCTTGATATTTTTCTCTAAAATCACTCATTACTGAGATAATTTAATAATTAATTAACGCGTAATGAAATAATTCAATTTCTCGTCTATGTTCTGTCTTTATGACTAGAAAAAAAATTATGATTTAATAACAATTGATTTGTTACGATATTCCTCACTCATAAAGAGCTTTTTTTCACCAAAATTGAGCTATTTTCTCTAAGAAATTTTAGAGATTCTAAAATGTTTAAAAAAATTCATCTACTTTATCATTTATCAACAAATACAAAAGTTTGTTCTTAACCATTAAATCAATGAGTTTCTTCTCTCGATATTTTCAACCAGAAAAGTAAAAAAAAAACAATTGATATCAAGCCATTCATTTCCGGTCTTTACTGAGATCAGATGGCATATCTGAGTTGGCACTAGTTCCTATCGAGCATTGAGTAGTCAAAGCCTTTGACACAGGCAGAGATAATCCTGCAGCACTCATCGCAACATTAAGAGGAATTGTAATAAACGGCTGATGCGATGATCCTGAGTTTAGACCAGTTGAATCTAAAAAAATGAAAAAATAAAAATCATCGATAGAGAAATGTCAATATTTCCATTAGAAAGCTAGGGAAATTTAAGCTGGAAAACACAATATGATGATCTTTTGAAACCCTCAAAAACCCGAATTTTCGATTTCGTTTGAAATTTTTAAAATCTCAATAAATAAGTGATCAAAATGACTCCAAAAGGATCAAACGGAACCGGAAATTTCCATCGAATGAACTCATCTCCATATTCAAAATTTTTTCAAGTCATTTATGGGCAATACCCATGTAACAATTTCTAAATAAAGTGAATAATGAAAATTATTGTTTGAAAAATAGACCACACCTTCTTCAGATTGTGAAAAAAAATAATTATTTCTTCAACACCCGCCCAAGTTGTAACAATGGCGATTTAATAATGAGTTTAACTTCGGTGGAATAATAATTTCAATGCATTTTATAATAAATATATGGACTTCCGGTACGTGCGTACACGTACCGTTTAAGGTTGAATATATGTTACTCACTTCCGTCTTGGGATATTTGTACTGGTTGGCCGTTTTGTCCGATACTCAGGAGTACACCAGAAGTGGGTGAATACATGACACTCTGGGGCATTTGGTACATGATTCCTGAATTTTCAAAATAAAGTTAAATAATTAATTTAAAAAAATTTTCGACTTCACCATCAAAAAATTGAGAAAATTTCAGCTGAAAAAGTCAATATGACGACCTCCCTTGGTCCATTATTAATCGAAAAATTTTCGATTTTTATCATAAACTTTGATCCTCATTATCTCGATAACGAGTGCCTCCAGAAGAAAATGTCAAAAGACATTTTTTGTAAAAAATTTTCTCAGCTACAAAAAAGCTCTCTTAACATTTTCCTCTAAATCCCTCTGTTTTCGAGATATTTGTACAATTAATAAAAACATCAATTATATCCTATTAATTCCTTTTAAAAATATATAAAAAATTGTCATTCTTTCATATAAACCATTATCATCTCGATCTCCCTCCCCTCTCTTAATAAAAAAAAACCCTGACAAATGAGTAAAAGGAAAGTAACAAAAATATTCCGATTAATTAGTTTGAGACACGAGTCGTACACCAAAGACAAAAAAAGCCTCTTAATATTCCTCTCATACCCTCGATTTAAAAAAATAAAAAGACCCCCCCCCCCACCAAAGTGGATGAAACGTTGATAATAATAATAAAAATAAAATAAATAAAGGGAGCAGAGAAAAAAAAAAAAAGTGGTATTGCAAATAAAATGTGCAGAGCGTTCCAGACAGTTAAATAAGATAACCGAACGTGTTTATTGGAGTGTACAAGAAGTTGAGGGGGTATAAGCTACCGGTGTGTATTAGCATCGATATTTATGTGTACACCTGCAAAATATCCAATGACGATATGTCTTGTACAAGTGAAAAGTGCACATTGAGTTTATTTTTTTTTTTTTTTCATCTCACTCTTTTGCTTCTCATTTTGACCGGATCCAACTTCCCAGTTAGGAATTGGCGTTTGTCGTCTTAGTTTGGTCATCGTTGAACTGTACGGGTATTCCCCTTTCCTCTCTACGGTTTACTGGACTTGCTGCCCCTACACGGCCAACCCCGTCATCGTGTGTACGTTGTTTGCATTTTAAACTCTAAACGCATTATCGTTGGATATGAATTTTTTAGAGAATCTAGGGGAGATAGGGGAATTTTTGTAAAGACCTTTTTTGTAGAGAAAATTGAGAGGTACAAAAAAGGTCATGAGGATAATTTTGATATCTCGATTATTTTTTGAGATATTGAGGAAAAATTGGGGGAGTGGGAATAGTGGTGGTGATACTTGATTGAGGGAAAGAGTTTTTGGGGGATATTGAAGAATCTGGTGGAGATAGGGAATTTTTTATAGAGATCTTTTTTGTAGAGGGAGAAGAGAGCTAGAAAAAAGATATCTACAAAAATTTTCACATCTCCCTTCAATTCCAAGATATTCCACAAAAACAATAACCATAATTAATGAATTATGGATAAACCCACCTGTATGATTTTTTATATCCTTGGGCGAGCTTTCCCCATCACTCGAGTCACCCTCTGAATCATTGGCACAAATATCAGACTTTGGTGATGCTCCCTCCTCCTGAAACACGAATAAACCCCCGAAATATCAATAAAAATGATAAAAAATTGAAAATAACTCAAACAAGAAAAGCCAAAAAAATTAATAAAAAAATTTCTATAATATGGAAACTATTCCCTCCCCCCCACCCCTCCACTCAATATACCTCACAGAAGTTCCAGGAAGAGATGAAAAAAAAAAAAACATCTGAATTAATTCGTTAGTACCGACATGAGCGGTAAAACGATAACAAAAAATAAAAGAGAGAGAAGAAGCAAAAGAAAAAAACGTTAAAATTGTCGAAGCGCTCTTCGTGCAAAATGATTCCCCCCCCCCTTGGTGGTACGTGCGTATACATACATATACGTGGGTAAAACCTAGCGGGGAGAGAGATGCATCCTTGTTCGCACCTTATAAGGTCATCCCGTGGTGCTCGAGTCTTCAATACGCACTCTATATACTTTGCGGTTCTCACAGAAGGATGGTTAACAGTGAAAAAGGGTGAGCGGGGGGGGGGGGGGGGGAAGGGGTTGATAATTTTGAGGGATTTTCCACCCCTTGATCATATATTCATAGTTTCATTTATTAGAAATCAAAATAGAAAATTGAGATTTTTTTTTTTTAATTGAATTTTTATCTTATTTCTATTTCTCCCTTTTTTTTAATTAATAATTTAATGATGAGGAATATAAATATGATAAACATGTCAGCCGGAAATCGAGAGAAGAGTGAAAGACACAATATTTGAAAAAAAACTAATAAAAATCTTTAAAAACTAAATTTTATTTAACAACATATCACTTTTTCAAAAATATCTCGTAATCTAGATGAGATAGCGAAATTTTTGTAGATACATTTTTTGTAGATCTCAATTTATTGTACAAAAAATATCTCTATCAAAATTTCGCTATCTCCTCTCAATCTCGAGATATTCGCGAAAAACTGAATTATCTACTCATTCACTTCATAAAACATTTTTGATAAATATCTTCAAATCTACACTAGATATCAAAATTTTCATAGATACCTTTTTTCTAGAGAAAAGAGAGATGTACAAAAAAGGTCCTTATGAAAATTTCAATAACTCGATCCATTATATTGAAAACATGAGAATTGAAATAACAACAAAAGTAAAATAAAAACTACAATTAAAATAAAATAAAGAAATATCCAACGGTATTTACTCGTCAACCGAGCGAAAGGGGGAGGTGAGGGGGGGAAGATCAAGACCTGAATTGGCCCAGAGCCATCGGCGATCGGTTCCTCTTGTTCGTCACTCGGAAATCCGCAAAAAAAAAACCCCTTTTTTTTCCCCCCTAAGAATCGGTCATCAGTCGTAAAAATGTTTTATGTCGATATATAAATAAAAAATGAGTAAAAAAATAATGGTTCACATTCCCCGAGGTCTCGCGAGTCAACTCCTATATAAGAGCCTGAGTCTGGCATTGCAGAAAACCATTGACTCTATATGGCGAAAGAGTCGGGGCTTTGACAAAGGTGACCGTATATGGCACACTGCTTCCACCTTCCATACGTGTATTTATAAGAGCTGTAGTCAGCACACCTGGTGTGGTTGGTACATTAGATTTTCCACTAGGTTTTTCCACTGAATTATTGCTATCGAAATATACCCGGAGGTGGTGTTGAGAGGCGAGTTTAATTAGTTTTCATGATTTCATGATTTATCAGGATTTTTTTTTTTCTGGAGGGTAAATACTAGAATTTATGGGGATTTTTTTTAATTTTTGGAATTTAAAAATTTTCAGTGATCTAATTGTAGATTTTTTAGGGTTTTGGAAGAGTTGATGATGATGATGGATTGGATTATTGGTTTCAGGTGTAGAATTCTTGAGATAAAAATCAGTAATCGAGTGAAATGACGATTTATCTCGATAATGAGTGATTTTAGAAGAAAATGTCAAGAGTAATTTTTTTTTGGAAATTTAATAATCTACAAAAAAGGTCTACTCATGTGACCTTGTACAACAACTTGTTTATGAGATATTTCATTTTTAATTTATCGTTATGAATTTAATATTTATGTTGTTCATAAAAATAATTAATAGTGTTAAAAAATATTATGTTCAAGGCTTCAATTTTTTAATTGATCATTGAATACCATTTTTGATGGAAACAGATAAATAAGGAATTTTATAATATATTTAATTTTTCAACAATCCAAGTTTCTAATTTTTTCTCAAGGGAATTATCGCATGATTCTCGATTGGAATACTTCAGCAAATCGTTAGGGAAGAAAACCACGTAATGCTATTTTTTTCTAAAGGCCGAATGACTTGTGTTTAGCAACACCACCCGTTTCATCGCTTTTACCCGTACGAGGCCTCGGATTGTTGCTAGAATTACGAAATTGTGGATTTAAGAAAGAGAAAAAAAAATTCCCCTCAGCTGAATTAAATATCACTATTTTTAAAACTATTTCACCTAAATTTTTGACACAGAAAAAACATTGAATTAAAATTCTTCCATTTTCCTCGCTAAAAGTAAAAATTATAAAACAATTTTATTTATAATTTCTCTCAATCCAACAACAATAGCAATAAAAGCTGGCAAATAAAAACCAACACCTACCTTTCAAAAATTGAAAAAAAAAAAAAACAAATTTTCCCCAGCAAAATGCAAAAATCAAATAAAAAACCATCAAAAATGCACAAATAAAAATAAATAAATCATCTCAATGACTGGGATAGGATGCAGGGGATCTCCTCACAAGCAAAAAAAAAAAAATTGCAAACACAAGCTGAATAATAAATCTAAAAATAATAATAAAAATTCATCTCTAAAGCTTTGTAACCAATCTTACGATTTAATAGTTAAAAAAATTTTTTTTTTATAAAACTCGATGTATAAATATTATCACAGTATTTTACAGTACATGTATGTACACGTGTGATACAGAAAGGAAAAAAAAATAATAATAATCGATCATTTGATGATCACTTTGTGTTATTTCTCATAAATCAAGAAAAAAAATCATAATTATTGCTAATTTTATAGTTTTTTTTCATTTAATAATCGCCGTTATTTTGTACTCTGTTGGGGGGGAGCTCAGAACTATTGAAATTGTTGATTTGTTCATTAAAAGAAAAAACAATAATGAGTATTTAACAAGAGATAATAATTTAAATAATTTATCAAAAAAGAATTTTTAAATTAAAAATCTTTAAAACTCGTTTCATGCGAAAAATGGACGGAATTTGAGAAATCCTAGGACTTTATCATTATTATGCACATAAATTCAATAAATTATGAATTGAATTCAACAAAAAAAAAATTTGATTTTTCATTGTGAGAGTATCACGAAGTATTCTAGGATTTCTCGAATAAAAAAGGGGAAAGGTGGATCGCCATTATGGAATTAAATTAAAAAAAAGTATTTTAAGTACTTTCTACTTAAACTATGGACGAAAAAAAAAAAACAAACTACACATGCCACTGTAGCACACAATAAGTGTTTCTGTACAGTAAAAAAAAGTGTAAAAAATAGTACGAAGGGGGTAGCAACGATGCACAAAAATACTGTAACAAAGCCAACCGTGCACCCCTGCCTTCATCATCCTGCACTCGCATCTCATTTTCATAAATCTCGTGATGTTTTTTTTAAATATCCGGGGGCGACCGAAATATTTACAGAAAAGCGTTAATAAATATTTGTTTAAATAACGTAAAAGTTTCGTATATTTGGAGAAATTAAAACTTAATTGGGGCATGTTGAGTAATGAGGGAGAATTATATTCTGTACAATTACATTGAAAGTGATGAGTAGATCACACGCGTTCAAAGAACGAAATGCTCAAGTTTTCTTTACGTTTTTGATTGATGTAATGGGAAAGTCATGGCTTTGGGTCTTTGGAGTTGTTAATGCGATTAATTTGAGATTCAAATCAAAAAGGACTTGATATTAATGATTAATTTTCCATCAGATTCTAATTTGTGTCTTCTCATAATCGAAAGTCAATTGACCGTACGTTAGGATGCCTTGACCGTTTATAATGGCCGAAAGTAATCATTCTAATATTGGATATCACGGTCGTAATCAACAATTTCGAAAGTCAATTGACTTAATTTCTTTGTCCCTTTGCAATAGTTTTGCAACTTTTCCTACAATTCAACCAGGGATTCCCCTAAATCTATCTAAAATTCATCAAAAACTAACTCTTTTTTCCCCAGAGTACGATATAAAAATCCCTAGCCATGTTTTCATTTTCTTTTGTTTTCTACTACCGTTGAGGATGCGAGTGCGACATATGTGGATGATAAGCGGCATGTGGTGGTGGTAATGGCGATGGACATGACTGCTGATAGGGTCCTCCAGCTAGCATTGGTCCAGGACTTGAGCACGGGACAAGATGTGAACTTGGCGAGCCAGCATGTGCATGCGCTATTAAATGCGCATGCTGTGCGTGCTGTGAATGTGGTGGGCCATGCTGTGATACTGGCGGTCCACCAGCACCAGGATAACCACCATGTAGTGCACCACCATGGGGTGATCCATAGACGAGTTGTCTTACTTTCTGCTCGTCGTCAGCAATGTTGTATGTCAACTCTGTCTCCTCAAAACCCGTCGCTGACATTCGCTGATCACCTGATGAACCTGATGGAGGTGGATCTGGACTATTGAGACATGTTTGAATCAATGCTTTGCCAGCTTCACTCGTTATCATTGGCTGGAGTTTGCGGGTTGCAAATGTATACACGTGACCTGTTTCACTGGCTACCAAAAGCATCACTTGGGTTCCTGTCAGGGTTGATAGTTCATAGGCCTGAAAATCACCAAAAAAGAACAACATTTTTCAGGTGATTCTTGGAAATTTTAAAGCAAAAAGGATTTTTCCTTTGGCCAAGTGGATCAAAGAGTAGGAATAATACTGTGATTGTTCTTGTTTCCGGAAAAGTTCTTTAGGATTGTCATAAATTAAGAGTCGATATGAATTCATCTCTTTGACTTGTATCTTCGTGACTTGTTAATGACTTGAGAATTAGAGATTTATAATTGATTCTTCTTCAAAATATTCCACTCTCTCATGAACAGAAACTAAAAATTCAACGTAATTTGTTTAAAGAATCGCTGGGCCCAACCCTCGGGATTCCCCTGATACCGGAACCCACCCTGAGAGTCCCAAAAATTCCCTAGAATAGAATTTCTCAACATGTAACGAAACTAAATCAATTGCCTTCAAATCTTAAAGAAAAATTGATAACAATTGTAGAAATGAACAAACCTTCTTCATAATTCCAGTTTTCCTCTTTGAAAATGTGGTATACCTCCTCAATTTATTATCAATATACTCCATCTTAATCTTCACCCTTCCCTTAGTTTTTTTACCATTGCTTGGTGGTGATTTTTTTGGCGCTCCCAAATTGGTAAACGACTCATCAATATTATCCGGCACACAATCACCCTGCATCATTTGACCCTGTCCCAATTGTCTTCCATTATCATCATAACAAACATCTGATGATGATCTCTTCAACCCTCTTTGTACACCAACACCGGTACCACTACCCCCTGTATTACCAGGTGGGCTCATCATGGTGGCGCCACCACGGCCAATCTGTGAGGCACCCAGCTGTGATGTAGACGGTCTTCCATACATCTCACCACCATCACTACCCATCATACCCATGTTGTATCCAAGTGCCGTGTACCGACTGTCCCTACCGCCGCTCGGATTTTCCATCACGGATACACGCACATCTAAATTAATTTTTTCTTATTATCCCCAAAACACCAAACACAAGCACACTTTAACCTCAATATAAATAAAATCGCTGAACAATCTCTCAGAATTTATCTCCAAAAAAATTCCCCCAACTTATGAAATAACAAATTGCACGTTTTTCCTGGGATCTAGTTCTTTTTTACGTTTTCTAGGGATTTTTTTTCCCGCTCTATTGGTTCACTGGGGGGGGGGGGGGAAATTTAATATTTTTAATTATTTAAACACTTGAGTCGGGGTTATTCGATGCCCTACGTATTTGCCACGTGATCGTACACCTATGGCTAAATACGGGACAAATGGTGCGCACTCCTAGAGCGCTCCCCGCAAACTGAACATCAAGTATCGTAACTTGACCTACGTACGAGCGCCTGTGCCTCCGCCTGGTACCAACAGCAACATAATTCCCCCACTTTGTTCACCAAACGCCAGCAAAAAGTAGATCCAGGTTTGTCCAGGGGATTAATTTACCCCATGGGGGTGAAATTTTTTTCAATCAGATAAATTGAGGTTATGATTAGGTACCGATTAAAATCATTTTTAGACAATTTTTTGGGGGGGATTCCCACATTATTCCCTGGTGAATTTATACGCGGAGGGTTACCATTCACGGTGAGAGGGCGTCCCCGGCTGCCATATTTAGAAGTAGACGTTACCATATTAGGAAAAGTTATCCAAATATGGTTAACAGAGGTGGTCCTTCCTTTTCGAATGCGAGAGCGAAGAGACGCGGCAAAACACCAATCGAACTGTCAGGAAGGATTCTTGGGTTGTGTATAATAGGAGGGGGGGATGATGGTGGATTTTAAGGGGGGTAAAAGCGGGTGGAATTGTTTATTCTGCAGTTGTTTGAGGGCACAAGTGGATATTTTGGTTTATAGGTGATTTTTTTTTTTTTTTAGGGCAAAAATCTTTCATTTCCAAGATGTTATTTTTTTCGCGTGGGAGGGGTCTACAGTTAATTGATGATGGGATTGAAATCTCTTTGAATGTTTTTTTTATTTTTCTTGAGAATTTTTATACTATCTCAATTATTTTTTTAAAAATTGACTGCAATTTTTTAAAAATTTTATTTATATTTTTTTGTTATTTTTCAGTAAATTTCTCGTCTCGGGTTCCAAAATTGTTTCTCTATATTTTTGATTCTCTTATTATCCAGATGTTGATGATTCTAAAAATGTTTTTTATGACATCGTCACTGTTAAAACATAGAAAAATACGAGTATTAAAATTCAAATATATTTTTTTTTTATCACAGTGTAGATTAGCGGCTGATGTGGGTGGAAAAAATATATTTTTTGGGAACGGTTTAAAACATATTCACTGTTATAAATAGCGTTATTATTTTCTGAAGAGACGTTGAGAGAATGATGTTATAATAACTCGTATATAAGTCCAGGTTGCTTGGTATACCCATGCGAACAGCTGACATTAATAATAGAACTTATATCCCCCTTTTAGAATGAAAGCCAAGCTTTTTTTGGGGAAAGTGTTTTTGACTCACTGAATCACATTCCAGCATCGAATTCAATTTTTAATCGTTTAAAATCTAGACGATTTGGGACATTTACACTGGAAATTGATGTTAAAACCCATTTTGCCCCCAATAAAAATATTTTGATAATTTTCCTTTTTCTTCAGTGAAAATTCCTCTGGGTCTCACCCCCTAGTTCATCAAAAAAATTCCCCCAATGTAAATTCATCAACAACTAAAGAAGTAATTAGATCACTCCATGCTAATTACTTCATTTGCACTCATTTTTGCACTGAATTATCGGCCATTAACATGTAAATTGAATTAATTCAACAAATTGTCTTATTATTCACCTGAAAAAAAAAAAAAAAAGATAATCAATGGCTTTCCTGGCCTTAAACTCGAATCACTATTTTCTTGCATTGAATTTAAAATTTTAATAATTGAATATTCTATCATCATTTCTATATAAATGAGAAAAATTTTCAGTTGAAGTTTCACCAGCAAAACATAGAATAAGGCGTCACGGTTTACCTCCCACCTCATGTAATAAATAAACTTTTTGTGTCTTCTCTCTGTTATGAAAATTCCGTAATGTGCAAGTCAAACAGACGTCAGGTGTAATAGTTTTTTTTTTACTATAACAATTGTTCATGTTTAGCCATTTTTTTTTTTTTTTTTGTTGTATTTGGGATGACAAGGATCGTTACACTCGTTACCACCCATTCGATGCAACCAGGGTGATAATGAGCTGATGATTATCATTATTGTATGAATTTTATTTATTTAACGTAAATGGAAGTGTTTAGACATATGAGAACTGCAGTCACTGTGTTTCCCATTAAAAAAAAAATTTTTTTTTTTCATCAAGTTTATTGTGGTGAAAGATGGAGCTGGATAATGTGGGGTAATTCTTGTGAAAAATTACTGGGGTTACGCTGAGGGAGAGAGGGAATTTATTATTTTTAAGGAAAAAATTACTTTTTTTGTGGGGAGATTAATTAATTAATTAAAATATTTTTGGTTGATTCATTTTATTTTTTAACTCAAAAATTTGATTTAAATAATCATTGACTTGATCAAATGCTTATCTCGCTGATATTGATTCCGATGGGATTTGAACTCACAACCTTCAGATTACTGGGCTTACGCTCTTACTGATTGAGCTATTATAAATCACCCCAAAAAGGTATAAAATTTTTTTGTTTAAAAACGAAATGGAAAAAATTATGAAAATATGTGAATTTGAAATATTTCAAAGTTTATAAATCATTCATATTTATTAATTTTAACTATCTCATATACATCATCAACATGAAAAATTGTCATATTGCCCTACCCTCAAATATTTAAAAAAAATCTCTCAATCAGAGATAACATGAGAAGCAGTTACTAAAGTGTCATGAACTTCTCTGAAGAATCCAACCTGACTCTTAACAGTCATCAAGAATTGTGGATAAGTCAAGGCTGGTCCTTCCTGTGTTGAAACAGGCTCGACCCTTGTGGGTACCACAGGCATGGGCATGTACCTCACAGAGCTAGAATTTTGGGATAAACACTCGATAGATGTCTTCAGGTGTAGCTCCATCTGATCACAAATGGAAAAAAACTCCTCAAAGTTCTTGTTGAATCGATGGTCAGTGGGCTCAATACCCTTCAGCGATCCCATGTCCACTAAACTGTTCTGATGGAAGGTCTGAGCTGCTGACTTCATGGCTATCCCTAGGGACTCTTTCAGAGGACCAACGAGGGATTTCACTTTAGAGATGTTGTCTAATTTTTCTTGAGCCTGTTGTTGTTGTTGCTGCTGTTGTTGCTGGACTTGTTGAGGATTCTGGGGCATCTGGGGATTGTTAGGCTGGGGCATCTGACCCATCTGCATACCTCCAGGTTGTTGAATCGGTGGAATGTTCATTTTTTCAAGCTGAAATGACATTTCGAAAGAATTTAACCGTTTTTTTTTGAGGTTGTGGAGATTTATAACAAGGGAATCAAGGTATTCCCGAATTAGTCGATAGTTTCAGAATTCTCTCCATTTTTATTTGTCCAAAATGAAGGGATAATCAATATTAAAAATTAGATTTTTACCTTTATTGTTCAAATAAGTATCGATAAGCAATTTGACAACACAACAGACAAATTATCAACAATCACAAGCTCAACGCCATCTGTTTCATAAACGAACTAAAAGTGAATTCTCATTGGTTCTCAATATTCTCTCATTCATTTACATTCATTCTATCAATTATCGATTTTAGAAGAAAATGTGAAAAAAAAATTGAATAATTAATAATCAATTAAAATAATAGAGTCCAGAAAAACAAAAACTTTTATGCACGAAAAGATCATAAAATAAAAATTCAAAAAGCCCGCCAGTCGCTTCATGAAAACCCCCGACCAATGACAACTCGTCGCCCGCCCCCAATCGTCCATTGTCCCCCTCAAAGCGTCGTCGACGAACCGACGCCATCTAACGTCTCGGCATTCTCCTGTTTTTTTTTTTTTTTTTCACCCAAAAAGTGCGGTGCACAGTCGTACAACAATTTTCACGGCAAGTAAAAGCGCATATAATCCCACAAAAAGTGTTTTAAACAATAATAAAAATCTCTCTAAATAACTCAAAAATCCTTCAATTTGTGAACAATGCTTGATAATTGTTTCACATGTATCTAATAAAAAGGTGTAATATCGTGAGCGGGAAAAACATTTTTGGTGGCAATGATGAGTTAACCGTGAGGGGCCCAGGTTCGTAGCCAACAAACATCGAAAGCTTGTGGACAATCGTACATTAATAAAAAGCCAATTGTCATCAATAAATTCATCGAGTAAGTACAAAATGTTATTTTTAATTATTAAATATATCAAAAATACCCTAAAATCATTACAAAATGTGGGAAATTACTCTCCATGTTTATGTTTACTCTCCACATTCTTCTCTCCCCCTCTCTCCAAACCCCTCTTGCGCCCCTCCCCTCTTCCCGCCGAAGCCAAAGCATTTCATAACAGTCCAACATTCACCTACCACCTACAATCTACGTTAGAACATGACAAAAAAAAAAAAGTAAAGATAATTGATAACGATATTGAATTTATATCATCCGATGTTTTAAAATTTTTTTTCTCAACTTTTGAGACTTTGAGTAGTCGAATTTTTCGGCGGGAAAAGAGGTTCGATGTAATTTTTTTGGATTTAAAATTCAATTCGAGACTTGGGGAAGAATTTACAGAGGAGTAATTACATTTTTTGATTTTTTTTTTTCGAAGGTTATAATTGAATTTTAGAGAATTTTGGGGTTAAGTCAATTTTTTTTAAAACAGTTTTTTGGAGCTATCTGGAAGTTTATGAAGGTTAGGGGTGTGAAATTAATTTCATCAGATTCCCAGAAAAATTACCTATTAAATCCCCTTCTCAGTAATCGATTTTGCCCCATAATTTATGAAATTACAGTAAAAATACATTTTTTGATTAAAAAAAAAATAATTTCCATCTTCACAAAATTGTATTTTTAACCTAAAAAAAAAATTTTTTACCCTTTCAAACTGATTTCTCCCCCTTTTCTCACCTTCTCCACCCCCAACATATCTCATAATCTTAAAAATCACCCAAAACTCACAAAAATTGTAAATTCTCAGGTTAAAAATTGAATAAAAAAATCGGCATGAGTGCATCAGCGATAAAATCAACAATGCCAGGAGTAGGAGGTAACACACCCTCAACAGGCCACTCAATGCTCCCAATGACGGCAATAGCCCAAAAAGTAGCCCCTGGAACAGACTCAACAGCTTCAATGAAGCCCCTGAGCAACAGTGGTCTGAGTTACGTGACCCTTCAGCCAGCATCCCAGCCCCTGAGTCTAGTACAGGATCACAGAGCTCCTTACCCAGCTCCAGCCTACTCCAGTAACAATGGAGACAAGCCAGAGTCAGAAAAGCCCCTTCCCAATGGAGTTGAAGATCCAAAGAGCCCAAACGACCAAGAAACCACACCTAAACAGCCAGAAGTCAACAGAAATAACAATATCAGTCCTGAGAATCCAATTGTTGAGGCTGAAGATACAAAAGGAACTGCTCCACCTGGAGATACACCTGGAGTTGAATTACCTCCAGTGACACCAGTCCCTCAAGTCCAGAACAAACAGGAGGAAAAAAAATCACCAGTTAACAATAGATCAAAGGATCAAGAGACACCACAAGCCTCACAAATTCAAAAAACACCCCAAAAAGATGAATCAATTACTCAAAAAATTGATAATGTACAGAAAAAATCACAAACACCAACAAAAACAAGTGAAACAACACCACCAGCTAAAGCAGATATAAAAATAGCAACAGCACCGAGAATTGTAAAGAGAAAATCACGTGAACTCAAGGATTTAAAGGGTAATACTGGTGAGGGTGGAAGTAAACCCAAGAGAAATAGAGTACAGACACAGCCCTATCAGAGTCCATTGCCAGAAATTGCCTTGATTGTTAAGACACTCAATAAACCAGTGGCTAATAAAAATGCTGATGATAAATTAATTGTTTTCTATAAAAATGAATTTCTGGCTGTTAGAAATGCTGAGGGAAGCTTCTATGTTTGTCAGGCTATGCAGAATATTTATAAAAGCAGTAGAAAAATACGAATTCGTTGGCTATCGCAGGATAAGAATAATGGAGAAATTTATTCACCAGATTTTTATGATTTTACAGGTAATTTTTGAATTTATAGGAGAATTATATGGGGTTTGAGGAAAAATTGAAGGAGACACTTTTTGTAGAGAATTTTATGAGCTACAAAAAAGGTCTCTTGATAATTTCTTTTAAAATATATAATAATCGAGATAATTGAAGAATTGTTTAAAAATAAATAAATTTAAATTTTTCAGACTTTGACTGTATATTAACAAACTTGAACCTCAACAAAATTGATAAGAATAAATTTCAATTGACTAAAATTGAACTTTTACGTACTGAGAATATATTGAAAAGAGCTATTGATGTAGAGGCTGGAGTATCTGAAAAGCCAAGTGTAACAGAAGAACATCCAGATGGACTTGACTTATCACTTTACAAAGATGAGTCACAATTGAAGAAGAGAAAAGGTTCAAGCAAGGGTATACAACGTCAACGTAAAAAATCAAAACGTGATTCATCATCATCATCATCATCATCATCATCATCATCATCCGAAGAAGAATCAACTGATGATGATGATAAAAAATCATCAAGAAATAGTCGTAATAAAAAACGAGTGACTAATAAAGCATTAGCAATTGCAAAATCAGTTGCTAAAGTACCAACACGTGCTAAACGTGCATTAAATCGTGCTAATAAGAGTTCAGTTATAAATAATACTGAGGATGGAAAAAACAATGATGCTAAGAAAATCGATGTGAAGAAAACTAGTAAACAGACGAATTTGACTACTCCGAGAACGAAATTACGTGGTGAGTGATGTTTTACCATTCATCAATTAAATATTATTGATCCACAATATTATTGACACGAGTTTTTTTATTTTTACAAATTTTTTTACACTTTTCAATGAAGTTATCAAATCTCACTGAAGTTATCTTGGTAATGAGGTATGTAGGAAAAAATATCAGAGGACATTTTTTGTGGGGAATTTTGTAAACTACAAAAAAGGTCTTTTGATATTTTCCCATAAAATCAATAATTATCGAGATATTTTCATTATCAATAAATATGAAAAATTTCAGTTGAGTTTTATCACTTCGTAACTGAATTTTTATCGCATTCTCTTGAGGATTATCTTTTTCGGGGGAGGTGGGGGAGGAGAATTATGATGATTATTCGAATTTAAGGAGATGGTAATAATAATCAATAACCTGACTAATTTTATTTAATTTTTTTTTTAATTAGAGAAAAAATGTTCAAGAAATTAATTAAATCTGAACCCTATCAATTCAATATCTGAATTCACGGAAATAGGAGTGACATAATTTCTTAATTAAAATTAAAGACTAATTATAGTAAATTCACAGACTTGAAATTGTGACTTTAAAATCAAACGATTTTCACACTTTTTTGAAATTTGTCATTATCTCAATAATTATTGACTTTATAAAAAAATGTCAAGAGACCTTATTTGTTGGAAATTTTCTTCTCTACAAAAAAGATGTTTTAGCATTTTTCACTAAAATTAGTCGTTATCGAGATAATTAAATATTCAATAAAGTGTGAAAAATCAATTGAAATTTAATGAAAAAATAGAACAATTGGAATAACTAGAAAATAAAAACCATCTCCTTAAGGATCTGGCGAGAGCACAGAGGTGGAGAGGGATGATAAAACATCAACGGGACGTGCAAAGAGAATGGCAACAAC
This sequence comes from Coelinius sp. EB29, assembly GCA_035578325.1. NCBI lineage: Eukaryota > Metazoa > Arthropoda > Insecta > Hymenoptera > Braconidae > Coelinius > Coelinius sp. EB29. Next base: position 992,606 of record JAOZGT010000011.1, read on the forward strand.
CACCTCGACAATCACCACAACTGAGGATTCAACTTCTCGAACTAAAAAGCCACGTGGTAGAGCGTAACTTTAATTCGATAAAAATTCATTAATTAACAATCAATTTAATAACATTGAGATCCCACACCTGAATTTTCCAAACTTATTAAATTATTCCATTCATTTATCACCTCTGAATTGATAAAAACGTGACAGAACAGAACGAGACAATTTATGTCTCATTAATAATTCAATTATCTCGTTAACGAATGAATCTAGAAGAAAATGTCAAAAGACCATTTTTGTAGAAAATTTTCTCAACTACAAAAAGTGTCTTTTGACATTTTCTCGTAAACCCCCTCATTATCAAGATAATTAAACATTTTCGACTTTTTACATTTTATCATTTTGCTATTGAATTTTCTGAAATAATTTTGTTTTTCTCGTAATTCAAAGGATTCATTTGTAGTAATTTTTTTATAATCAAGTTCTGAAACTCACGTATGGGATTGTGGAATGTTGAATTCACTGAGAAAGTCATGAATTGTGGGAAATAATGATAACACATGGTAAAAGTTAAATACCTTGGGTTAATGATTATCTACAGGGTGTTGTCATTCGCACAGTAATGCACTCTTGCAATAGTATATTTTTTGATGTCGTAAGTTCAATCGTACGTGATTCTAATTCTCATTTCTTCATTTTTGTGTGAGAAACAGATTAAAAAATTCCTCATAACAAAATTATTGTTAATTACCTGAATAACTCAGTGATTATTAATTCTAGAGAAAAATGTTAAGAGACATTTTTTGTAGCTGATTAAATTTCCAACAAAAAATGTCTCTTGCTAATTTCTTCTAACATCATTTTTTACCGAGATAATCCCATTTTACAAATACATCATTCAAATTTATCATTTGAGTGAACTAAAAATGCATTTTATCTCACAAAATCACAGAATAATTAATTAAAAACACTGAAATAATTGTACAAAATCCTCACGAAGGCACGATTAACTCACCTACAATATAAAAAAAACAAGAAACATGAAAAACCTGATGGACTAAATAATTTCAAGATATGAAAAATCAATTAATCAATAGATAAAACGAGAATTAGGATTAAATGTACATCATGTTGAAAAAAAAAAAAAAAAAACAGCACTGCTCAAATGAAAATGAAACATTAACAGTTAAAACGATTGAAAAATAAATGAAAAAAATCATGGTCCAATTATGTATTTCAGTTAAGTTAAAAAATTGAAACAATTGATTAATCACTAATTAATTAACTCATTATAATTAATTAATTAAATATTGATGAGAGTGAGACGATAATTCAAGTACAGATAATCATCAAATACTGTAATAATCATGAAGAAAACCAATTAATTAATTAATGGATTTAAATTAGAAAAAAAAAACTTGTTTTTTCTTTTTTAAATTAACAATCAAATAAAAGTTATTGAGACGCGTATATTTTACACCTATTTTAGGTAAATAATGGTAAATTTTTCTCTCCATTAATTAATGATAATTATTATCAATTAATTAATTGAAGGAAATAATTAATATGAATTTTTAATTGCCAAGGATTTGTATCTGATTGTATATTTTCAATCGCAGTATGATTATCATTTATCTTATTAACCAAATCTATATTCGATTTGTTAATTAATTTAGAATTAAGTTATTAATTATATTGCACTCATATCAATGTTTGAGGTAATCGAATACTTTTTACAAGACGAATTAAATTTTTTTTGATTTATTTTAATGATTAATTCTGTTGTGAAGGGGTAATACAAAATTGAAGGAGTCGATGGAATTTTTAAGTTCGATGATATCTGGAGAGTGAGTGGTTTTATTGAAAAATGTCAAGAGACACTTTTTGTTGGAAATTTAATCAGTTATAAAAAAGGTCTCTTGACATTTTCCTCTAAAACCTCAAATTACCGAGATAAATGACGTTTTATCACTTCACTATTGAATTAAAAAATCAATAATTCTTTAATTTTAATAAATTTTTGAATTTTTTTTTGAAAACCACTGCAGAAATTTACATCAATGAAAAATTGATAAATATGAAATTAAAATTGAATGAAATTCACTGAAAATAATGTATAAAGTCCTCGAATGTATCTAAATTTTTAGTTTGATTTTTTTTTTTCATTTCTTACGTTAAAATCTTTATTTTTAATGATTCTGGGTGCAAGTGAAATGAATTAATCGAGTGTTTTCTATTATTTACTCTGATGCTTTGTCTTTAATTATTGTATTGAGAGATAATTATTGCTTGGATTGATGAGCAATTCAATTGTAATCCAGTTTATTCCAAAAAAAATGATTTGTAGTTGAGTATGGGGATAATAAGGAAAATTTGAAAAACCACAAAATCTTAATTTTTTCGTAAACTAATGAATCAATTGATACAAAAAATAAACCATCAGAAGGATCAGAAAATTCTTCACAATTTCCACTGTTGATAAACCCATTTTGCCCCATTAATTCCAGAGATACAAGCAAAACTAGCTTTTGATTGTAAAAAAGTTTTGTCTTGATATCTCAAAAAATAAGGCGCCAAAATGGATTCAAAACCAGTGAAAATTGTTGAAAATTTCCCCAGCTATTAAACGAGATAATTTTAAATGATCTATCTCTACTAGAACTCGAGATAATCAATAAAAACACTTGTAACTTACCGCAACTGCAACAATTGGTCTTCACTTTCTTTTAATTAATAAGCACAATTAATAATGAGCGTGTATAATAGCTTACACTTGAAAATATTTCTTTTTTAAGTGAAAAATAAATGCTTATAAGGAATTTGTATTGAAAGCACATGCAATATAGTTGAAAAAAGACCCTAAAAACTGATTTAAAAAATTTTTCAAGAGATTGTTTCCAATAATTAAAAAAAAAAAAAAAAAAAAAACAAAAATGTGCTGTGTTGATTAAACGAGAAGCACATACGTTTGGAGTTGCGTCTGTCTGATAATATAAAAGAAAAAAAAATACAGAAATAATTATAATAGACAATTAAGTAATAAATAATTAATAAACAAAAAATGGGTTGGATACTGATTAAAAATGAAAAATAAAAAAAATTATCCATTATATTTGCACATTGTATTGGTCCCTCAGAGACACAAAGTCACGTGGAAATGATTGTATAAACATAGTAAATAAATAATAATTATTGAGAGAAATTATTGTCATCAGATAATTAAGAAAAATTGGGGGGGAGGGGGATTGAGGATTTTTGGTGATTTTTGAGAGGATGATTATGTAATTAATTAATTAATTAATTAGTTGTAAGGATTGATTGATTGACAACGCAATAGTATACAGTATAAAAAAAAAAGTGTTTTAATAAATATCAATAGAAAAAAAACATTCGAGTTACATTACGATTATGATAAAAAATATCTACAAGTTACAAAGTTTTTTTTTTTTTTTTTTTTAAATAAAAAATTACATTTCCCGCCTTTTGTTTTATTTTTTAAAAATTGGAGAATTTTTTTTTTTCAACATCGGTATTATGATCCACTTTTTATTGCTCTTATACGCAATTTTTTTTAATTAACTTAAATTTAATTAATTAGGAGTTTATTACTAAATAGATTTATTAATACTCTGTTTTACTTCGTTTTTTTTTTTTGAGAGACTAAATTACAAAAATATTGTCACGGTTGGGGTTGGACGCTTGAGGGCAAGAAAGGCCTTACGAATTTTTTTTTTTTCGCATGATTTTGAAAATAATTTGAACATTTTCTGTTATTTTCAGGTATTTCTCAATGATTTTCGTAGGCCCTCTCAATCAGTCTATAAATTCAGTAATTTGAAATTGGGAGTTGATTTTTTAATTGAAATTAACGCGAAATTAATTCTCTTGATCTGTCCAAAATCAAAAAGTAATTTTTTTTCTAAATTTATAATTTTTTCTTTCTCATCTCCCAATTCCATATGTGATAGGATCATCGTTAAAAAAATTTTCAAACCATATTTAAATGCAGAAAGAAAGAATTTCACCTTTTTTAACAGTGATTTCAGTAGAGAAGTGTTAAAACACTCATTTTCATCCTTAATTATTGAATTATCTCATCAATGATCGACCGCAGCCAAAAATGTCAAGAGACCTTTTTCATAGACAATTGAATTCTCCACAAAAAAAGTCTCATTACATTTTCCCCTAAACCCACTCCCTCTCCCACAAATTCCAAAAAACTCAAAAATAAACCTTGTTTTTCCACTTCTCTACTGACTTTCTCCATTAAATTACAAAAAAAAACCATTCCAAACGATTAGACAAGTGCCTCAGCATGATAATGATGGTAATGATGATGAATATGTTCATGCACATGTCTCCTGCCTCCAGCTGAGCTGGCAGCAGCAGTCTGTGAGAATTCCCTCTCCAGCCAACGAACAACTTGAGCCATAGCTCTAGCCTGATCTTGCTCCCTCGTGGCATGTTTCAATTGATGTTTTTTGCTACTTTTACCTTGTTGAACATATTCAACATCATTCTTCTGATTATTCATATGATTAACATTAGTCTGATTAATATTACTCTGATTATTGTGATTATTCTGAGTCTCCTGAGTATTAAGAATATTCGGATTGACAATTGGACTCGATTGTAAATTATTTCTCAATGATTTACCAGTCGTTGAAACATTTCTCTGGGGAGTTGTGTTCTGATGATTTCGTGTTTTTCGTAAATTTCCACGAGTTTTTGGAGTTAATTTTGGAAGTGATGTCGAGTGATGAGAGTATTCTCGTACTGGCTTGTGATAGGCTGTTGGTGTACGTTGTCCTGAGGGTGGTCTACTTCTGTAGGGGGACAATGGATCGGTGTATGAACGGTCTAAGGGCACTCGGAGATGATCAGTTTGATGTCGTTTCCTTTTGGAACAGATTGAATCAATTTTTTTTTATTATTTGAGAGTTTCAAGATTTTTTTGAATCACTATTTTCGGGATTACTCGAGAACCATTGGGTTTAGGGAAAAATTACAAGAGATCTTTTTTGTAGAGATTTCAATTCTCTGGAAAAAATGTCTCTTTACATTTTTTGATAATTCCAGTAGTTTAAGAGATAATCAATTAATTAACAATTCAAGTTTTTTTAAAAATCAATTTTGATCATTTGAATTGTTATTCTTCAATTATTGAGTTAATGAGTGGTGTGAGGAAAATTTGACAGGAGACATTTTTTTTAGAGAATTATATGAGCTACAAAAAAGGTCTCTTGACATTTTGAGCTCAACCCACTCATTAGAGAGATAATCAAGGAAAATGAATGATATTTTTTTTTTTTTTTGAAATTTACCTAGATGCATGGAAACTGAGATTGTTCTTCTCCATATTGGCCTGTATAATTTCAAGCAATTGTTGTCTCTGCATTGACCCAGAGCGTTTACGATGATTATTAACTAACGGTGTTAAAGGTGTTATTGTTGGTGATGCATCACTGTCATCACTTACATCACCCTCGGAACTGTTTGAGTAAGGCGATGGAAAATGAGGTACTGGTCCAACTCGTTTTCTCAATTCCTCCTGCTTCATTGGATTGAGGGGAGGTGGTACATTATCAGCATCTTCCTCACTGTGTGACTCCATCACACGTTCAGGCTGGTGATTATCAATTATCGATCAATAATTAATTATCAATTTTTTTCCAATCAAAATAATAAAATCTCCCCATTTTCTTCGATATCTAGCTATCCAATGGGGCAAAATGGGTTTGTCAGTAGTGTTTTAGATTGGAAATTTTTCTGTCTTTCTAATGAGACCAGACTCATTAAAATTGGATAATTAGTTTTTGAGATAATTAAAATTTTGTAATTGAAAAAATTTCGAGAAATGATAAATTTTTGTAAATTTGGAGAAAAACAAATTAAGGGGGTAAATAAATGGGGGAAAAAAAGTTTTGTAAAATAATGATCATTACCTCTGCACGATTACGAGGCACTCGCCTCCTTCTCGGAAGCCTACGATTTGCGTGTGTTGCGTGACTACACGCACTGACAGTCTTGACATGGCAGCACGGTGTTGTAGAGGGTAGATTGGTTGATTTAACATTACTGGAATTATTAGTGACACCCGTACTTTTGTCTGGGGATACAGTTAACTTGACTTTGATGGTTTTACTACCACACGGTGGTACCTGAATTGATGCACCAAGAGTGTCATAAATTGTTGTTACAAGTCCAGCAATGTCATCTTTTGTTATCTTTCCGTGGCCATCAAAGTCGTAAAGAGTGAAGGAGAACTCCTGACGTCGACGATTACCCTCTGCCACTGATACGTCACACTCAAATTCCTTTAATTAACATTAATTCATAATTTTTATTTTGACCAAAATGAGTGGATTTCATCAATTTACAAAATTGAGTGAATTGAGAAATTTGTTTTGTGGATTTATCTCGGTAATAAGTGATTTTAGGAGAAAATGTCAAGAGGCACTTTTTGTTGGAAATTTTGTAATCTACAAAAAAGGTCTTTTAACATTTCATCATAAAACCACTCATTGAGGAGTTATTCGTGTTAATAAGAAAGACTTAATTCTCCGAGGATTGATATTTATAGTTTTAAGATTATCTCCATAATGAGGGGTTTTAGAGGAAAATGTCAAGAGACTTTTTTTGTAGGGAATTAAATTTCAAAAAAAAAATGTCTCTTGATATTTTCGTCTAAAATGATTCATTACTGAGATAAATGAAAATTGAAATTTGGAGATTTTTTGAAAAATTGAGAATTGGGGTTTCATTCATAAATGAGGTTTAATTTACCTCGAAACTGAGTTGTCTCGTAGCATTCGGTTGTGTTGGTTGTGGCTCTTCATTGTGATTCACTTGAACTTGGGGAGTTGATACTGGTGTGTTAGTTATTAGTGGTGGTGTTTCCGGTGTTACGAGAAGAGGTGCAGTGGCTGTTGGCAGTGGTGGACTCGTACAGGGTGTACAAATGCTTCCCGCTAATAACTCTTCAGAGTCACTTCCCTCTGCTATTCCTCCCACAACTGTAAACAAAACCATAAAACAAATTCAAGTTAAAGAAACATTACTTTGAAATTCTAAAAATTCACAATTTCATCCACAGTATTTTTATCAAATACCTCCAAATCCAGTGGATTTACAAAAAAATCCCAAGAGACCTTTTTTCTCAAAAATTTCAAAATCTACAAAAAATGTCTTTTCACTTTTTCCCCTAAATCCACTAATTCCCGAGATATTCGCAAAATAATCCGCATAGAAATTCAACTGAAAAAATCGATTGATCAATACTTATCAAATATCAAATTATCCATGTAACCATTGATTTTAGAGCAAAATGTCAAGAGACCTTTTTTGTAGCTCGTGAAATTCTCTATAAAAAATGTCTCTTGATATTTTCCCCAGAAATCCCCCATTAACAAGATAATTTTCCATTACAAAAACACAAAAAACTGATTTCTTTAAAATTTATTTAAATCCCCTCGCAAAATTCGAAAAAAAATTGGCAAAAAAACCCTCCAGTCATTAATCATCAATGCCCCCCCCCCCCCCCCCTCTCGAGTAATCTCAATGTATACCTATATTTTTAAATCCATAAAGGAAGTAATGTAAATTCGTTTCGGTAACTCTCGCCGACACCATTGACCATTTACCGCTCGTCTCGGTTATTTACTATAGTTCCCGGGGGATAATCACGCATTATACAGTGTCGGTGTTCTCTCTACCACCGGTTGAAGAATGAAAAAGAGAGACGAAATGAGAGAGAGAGAGAGAGAGAGAAGTGGCCATTCGGCGTTTGCCTTTGGTGTGCGTTGGTGCGCCCGGCGGCGGCGCGAGTTATTCTTCGAAAAATTTTTCTCCGAAGCCTTTCAAGTGGCCGCCTTCATGCCTAGGACAGGCATGTTACACACACATGCACAACCAACACCAACCGATAAATCAAAGATTATACAACATTTTTCCAACGCCTAGTGGTATTTCAGGTTCTTCTCATCTTCGAGGAGAGAGAGAGAGACTTGTGGACTCGTTTAGGAGCGCGCCATCATTACTTTTTTTTTTTTCACATTTTTCCGAGTTTTTTTTCTCCTCTCGGTGATGGGTTTAAAAGAGTTTATGGAGCATAGTTGAAATTGTCACGAGATGTTTTTATTTTTGGTGAATTGCGTGTGGGGAAAACATCGGGGGAGGTCTATTTATTTTTGGGAGGGATTGTGACAATTTTTTATCATCGAAATTTGTAATTTATGGATTTTCCTACGAGATAACGTTGATTGGTATTTTTTAATTGCCAGGGATATTTATTTTGAATGTCTCGAGTTGAGAAATTTTTTTTTGGTAATTGATAATTAAATTATCCATTTATTTAAATTATCAATTTACCTCAGTGATTATCGTTAAATCCAATAGACCTACAAAAATTTTTATAGATACCCTTTTTGTAGCTCTCTTTTCCCTCTACAAAAAATGTCTCTACAAAAATTTTCCTATTTCTCATGAATCCGGAGATATCCTGAAAAAAACGAAAAATCTTGGAATTCCAAAAATTCCAAAAATTCAAAGAGGAAGTGAAGAAATTCCTCCAGCCCCTCAAATACCAACTGCATTACGTCACAATAAACCCAACTCTTTAATTCCCCCCCCCCCCCCCTCAACAAAACAAAACAAACCCTTTCCAACATCAAAAAGATTCGTGAAGAAAAAAATATAAAAAAAATAATAAAAAAAAAATTGTTTATACGATCTAGGTATTTTCCGAGAAAGATCGAGAGCCAACGGTCGTCAGTACCCACCGAAGGCACCTCTCTTCTCTGGGGCCGCTATTATTGTTGGCTTCCAGGAAGAGAGACCCCGAGCGACCAAACACCTCTTTTTTTCCTTCTTATTCCACTTGGTTTCCAGCCTCTCTACTCGTGTTTTATCCCCACCACTGGTGTGGAGATCCTCTCTTTTCTCTTCAAAAAACCAAACCGATCTTTCTCGCTCCATCCAGCCTCCATCATCTCCCCCCACCACCACTCTTCATTCTGTAATCGCGGGTATAAACCGTATTTCTGTCTTTGTCAAGCACATCCGATCGCCACTCAAAACCGCCATCACTCCTACCGTTGCCCCAGCTCGATTTTTATTTCTCATTTTTTTTTTTCATCCTGTTGTTGTTGTTGGGGGTTCTCTCGCCTTTATCCTTCCGTTTTTTTTTTTTTTTTTTAATAATAATTTAGAGAGGATTTTAATTCAAGTGTTGATGGTTCATTGATTGTAGTTTTTTTTTTTTTCATTTAAAAGAAAATTTGAATTTTTAAAATTATTATCAACTAGGGGGCTCCGCCCCCTGCTCACTGCGCTCACCAACCCCAGGGGGGGCTGTGCCCCCCCGCTCGCTTCGCTCGCTCCCCCCCTTAGATGCGACGTTTACACACACACACACACACACACACACACACACACACACACACACACACACACACACACACACACACACATACATAATGCCACGACTATTGAAAAAAAATGACACACATAATTGAAAAAAATACTTCAAATAATTCGATAAAAATGGATTCATTAAAATATAGGACCGAATTATTTTGATGGCTTTATAATACTTAATTAATTTTCTTTATCAGAAAAACATGGTCTCTTGGGCCGACCATGGGCCCCCGATCATGAACCGACCTTGCCCCGACCTTGGGCCGACCTTGAACCGACCTTGGGCCGACCTTGAACCGGCCTTAGGGGCGTCTTATATTAAAGCACTGAAACACTGAAAACACTGAAGCGTTAGCTGAATTAGAATTTTATTATATAGAGAGATTAATTATTTAATAATTTTATAATATAAAAATTTGGAAAATGTTTATTTTTTTTTTTCGTCTCAAACCTCAAAACAGGGACTAATTATCTGAATAATTTGTTCAACCCATCAAAAAAAAAAAACCTCTCCTCCCCCCCCCCCCCCCTCCCCACTGGAACCCCATTTAAAAAACCCTAGATAACAAGAAACACATGTTTACCCCAAACAATACATTTCGATCAATAACCCCTCCCCACTCCACCATAATCCGAAGTAAATCTATTTGGCTACCCCTGGACCCTTAAATTTCCCTCGTTATCCCTCAACTCCGGGGGTGAATTTTATTTCAGTTGTCTGCCGACCGCTTGTTCTCTTTCTGAAAAATATCCCCAAGGGATTTATGGTTTTTGAAAGCAAGACAATCCCCTCTACCTCCACCATCCCAGGAAGAGGAAAGAGATGGAAAATGGGAAAAGGAGGAAATAACGAAAGAAAGAAAGAAAAAAAAAAAAAAGAATGATGGAGAAGAGAAAAAGAAGAAAAAGAAAAAAAAAAGGTGCGGCGACAGTCGTCGACTGGGTCGGCTTGTTTGCCGGAGTATTTTGAAAGGGACCGGAATTTCGAGGGCCCCCCCCCCCCCCTCTACTCCTACGGTATTCACATAGCAGTTTGCGTACCCCAGGAGCTCACCTTCTTCCCCCATTCGCTTTTAACCCAAAGACTATTCCAAGAATTCTGGTTAATTACGACCAATTCTGATTGTCATGAGTGGATTTTTTTTTTTTTTTTTTTTCAAGTTTCCTTTCATTTTTTTTATTGATTTGATATAATAATTGTTTATTGTTGAGAAAATTTTTGGTGGTGGGGGTGGGGAATCAACCCCATTAGATTTGAAACACTGGTGGCAAGCCCATTTTGCCCCATTATTCATTAAAATACAGATGAAAATGTAGGACTGGGGTAAAATGGAGTTATCACAAGTATTTGAAACCGGAAATGAGTCCAGCTGTTGGGGGTATTTGTGCCCCATGAAAGTATCTATTGATTTTAATTAACAAAAAATAATTTGATACGTGAAATAAAAAGATAACGGACACCGACGATGCAGTGGCAGTTCCACGGAAGTGTATATTCAAGACAGTTCATTGACTAGTAGGAATGCCAGTGGCTTCTTTCCCGAGTGTGAGAGAGAGGGGAGGAGAATAAAAAGAACCGAGAAAACCGGATAAATAACACTGGACACAAGAGAGGAAGTAAGTGTAGTTGAGACTTTGAGGGTAAACAGAGAGGCGTGGTAGCCTCTGTTGAATGTAAACAGTACATAACAAAAGTTGAGACTAGAATGAAATGAATTCAATATCATACAGAGGTTGAATGATAAAAAGAAACTCAACAGTGGATATTCCCTCACTCTATCCTCCCTCAATTACACACTAGGGGGCCCTGAAGAGTCTCTAAAGTCACTAAACCACCCTCTTGTTTTCACATGTGAGTGACGACGTCGAGTGGAAAAAATGGGGATAAACTCCATTCAGAGAGTGAAGACAAAAAGAGGAAATATTTCAACAAAAAGTACTTTTATCTCTCGTTCTCTTCCTTTAATTATTCATCAAATGACTCTCACAGAGAGTGGTTTTTGATAAAAAGTGGAATTAAACATCTCGTATAAAATAAAAATAATATAAACAATGTTGAGAGGTTGAGAGAGATGAATTAAATGAGTGAATAAAAAAACGGCTGAATTTTTTTGTCTATTTTATTCAGACACACGAGTTTAAAAGTTCTATCTTGGATTTTTTGCGGTGATTATGGAGATGTTTAAGTGCTGGAACGATTAGGGGTAGTTGTAGGAAATGGTAAAAAGAAAAAATAATGAAGAGAAACGGAGAAGACATTAAAGAAAGTCGAGTCGACATCCGGAGTGGTTTATAGACGTTCACCATCTGGTCATCGAAGAAACTGGAATTCCTGGAGAACGATCAACCGGAATGCCGTGCTCTCATTCTCCTATCCAACTGCAATCATCATTTGAGGGTAAAAACAAATGGGAGTGATCGATAATTCATCGATATCATTGTTTGATTATCGATTTTTGAACATGTGACTGTGTAAAACCGTTGACAAACCGATAAATGACCGTGAAAATTATTCAAAATGATTATTGAAGGATTTTCGGGGTCATCTGACGACTCAAATTGATGTGTTCAAGGGTCAAAAGTGCAGATATGACGGTTTGAAATAGTTGAAAAATGTAAAAATGACTCTAAATAATTAATGAGATTGTATTTTCAACGCATCTGTCGGTATTCGGGGTCTCTGGACGACCCCAATCGATCGCCTTACGGATCAACAGTACAAAAACACTATTGAATGAGTGTAAATTGTTACCCCAAGAGTTTCAATTGGATATTAAAAAATTATTTTTCCCCATTTATTTAATTATTTTATGGACATTAAATTACCGGAAAAGGGCTTGTACCCAGCGAGGAATCTTGCTCGCCACCACTTCACCAATCCGGTAGCCATGGGACCCTCATGCGTAATGACACGCAGGCTTTCCACTGTGATCCTCGTGTTTACACACAATAAAATAATTGATAAAATACAATTTTTCTTTCTCTCCTTTCTATTTTTTTATTCCTTGGGCATTTTTAATCACTTGTATTTTTATTATCACACACTTTGCACTTCACTCACAATATTAATTATTATTATTTTTTAATTAATACAATAAAAAAATAATAATTTATATTTTCTAATCAATCAATTTCACTTTATCAGATATTATAAAAAATTTATTCTCCCAATTTTATGGAGAATTTTAAGCCTCCGTTGACTCTTTATAATTTAAATTCACAATAATATTCATTAATTCCCAGAATATCGTATTTATTTTCAATAAAAATCACTCCTCAATTCGATTTTAATCGATAATCCCTGGAATAATTCACCGTAAGTCGTTTGAATGAAGAAAAAAGAGAAAAAAAAACCTCTAAAAATATGAAATAATCGATGCGTTTAACCAACATCCGTCTGCATCAACGTCCACCGTTTGACTACCAGACCCACGAGAGATCGTCCTCGCCTAAACCACGTTCCCCGTATTCCCGCTCCTGCCTCGCCCCACCCTAGTATCCCCCCCCCCTCCCCAGTGCCGTTCCAACTCCCTAAAAAACCTCATCGTTCCCCCACCCCACCAAACCCCTCACTTCCCCTCAAAGATCTCAAAATTTCCCCAAAAAAAAAATCCCCCGGGGAATCCCCACAACATAACCCAACTTTTCCGCCATTTAAACCCCAGAAAAAGACCGCGAAAATTCTCAATATTCAAAATTAAAACACTACCAATAATAACTACATCCCTGAATACAAATACATTTCCCATCTTTCGCAACACTATGTTATACCTTATAACGTTGTTTCACTCAAAACTCTGTAAGTGAAAGCACTGGAATATAACATTTGGCTATATAATCCTAACAGTGGGGAAAGTCGCGCAAGCGCATTAGTTTTATGTATAAAAGCACTGACAAGTAGAAAAAAAAATTTTACGAGTCATTTTTAAATATCGTAGCTTTTACCATGTATGTGCGATGTAATAAAACTATAAAGGGGGGGGGGGGGGGTAAAACAGTGAGACATCATGAGACAGTACCTCACCCCCCCCCCCCCTCCCCTCCCCCCTCACCTCTTTGCCACTTTTGGTCGTCTGTGTCGGCACAAAATAGTTTTCTCAATCAACTCGAAAATGTGCCAATGGTCCTCAACGAATTTCAAGAGAGAGAGAGAGAGAGAGAGAGAACTCTTGTGTGTCGGTGCCCCCCCCCCCCTGAACATCAAAGAGAAACCGACCATGTCACTCTCTTAATACTCTTGGAGCATTATTGTTTTTTTTTTTTATACTCATTTTTTTTTTGGCTTCTTTTTGTCAGCGTTGGGTAACAATTAATTTAGGTTTTTTGTTCTCTTTTTTTTTGTCATCTGCTTTTGTGTTTTTTTGATGGGTGATGAAGAGCCAGGGGCGAGGGAGGGGGGTAGGGGAGAGGGGGGGATTGCAAAAGTGGAAATGGGGAAATGGATGTGGGAGAATTGTTAGTGGGACTGTACCCCGGGGTGGGGGGGGGGGGGGGCTATTATCTACTAGCGGTGTTTTCTGAAGAATACACGGGCGTCGGCAATTTCTGGCTTGAAAAGGCATGAATGAAAAGTATGCGGTGATAAGGGATTCCTGAGAGTAGTGATGGGGAGGGAGGGAGGAAAATTCCTTTGAGATTTCAACATTTTTGGTGATTATGTATAATAATTTAGAGGTGATATTAATATATTTGGTATTTTGAGGGAAATTGTTTTTTTTCATTGGAGAGAGTTAAACATTTTGATTTGATTTATTTAGGGGAAATTTGTCTTTTGTGATGATGAGAATTTATGGATTGGAGATTTAAATCGAATGAATATTTTTTTTTTCTTTTTATTTTGATGTTAAAAAAAAATAATTTTACATGTGGAATGATTGGCATATTTTTTTTTACCATAAATTATCATCTATTTAAATTGATTGAAATAAAATTATTTCAAAGAGTTCAGTGATGTTTACGTTGAAAAAACAACAACTCCATGGATGGGTACGCCACTGGTGCGGTAAGCGCCCATTCCCTTTATCCAAATGGGTGCAAGAGAGAGGGAGTGAGAGAGTTAGAGAGGAGAGAAGATAAAACGCGAAGAGAAGGCCTGAAGTCTCAGGCCGCCATACCGTGGAGGCTCTCTTGCCCCATGCCATCATCCTCTCCCTATACCCGTAGCTCAGTTGTTTCTTTTCCTTTATTCCTTTGTCGGAAAGTCGGCGTCGAGTCTCGCTTTTTTTTTTTTTTTTTTTTTTCGAAGCTAGAGTGAGACGAAGCTCTGGGGTGGGAGCAATGTATGCGGAAAGAAAGACGGAGTGAGACGAATTGAGTGGGGATGCGAGACTGAAGGCAAGACAATGAGATAAAAAAGAAGAATCAAAAGTCCTAAAAACTTTAAAAAAATATTGCAGCCGTTGGATTATGTGCGTTGAACTTGAGAATTGTAAATTGAATATCTGGGCTTATCGATCTTTAGATTATAATTTAAAGGTTAGGTTGTATATAATGACTTTGAAAAGTCAATGAACAATGTTTAAAAATTTATTCTCTACAAAAAAGTTCTCTTGACATTTTTCGTTAAACCCACTAGTTCCGAAGATATGAGCGAAAGAATCTGTTTAGCGATTCAGGATTATCCTTAGATAGTTCTAGGAATAAGGAATATGGGTTGGTTCTAGGAATCTAGGAATGAAGGACCAAATTGGGAACAGGATGACACAAGGAATGACCCTTGTTCCTAATATCACTAAACTGGCCCTCATAATCCCCAAAATCTCCAAGTTTGTAACAACATCACTAAAATTCCCTAGACGATCCTTAAAATGCAAAACAAGGGCCCTTAAGCCCTACCCCTTATTCCAGCAAAAATCTTCAACCAAAACAAAAAAAAACCCTTAAATTAAAAAAAATCTAAAAATTGCCCAAAGAAAGAAGTTAAAAAAAACTGTTGTTGTTGTAGGCCGTTTCATAGGGCACAATATAGGACAAGTCCTATAATACATTTTTACCGGCTGTGCTCACTCGTCACGGGGTTACCAACCACACAGTGAATAGCATTTGGCGCATCGGATTTTGAGCCCTGAATTCCCCCTTGGCTGAGGCGCAGTCAGCAAAGAGTACAGAGAGTGTTGTGCGGTTTGCCGGAAAGGGGCGTCTACACTTTTTCAAAACGCGCCATCGAGGGGTGAGGGGGACCGTTGAGTCGTTTGAGGGGTGGGAGAGAAAAATAGAGAGAGAGAGAAGGAGGACAAAAAAAAAAGTGAGAGAGAGAGAGAGATAAGAGGAGTATGTCGGCACGTTTGATCTGAGCCGCGGGCGCCGACAAAGCGCTCGTCCAAGCCCTCTACTCCCCTCCTACCCCCCCCCCCCTTCCCCTCAACTTCTCCTGCCGTCGTTTTGCTGCCGCGCGAGAAACCCCAGAGGAGAAAGGAGATAACATTACTTACTGGCTTTGTGAAATAAGAGAGATAACATGAGGCATGAAATTCACCGTGGTTAAGAGAAAAAAAAGGATTGGGAGGGGGGGGGGGGGGGTAAGGAAAAACAGAGAATCCCAGCTGCTTGGCAAAAGAGTGGTACTAACAGGCTAAGAGAGGATGAAAAATATGAAAAACAAGTAAAAAGTATGAGGTTAATGCGAGCGAAACGTCTGTCTTTCATAGGTGGGTGGAGGGGTGGTGGGGGGGGGGGGGGGGGGGAGAGAGAGAAATAGGGTTTTTTTTTTCCTCCAGGATGATGGATTGTTGGGAATTAATGATCATTCCCTGATTTTTTTTTTTTTTTTTTCTTTTTCTTGTTTATTTTACATTGTAATCATAAACGATAACAAATTAAATGATCATCATTATTATTATTATTATTATAACATGTTTATTATTATTTTTAAATATTCCTAATTTTTATGGAATTTGTTTCTTTTTCGTTTTATATACTGAAAGGGGGTGAAAAAAATAAAAATAAAAATTTTTAAGTCAGGTGAGAGAATGAAATTATTGTGCAGGATGATACTTATAAATTCCCCCCCCCCCCCTGCCGCTATCCTTCAATTTTCTCCTCACTCATTCTACATGCCACTCCCCAACATCTTTCGGTCTTCTCCTATTAATAAATAAACTCACCGTCGGCGCCTTTGATTGTGACGCAAACCCATTACATTTCCGCTTTTCCAAGTTTTGTACAAAAAAAAAGGGGGGGGGGGGGAGTAAAAAAATTGAATGAACGGTTGGTGTTGGAGCCGGTGGACGTATAATTGAAGAGAGGTGCTTGGAATATATTTTTTTTTTTCCCCCCCTTTGATGATGATGAACCAAGTCCACCTCTTATCTCTCTGGCTACATCAGGAAATTGCGGATGTATATTTCTTTTATGTTTTTATTTATGTTTAATGCATGAATGAAGAATGATATTTAGATTACGAATTGTGATAAGACAGTTGTCTGTGGTCTTATTGTATTTATATGTTTATATTTGATGATTTTCATGTGAAAAATAATGTTTTGATAAGAGATAAATATTGAAATTTGTTTTTTTTAAGAAATATCTCGGTATCTGTGCGAAATAGAGAAATTTTTGTTGGGACATTTTTTTTAGCTCTCGTTTTGTTCTACAAAAAAGGTCTCTATGAAAATTTTGCTATCTTCATTCAATTACGAGATATTTGGTTAAAATTAAATTCTTGAATTTTATTACGATTGATTCAATCTAGAGCGACATCTGTTGGATAAAATTCCTCTTTTGTGTCGATAAAGTAGAAATTTTATTGTCGATTGAGTTGAACTATGAATTGTTATGATTATTTTAATGTTTGTATCGAGAGGTTATGTTTAGTGATGATTGTGACGTGATAATAATCAAGATTCAGTGAATAATTGTTAAAATGTCGTTGTACGATGATTTTGATAAACACAGAGCATCGGACAAGGTGGCAGGATGGTCATCGGGAATAAAATTACTCCAGTCGCAGTTGCAATTGAAAAAAGCCGCCACTACACAGGTATAATTGTTTATTAACCTCTCAATTTTCCAGGAGAATTTTTGTTCCTCAGAGAATCATATAAATTCTCAATTTTCCCAACATGCTCCTAGCTATTCAATTATCTCAGGAATGAGTCACTTTATAGAAAAATGTCAAGAGACATTTTTTGTGGAGAATTTTATAAGCTAGAAAAAAGGTCTCTTGATATTTTCTCCTAAACCCACTCACTCCGAAGATAATCGCACAATACCAAACAATCCACTGTCATTCAATATTCCAATTTCCTCGCCAATTATCTCAGTAATGAGTGATCCCATCAAAAACCTCAAAATCCATTTTTTGTAAAGAATTTCCTCCCCTAGAAATTTGTTCTTTACAAAAATTCCCCTATCTTCCCTAGATTAGAAGATATCCCCTAAAAACCTCGAACTCCTCCATAAAAAAAATATAAATTTTCCAGCCAAAACGTGAACAATATCGTAAAGCAAGCGCCGTTCTGCCTCCAGTAATCGACCTAAAATCAAAAACAACTCTCACTCGAGAGCCCGACCGTGAGGATGATCCCTCCAGCAACATATTCCCCTCAACAATACCCAATAACACAGCAACCTCAGGTGAATTTGACTGGAATGTAGTCAATGAATACGATCCAATGTGGCCAAATGAGTATGAAAAAGTTGTCAAAGAGTTACGAGACTTACGAGACAGAGAGTACGATCAAGAGGCAGAGCAGAGGAAGAGGAGGAGGGAGGTGACGAGGTTCGAGGAGCCCCAGGTGACGATGGCCAACAGTACGATGGTGGTGCCTGAGAGAGACGAAGAGAGATCAATGACATCCAGAGGATCGACTGGAGGTGCTGCAATAGCTCCTCCTCTCTCCCTCCAAGAGCCCTCAGAGCCATCACCCACTTTAGGATCCTCACCAGCTCCAGTATCCTCTCCAGTGTCATCCAGAGGCAGTGCAGGACTTGGATATGCAACTTCCTCAGTTGCTGCTAAAATAATGGCCAAATATGGATTCAAAGAGGGACAAGGACTGGGAAAGAAGGAACAGGGAATGTCTGTGGCTTTACAGGTTGAGAAAACTAGCAAGAGGGGTGGAAGAATTGTGGGGGAGAGGGAACAACTCATGCCACCACCTCCTCCCCTGGTGCCCTCACCACCCAGTGGAAATCAGGGGGTGGGTAATGAGGAACCCAGTATCACTGAAATCATGAAGAGTCCCAGTAAGGTAATAATTTTATTTGTTAATTACAGACTATTGATTATCTTGTTAATGAGTGATTTTAGGAAGAAAAGTCAAGAGACATTTTTTATAGAGAATTAAATTTCCAATAAAAAAGGTCTCTTAATATTTTCTTCTATAATCTCTCGTTCTCGAGATAAATGGATATTTATTATCATTTTCACAGGTTGTTCTACTGAGAAATATGGTAGGACCTGGGGAAGTGGATGAGGATCTTGAACCAGAAGTTAAAGACGAATGTAATACAAAATATGGGGATGTGGCTCGAGTGATGATTCGAGAAGTGCCAGATGTTCAAGCAGAAGAGGCTGTTCGTATTTTTGTTGAATTTAAACGAATTGAAAGTGCTATAAAAGCTGTTGTCGATTTGAATGGAAGATTTTTTGGTGGACGACAGGTCAGGGCTGGATTTTACTCCAGTGAAAAACTTGACAATTACCAATTACTGGATTGAACTAAATCATTAATTAACTCTCACAATAATGATATTCAAACAATACGTAATAATACATTATCTCTTGTGTATCATTCAGCTTTTTTTGCAATAAATTGTAAATATTTGATATTTTGTATAATTACTTAGAAATTAATCGTCTTATCTCTCAACTTTGATAATTAATTTCTCCTGTTTATTTTTATTTTTTGGCATTTAGTGCAGTCAATGACAACCGGCAGGTACTTTTTTATATCGTTTACATACTTCATGTAATAAATCCTTCAATATTTCTATTTGATTGCTAGAATCCTAGAAGAAGAGAGAGAAAAATTAAATCAGTAAAGTTTATTCTGCAGATATCTCTGAAACTAATGAATTTAGAGGAAAATATGTGAATATATTTTTTTTAGATAATTAAATTCTCTATAAAAAATGTCTCTTGACAAATCCCTCTAAATTGCTTTTTACGTCAGATATTTGCAGAATTACAAAGACGTTATGATTAAACTCAAATCAAACATTTCTGTTAATTTGATTGAGTGGTAATTTAATTATTGTTGATTCATTAGATCTTATTGTTTACTCACATTATCAAGAGTTATTGTAGGAATAAAGCTGATAGGTGGTGACAATGAATGCGTCATTTCACCGTACTTTGCTAATAAATTAGCCCCTCTTGGGCTTTTGTAACATTGTAATATTGGATCAACAGGTATGTGAAGTCTATCAGCACACGTACGTGTTATATTTTGGGGCCATATATTGTGCTCAATCATACATGTTAAAAATTTTAATTGAACACTAGCCTCTTTTATCACATCAATAACACAAGCGTGAATTGTATTGGCCTCGCACTCTCTCGGGCCATGTTGGCAGTCAAATGTATAACCATCAGGTCCCGGTATTGTCTGAGAATTACAATAAACCATAAATTAATTTATTTCTAATTAATAAATAAATTATTAGAAAAAATTACGAAATTGTTTTTTTTTCTTAATTCGATTAAGAAAATTTTCATACTTTATTTTGTTGATATCTTGTAAACTAGTGGATTTAGGAGAAAATGTCAAAAGACATTTTTTGTAGATTTTTAAATTTTCTGTGAAAAAGGTCTTTTGACTTTTTCTTCTCAATTCACTGGTTTTCGAGATATTTGTGAAATAGTTTGGGAATATGTTTTTGGTGATTATACCACGTCATCAATATAATTACTCATTAGTGAGTTAATGAGGTTTCATTTACTCACTTTGGCCTTTCCATATGGTATCATTTGTATGACTACATTGTCAGGTATCTTCTGATATGTTGGCTCGAGCTGCCTAATCACGAAACTCTTTGAATCTGGACAAAGTGCCTCATAATAAACCGTGATTTTCACTTTTTCCAAGTATATCCTTGGTTTGGGCATCACGGATAATTTTTCAAAATCTTCCACCTGTATTTTAACTATTGAATAATCAAAATTCGAGGAAATAGATTTAATACAATATTAAAGAGATCCTGAATCCTCAAATGCACTAAAAAAATATCTCATCAATTTCTCAATTATCTCTGTAATTATTCATGTTAAAAGAAAATATCAAAAGACATTTTTTGTAGTAAATTTTCTTCTCTACAAAAAAGGTCTTTTGACATTTTCTCCTAAAATCATTAATTACCGAAATAATCCACTAATTAATAAACAAAGTCATATGTAACCAAATCGTTTAATTTTTCATCAATTATTTATGCATTTATCTCGATAACGATTAACTTTATAACAAAATGTCAAAAGACCTTTTTTGTAGAGGAGAAAATTGTCTACAAAAAAGGTTCAATGACATTTTATCGTAAACATGCCCAGTATCGAGATATTAATGAAAACCCATCAGGATCTCTTTTAGAATGATCAAAAAAAATGGTATTTACCTCATCAATATTCTCATTTCTCACAAAAATCCATAGAAAAACAATAGCTAGAGCAATAATAGTGAACCTAAACCACCATCTGGCATCCCCAAAATTCCTCAGACTCATTGTCCTGTAGTCACATAAATTTTTCTCCTCTGAATCCAATAAAAACTCTTTCATCTGATCTAAACTACTTGTTTACCATGTCAAAATATCAAACTTTAGCCACAGTTGTACTTTTTCAGTCCATCTGATACACGTCACTGCTAACGTGACACTGATAAATTGAAGAAAAATGCGGGAGGTAATAGGAGACAAGAAAATTCAATTTGAATTGATTCAATTATTATCAATGGCTTCATGATAATTTTAATATTTCAAGTGTTGAAATTTAATCAATTTATTTACTCAAATTTGCATAATTTGATTGAATGATAAGAGATAAATTTTACATGTTTTTGTAAAGAGAGAGAGAGGTGGGGCTAGTGATAAATTCTGGAAAGTGAAAGTGACGATTTTATCATTGTCGTACCAATTCTGAATGTTTAGGGAATTTTTCTGTCATATTTATTTTTTTTTGAAGTCAAAAAATAAACAAAAGTATTTAATAATTAAATTCAATTTTTTCTGAATAAAACAAAAAATTAAATTGAATGGAATTTACTCCAAAATGAAATTCTCTGTAATTTTTTCATTGTTATTGTTGATAATGATTTATAAGGGTTGAAAAGGGGTGAAAAAAATTAAAAATAAATAAAATTAATTGCTCCAAAAAATTTTTAAACAAAAAAAAAAAATCTAATTTTATGAATTTTTTTAAAATTAATAAAACCCAAATAAAAATAAATTTTTCCAGGTCCAAAGTTTAAATCCCTCCCCTCTCAATTCTCTGCCAACCTATCCCTCCAAAAACCAATAAAAAATATTCACAATATCCCCAACAATATTCCCCACACGTGTAACCAACACTTTTCTCCTCCCCCATCATTGGCCAATAACAGCTGGACGATAAAAGCCCCTCTCTCTCTCTCTCTCACTCGTTCCACCTAAAAAAAACCAGTTCGTGTTTTTGTGTTGCGTAAAAGGCCCCCAGAGCGAGGTGAACAGCCCAAGTGGTGTATCGCTAACTCGGCTGAAGTTGTTGAATAATAAAGAGAAAAAAAAAAACGTATGAAAATAGACAATAAAATTATTAAAATGGAGATTAATTTGTACGCCCAACGTGCAAATTCAATTATGAAAGCAAGGACTAAATGTTTTATCAGTGACAATGAATTGTGATCTTTATTATCTATTATTAAGTGGGTTTTAAGTGATAAGGGCATTAATTCATAAGAATAAAAAATTTTTAATACCAAAAAGAGATCTCAGAATTAAATAAATTTCTTTTTTAAAAAAACGTAAAAACCTCAGATTAAAATAAATTGATGAAAATTTTATTAAATTAATTAATGATTAAACAGCAGTACTTAATTACCTCAAAAGCTCAATAATTAAAAAATCTTAATGGCAGCGGCCCTAAAGAAAAATCATTCACGTAGAAGACTTGCTGCACTAACATTTTTATCAAATATATCACTCGATGGTAGTCATCGAGACACTAATTTATCATTGTTACCCTACAATGGTGCTATACACAGGCGTTTATACAGTGATGTGCAGAGAAATAATTGTGTAAATGATGTTGATACATCTGCTGAAGAGACTGTTGATGGTTTGCCAGATAATTTACATATTGGGGATGATAATACACCTGAAATTGTCAAGAAAATTGTTGAACATTATTCGTTCAGTTCGGATTCTGATGGCATATCGAGCACTGGGAGAGTCAATGTTTCAGCACTTGTGGATAATGAGAGAATTCAACCCTTATTGGCGACTATTCAAGGATCATTTAGAGAAAGGTTATTTTTTTTTTTAAAAATTTTTTAAATTTTTTCCAATTTTTTTCTTTAAATTTCACTTCTACGAAAATTGTATTGAAGATATTTTCGGAGTGAGTGGGTTTAGAGGAAAATGTCAAGAGACCTTTTTTGTGGAGAATTTAATTTTCTATAAAAAAGGTCTCTTGACATTTTTCTCTAAACTCACTCACTCCGAAAATATCATCGATTTTATGAACATTACATAATTCAGCAATTGGGGGTGACAAAAAATTTATGACAATGATTTTTTAAAATATCTGGTGAACTAGTAGGTTTAGAGAAAAATGTTAAGAGACACTTTTTGTAGTTTTTAAAATTCTCTACAAAAAAGGTCTCCCATGAAATTTTTCTAAACCTCTTCCTTGGGGAGATGTAGATCAAATAACTTCACCACTGACTCATTTTTTCAATTGTTAATTTTTCTCGTTCCAGAGCTGGAACAGCTGGAAGTGAATATTCCCTTCCAGAGAGACGTGTGGGCTCTCTCCACTACAAACGGCGAATTGTCCATCAGGCATCAACATTATCAGAGGACATAAAACACCATTACAACAGCAGTAGTGAAAGCATTGGTTCTCTGCGTTCAAAAACCCATTCAAAATCTAAAGTCAAAGGTTTGAATAATATTCAACCTTTGTGTGGAAATGCTGTTATAATTCCTGAAGTCACCAGGGAACTTCGTATGATGCAAAAACCGATAAATGGACAACGCTTTGGAGATGATAGACTCGTTCTGGTGTCATCAAAACGAGTGCCATTTCTCGTATTTTCAGCATTACCATACAATAAAAATCAACGAACTAGTTGGTGAGCTCCACTTAAATTCCCTTTCATCATTCATTTGCAGAGAAACCATTTTTATCAATTATTGTCAAGGAATTTTCAAGTATTTACGGTCATTTTAGGATTTTAATCAACAAAATATGTAATAAAAATTTCCATTAATTTTCAAATTAGTTGATTATCTCAGCAATGCGAGGTTCCAGGAGAAAATGTCAAAAAACATTTTTTGTAGCCAATTCAATTACCTAAAAAAAATGTCTCTTGACATTTTTCTCTAGAGCGACTTGTTCTGGAGATATTGACAAAAAATTGATTTTATTGGATGAAAATTCATGTTATTGGTCAAAATCAGTGGTTCATCTAGTGTCTCATTGGTAATTAATAAATATGGAGGAAAGATAATAAAATTATTCTATCTCTTGGATTCCTATAATAAGCAGCATGAGTGCTACGTGTTATACAACTGGCTTCAAAAACAACACGGTTTCTAATCGTATTCTACGCAGGTATAAATGTCTAATCATTTCAGTATATCTTCTTATCTCGTTTGTAAATAATCTCCATTTTATGTTAACTCTTCATGACAAAATAATGAATTCTATCAAAGAGATGAGTGATAAAAATCAAGAGATCCAATCGAAAAACTAAATTTAAAAGAAAAATTGTGTTAATTATGTGATTATCTCGTTAATGACTGGAATTAGTGAAAAATATCAAGAGACTTTTTTTATAGATTATAAAATTTTCCACAAAAAATGTCTCTTGACTTTTTTTTCGAAAAACCTTTCATTCTCAAGAAAATCACAAAATAGTCAACGAAAAAAAAAAAAATGTTAAAAAAAATTTAGAAAAAATTGTGATTGTCAATTAAAAAATTCAATTATTCAATAAATTAATTATTCTGATGATTATAATTAAGGTCTGACGTACGTAGAGAGACTGGACGTCGTAGAAATACATCAGGACCTCGTCCATTATCATCAATAAATGATAATTTAGATCCATTTGGTCTATTGGGCATTGAGCATGCTAAAGATGGTCAGGAGATATCGTACGGTCAATTATTGGTGCCATCCAGGCATTTTCAGCGTGATAAGAGGCTGCACATAAGTGACAGTGAGACTATCGAGTTGTCTCACGTCATGACTAATAAACATCACTTGGTATCCAGGTATGATTAAAATTTTTCACTCAATTATCTTGTGATACAAATTATTGATTCATATAATCAGTGATAAAAGCTAGTGTAATTCTCTTCTTTGTGATGTGAAAAAAAATAAAAATAAAAAAATAACAATTTGCCAGACACGTTTGAATCATTTTTTTACAGGACAAAAACAATAACGTGGAATATGGAACACACAAAGTGGTAACCAAATGCTCTTTTTCAATAATGGAAAAGTGTTTTTTTACAATTTTTTTTTAACAATCTATTGATTTTAATTTTTTAAAAATTTATCATACGATGAGTTAATGCATGAGATTTATCACTTGATTGATATTTTTCATTTGCTTTTGTCACTGTAATTATGAGCACTGATAACAAATTTTATCTTGATTTATTGGTTTTATTGGTGAGTGGTGAAGACAAAGGATTATTTTAAATTGAGGATATATGAAAAATTAGGATCTGTCATCACTTCACTAGAGAACCAATTTATTATTTATGTGGATTGCGTGGGAATTTGTTTGACAAATGAATAAAAAAAATGCATTGTTTGATTGCCTCGGTGTTCATCACAGAAATACAAGCCCTCACGTAAGGATATCTGTTTCAGGTGTCTATCCTATGACACTGCGACTCACAGGCCAGCTCATGTACCTCCGGAATCTCCACCTTTATCACTGGCAACTGAGTCAAAAGGTGAAAATCATAATAACTCAATTAATTCTGATGAATTTACAATTTTTTTTCATTATCTTTATCATTTTTATTTAATTACTTTAGATTGGGATGAACAGAGTCTTCAGTACAATCCAAATTTGCTTGATGATCCTGAGTTAATTGCTGGAAAGCATCGGACTCTATTGACATTCACTTCATACATGGTAAGAAAAGAAGAAATAGTCAATTGGTCTAATTACGTGATTATTTCGGTAATGAGTGATTTTAGGAAAAAATGTCAGAAGAACTTTTTTGTAGAGAATTTAATTCTCTACAAAAAAGGTCTTTTGACATTTTTCCCTAAAATCATTAATTAACAATCATTTGAACGATTTTCGTAAAAATAAAAAATAAAATGTTATTGACCCGTTTCTTAAATATTTCAGGCATCAGTTATTGATTATGTACGGCCTTCAGACTTGAAGAAGGAGTTGAATGACAAGTTTAAAGAAAAATTTCCACACATTCAACTGACACTCAGCAAATTGCGAAGGTAGAAAATTTAAAAAAAAAATACAATTTATTCATCAAATTAATGAGGAAAATTGTAATTTGAGGATTGAAATTTTTTCTTTAAAAATTCAATTGTTTCAGTTTGAAAAGGGAAATGCGAAAGATAGCAAAAATGGAATACGGCATTGATATTTTAACTGTTGCAATGGCATACGTGTACTTTGAAAAATTGATACTACGAAATGTCGTTACAAAACAAACTCGAAAACTTTGTGCTGGTGCTTGTTTACTTCTTGCTGCCAAGCTCAATGATGTCAAAGGAGATGTACTTAAATCACTTATTGAGGTAATTTTGAATAAATAATAATATTAACAATTATAAAATTTTATCTAATCCAATTTATTTACAGAGAACAGAGAGTGTTTTTCGTTTAAATCGTAAGGACTTAATAACCTCAGAATTTGCTGTATTAGTTGCCCTTGAATTTGGTCTCCATCTACCCACATGGGAAATATTTCCCCATTACCAGCGTCTAATTTACGAGTCTTGACCCATCTACGGTATAAAATACTTATTAAATTGCAGAAAATTCTCTTTCTAATGCTAATTAAATTATCTACCAACAGAAAAACTGAAAATATCGCCCAATGTACCTTGAAAAAAATCATTATTTTCCCTGAGATATTCCTCAATTTAAATATTTTCACAGCATTAAAATTTAAAAATCAAAGACCAACATTATCAACTTCTTAAACATTTTCAGAGTTTTATAAAGCCATTTTATCTTACTGTTCTATAAATAATCATTGAAACGAGGGGATGAGTCATATAGGTCAAGATTAAACTAGACTAATCACATTAAAAACAAGACAAAAAGAAAACTTAATTTTTTTTTTTTCCACTGATTATTCTATAGTATTTTTAATTTTTGTAAATAATCGCTCAATTGTAGTTTTATTTGTTAAACTTGATTGTTATAATTTTTTTTTTTTTTCAATCAATTTATTAAATTAATCAATTTATAAAATTTCATAAACATGATGATTTTTTCAAATTTTTAATTATCAAAATTCTATTTTTTTTTTTCGACTGTTGAATCAAAATAATTGATAATTAATTGTTATTCATTACAATTGATAAAAATTTTAATTATTTTTCAAAAGCTTATGGTACTTGGTTTTTAGATAAAAAGAAAAAAATTACGTCATAGTTACTAAGTAGATTCATAAAGGCATATATTTTTTTTATCCAGTGTTGCCAGATGTACATTAATCCCTATAAAAGGGTTATGAAACATGTGAATAAGGGTATGTAGTATGATTGTTGACATCATTATTTTTAATCATTGACTTGTGATTTAATATTGAACCATAATTAAAAGCTTTTTTTTTAATTTTTATTTTTCAAATTATCAATGTTTACTTATTGTTACAATCATCAGATTTGAATAAAAAATTGAGGTTTTCATTGTCAATTTTACAATTAATCACGATATTATTATCTAAGACCTTTCGATTTTTCTCCTTTTCCTACAAATACAGAGATTATTACATAAAAGAATTCCCCCTTCTCTCCTTCTTCCATAATAGACATTGACACTCAAGGTCAGGGTCACAAATTCCCCTGATGCAGCAATCCACTCCAAGAATCCCTTAAAAGGCATAAGCATTTTTGTTGCTTCCTCCTCTCTCTTTTCATTCTCATATAAAAAACCTTGGTCATCAATTTTCAGTTGCACTCGTTATCGCAGAGTGCCCACCACATCTTCCTCCAAGTCAGCTAAAGAAGGAAGAAAATAGTCTTACAATGGTAGTTGTTAGGATGAGCGAAGAAGGTCTACACATTCAAAAAGGTTTATCCGAGTGGTGGAGTGAAGAGAGTGAGTATTTACTCCAGAGGATAGAGCGTTGGGCAGCACTAGCTCGTGGTTACAATCGTCTCAGATCCCACAAGTTCTCAAGAGGTCGTCTTGGCCATGAAGAAGTGTTGGATGAGGACGAAAAACACTATTCGCAGTTGAATTATAATTTGAGACGTTCTGAGAGAATAAAAACAAGGTCTCCAGATGAAACGAGGAAGATCAATTGTTGTGGAGGTTTTAATTATCAATCTAATAGTAAACTTGATAGTAATTGTTTGGAGACATACAGGTATGATCACAGTATTTACTTCAAGACAATTGGGGATATAAGGAGAAGCAAGAGTGGAGAAAATGGTGGATATCGAGGTGAACAAGATGGCGATCAGTGTACAGATGATGAAAAGATTGAGTGGGATATCAGAGTTGTGAATAATTCCTTAGACTCTAGAGGTTTTGAGGTTGATCATCAGATGGTGGTTATGCCGGATAGCCAAGTTCGGTGGGATTATTTGGAAAAATATGGACAAGATGGCGATAATAATGGAATGAATAGTGGGTTTGAGACAGAAGGGAATTATAATCTTCATGATCAGAAGAATCAGGATCATCAGGAAGAGGATGAAAGGAATAATAACGTAGAGATGACCTTCGTAAGTAGAAGCAAATCACCAGTGGAATTGAAACCTCAGCAAAGCATGACTGGAATTATGAGTTTTAGGACAAAACGTTCTCCTAAGGTTGTACGACGCCCTATGATCTGTGGAGACAATAATGTATCCTGGCCTGGTGTTCTTCTTACTTATACATCGAGCTATGTAGATCCTGCTGTGGCATCTTCACAGAATCGAGTTGTTGAGGTCAAATAATTCAATTCTTCCTTGAATTGTTGAAATACACTTTGGAACGGAATAGGTTTACAAAGAAAATATGAAATTACATTTTTTGTAGGGAATTTTTTCAGCTACAAAAAGGGCTTTTAAATTTTAATTTTTCTCGTTTGATCTGGTCTGGATAATAATAATTACTGTAATAACAAAATGTACTACTTTTCAAAGATGATTATAAAATTAATGAATTTAACGTTTGGCCTTGTTGACTGGTTTATTAACTCCATTAATTGCATAATTCACTTGTAAATGGACAAATTACAAAAGAATTGTTTTCCAAGTCTCTTGAGTAGTTATTCAGTAACCCAATGCTTATTAAATTAATCTCACAGTGCCTAACACTCCAGACTGGAGTAACGCATGCGCCAATTTCCAGGGCCACGCAGGCAACACTGTAGCTTTGTTTGCAAAATCGATTATTCGTGAGTCTTTGATCGTAGTGAGACCTTTCTGGAGTGTTGCAATCCTAAAAAAAGGATATTATCAATCATAAATCATCATCATGGGAAAGAGATTTGAGACGATAGCAGCTATGGCCTGCATGACGACTCTGCTGATGCTTTTCAATTTTGTATTTTGGGTGAGTCTATTCAATTAATCAAAATTGAATTTTATTGATATGATGAATATGCGTTCCAGTGCAGTGGAATGATAATGCTAGCTGCTGGAATATGGATGCGGATGCAGTTGCGTGATTATATTGATATGAGTGTTGAAGGAAGTGGTGCTGCTCTACTGGGATTGGCGTGTCTCGGGGCACTCGTTGCCTTCATCGCTACCCTCGCCTGCTGCTGTACAGCTAAAGGACATCCAGCATTGTTATATGTGGTAAGGATATGTGAGAATTTCCCGTAAAAATCTTCTTCAAAGTTTTCTTGTAAATTGAGTCAGAACCGAGATTATTTGATAATTAGAAAAATGTGATGATTGGGGTTCTATATTTTTTTCAAAGTATGGAGCCTTCTTAGCAGTGATCGCTCTCCTGGAATTGGCAGCGGGAGCTTCCATTTATGCATATCGTACGTGTCTCACTGAGGGCTTCGACCAAGGATTGAACCAGACTCTTGCTCGTTATGGAACTGATGCAACCACGAGAAACCACGTTGATACCATGCAATTAACGGTGAATACAAATCGAAAAATAGTTTCCTTTTCTCATTCTAATCAGATTATTTCAACAGCTCCACTGCTGTGGCAATCGAGCTTACACCGATTGGTTGGACCTGAAGCCTCCACAGGACATTCCCAAGTCTTGTTGCAAGATAAGTCAAGATGTTTGCAATGTTAATATGACTGATGATATTTATACTCAAGTAAGTTACTTAAAATTTTTTCAATAATTGGATTATCTCGGTAATGAGTGATTTTGAGACAAATTGTCAAGAGATCTTTTTTGTAGAGAATTTCATGAGCTATAAAAAAGGTATTCTGACATTTTTCTGTAGAATGACTGATTTATGAGATAATCATCAATGAATAAAAGTTGAGACTTGATGTTTATTATCTGAATTATCGCAGGGCTGTTACAATCGAGTAATTGACTTCATAAACTCCAACATCGGTCTAGTAGCAGGAGGCGCAATTGGTGTTGCCTTTTTCCCACTAGTTGGCGTTTTTCTCGCTTGCTGTCTCGCAAGTAATATCAACAAGGCGAAATATGAACAGGTGGCGTAAAATTGCAGGAGTAGGGGATCACTGATGAACATGTGTCCAATATGGTGATGATAAAAATTGAAGGAGTGATGAAAATTGTGGGATTTCTCGATCCTCAATATCGATGTCTATTATCAATTTCCTCACTATTTGCAATGTCAATATTTATAAAAAATCGATACTCCAATTGCAATGTCTTCACGACTGCATACATGAGAGGACTCTAGGATTATTATACTTTTCAGAATTTGGTCTTCCTATTTTTTTTTATTTCATTCGAAATTAATCATTATTTTCCTATTGATTGGAGATGAAATACCTCGATTGAATCGATCAATTCATATTGATATAATTATATTCTTGTTAATGAAAATTTGTGTCTTGATGAATATATTCTATAGATATTATATTTATGGTTATCAATAATTAACTTTTACTATTTCAATGTATATTATCTAAATATATATTATATAATAAAAAAATTGAATCTAGAAATTATTCGGTGGATGTTGTTTTATTTGAATAACATTGGATAAAATACATTAATACATTTATCATTATTTTTTAGGAATTACAACCTGTCCTGTCAGTAGTTTAGCACCAACACTGGTATTTTCCAAATCGAGAAACATTCTATGTTTATTTTTCAAGTTTGGAGGTTCATCGAAAATCATTTTTCGACACTCTCCATTGGTGAAAATATTGGAATCGGTTTCTTTGGCACCCTTGAAATAATAATTCATAATGAGCAACGAAACGAATTTAAAACTAATACTAATTATTGTTTCAAAATTTAATGAAAAATTTGATAAATTCATGGATTGAATGAGATTCATACCGCTGTTATCAGACAGCCCTCGGGTATTCCCAGGAGTTCTCGTACCAACGCAGCCCAGCTTGCGGCTCCGGATGAGGTATCCGTAGTACAAAGGTCAATTTCACCCTCGGATATTGTTGACCAAGCCTGTTTATTGTATATCCATTCTTGTAATTTGAATTTCAACTAAAATGTGCAAAAAATGAATATTAATGGAGCACAGTTAAGAAAAAAATAATCATCAAATAAGACAAATATTAATAACGTTTAGATCAATTCCTTCTACTGTCATCCAGGTGACTTCGCTGTACCAAGCCCGGTCTTCTATGTCACCTCCTTGCACAAAAGGATTATCCGGAATTTTAAGATTGAAGTTCTTAAGTTTTACACATTTTTCATTCTCGGGGCTTTCCATATTTGGAATTTCTGGTGTATCAATTGCTGGGGGAGTCGGGGTGTCAGTTTCTGGTGAAACCACGTCATTACTCGCTGGTGGAGTCGAATCGGCGTCACACTAGAATTAATAGTCATAGGGATTACTGAAATCACATGATTCAATTTCTTGTAATTCAACAATAAGAATGATTCCTTTCCAATGACTGCTTTCTTTGTCTAAAACATAATCTACCATATTTTCATTTTTTTTCTTTAAATGAATGAGAAAAGAGTGTCTAATCCTCACGTTGATGGAATATTTTAAGTATCTTTATCTGAATTATATCTGAGGACTTACTTGGAGATGCAGAAAAAGACTGATGATCAGGCACAGTTGAATAGCGCGCATCATGCATCAAGGGTGATAATTCGGAACTGATCGCAACCTGATGGACACTTCTCCTTCTATACCGTGTAATAGTGATGGATTATATCGCAAAAAAATTGCCGTTGCATGAAGTCAACACAATTGTTTTGTGATAAAAAAACTGCTGTTATCATTGAATGTTCTACGACAGTATTTTAGTAAAAAAATATACCTCTACCTTAGTTTTCTACTTCGCTCGTTGATAATGACATTCATTATTTGTATCCCTGAGCGTTTTTTTAATCGTTGCTTAAACAATTATCCACTTTTATCAGTTTTAACACAAACTTACTTGACTTGGACGATTTCGAATAAATTTTAAAATATATGTTTTCATCACATGTGAATAACCTCTCAATCGTAGATAATGTAGATTCCATCTTCCGGGAATCCCCTTGCTGTCCTCATTCGTATAGCCTTCACCATAGATCCGTAAGATGTCCCAACGATTCCCAAATTCTCCTGAAAACCAAATCAACTTAAATATCAATAAATCCATGTAGATCGATCTTCTTCATATACCTTCCTCTTAACTCACCTACACCTCGAGTTTACCTGAATCATGAGGAGATATTATCCAACTCAAATTGTTCTGAACCACTTCCAAATCCCAAATGCTATCGAATAATTAACATGGACAGGTGGTAAGCGATAATTGGTGGTTGTTAGACGCTGGTTCAAGTACAGTCAGTTTTAGCATTTGGACAGGTGAATGGGTGAGGGGGTGGAGACCAACGATCGTTTGAATTTTCAGAGAGATTTCCCCCATCCCCTCAAATACCAAAAAAAAGTGAGACAGGAAATAAAACGTGAGACCGATGGAATACGGCATTGGGATCTCTTGACGCGTGCATCGATGTCCACCGATCCCAGGGGAAATCCACTTCATGATGGGAATCCCATTATTTCCCTGGTGATATAAAAGTAGGTAGGTCCAGTCCGAGTCGTCGTGGCTGTCCAGTTGAGGCTATTCCAGGCCAGTACCAATACTATACCTCCCGATGTACATCATCTCACTCTCTCTTTTACGCTATCCAACCCCACATGAGCAGTTACTCTTTTCCACTACCTCCCTCCCACCTATTTTTTGAAGCTCTACAGTTTCGCCTGTAGCCTCACTGTGCCCATTGTCTCCACTCGTTTAGCCCCCGGGCGTCGTCCCGCATGGTTCATCCATCCATTCGCTTCAATGCTCTCCGACGTCCGGACACACGTTACCACTTGGCCTTTTTATTTTAGTACAATTCGTATTGCCTGGGGGAGGGGAGAAGTTGCATGATCCAGGGATTTCACTAATTTCCGGATGTCGTTTCCTGATGATCATGATGGCTTGATCAAAATATTGGTCAATTTGGTGCAGTCAGTGATGATTTGATTGAACCAGCAGCACTCGAATATCCTTAGACTTTATTTTGGTCTAGAAATGGTGAATTGAGATCAATCAATTTTGATGAAGATTATTACTAAAACATTGGATTTGAACTAAAAGAAGCAACAATAACTCATGCAATTCTTATATAATATTATGCAACAAGTTGCGTGTGTTAAAAAAGGAAAAAGAATCACCTTGAAAAAAGTCAATGCAACTGAGTGACAATGGTGTACTGGCTGTACTAGGGCTCTTGTCGGTAGCACATTGTAGACACAAAGTGAAACGTGGACTTTGGGCTTGGTAGGTTTGGGTAGTTTGTGGTGGTTGTACTATGTGACGACAGTGCAGAGAGAATGACCGAGTTGGATAGAGGATTCCCTTGAATATTCGAGTGAGATAGAGATACAGGTAAAAGGGGGTTGGCTTGGGCTTTAGTTGGTGCGGCATCAAGGTTTAGAGGGTATACGAGTTGCTCGTGTGGTGGCCAAATATCGATTGTTGAAAAGCGTTTGTTGTATGTAACATATACACGTCTACACGAATTGTACAGATATGATATGCTAGTCACGCGTATGCATATAAATACAAATCTGTTGTCAAGCCCTAGTTTGTAAATTCATATAGAGAAACGTCTGTAAACAATTGAGAGTAAGATTTTTGAAGATTTGGTATAAAAAAAATGATCAACTGATGCAGCTGATGTTGGATATGTCCGTGATGGTTGGAGACCAGGGGTAGAGTAGCGTCGGCGCTGGTCTTGCAAGCTTCTCTACCGCGTATTGATCCTCATAATTCGGTGAAGCTGGTATATAGCAAAAAGGGGAAGGCGGAGGAGGAGGAAGAGAGAGAGAGATAATGCGGCGCGTCGAGAGCCCCACCTCTACGTCGGTCTCCAACTCGAGTAGCGTATGCGTCGAGGAGGTAGGTACAGTGAGTGAGAGGGAAGATATTAAGAGTAAAGTGAAGGGAGATGGAGATGGAATGAGTGAGTGAGAGGGGGCAAGTACAGGCAAGAGCAGCGCCGTATCCGTTGACTCCGAAGAATCGTAGCGGGGGAGAAGCGCGAAAGGATAAGGAGTAGGAGGTAGATGAGGGTAGGGCATAGCGAGGCCGACCAATAATAACTCGAGCGCGATATGATAATATTATATTATATAGAATGGTTATATCTTGATGCTTTATGATTGGAGGATTATGTTATCCAATAGGGAGGGAGTTTGTAATATTCATATGATGGGTTTACACCTACGCAAGTGCAAATTATGGAATTGGTAACGCCTAGATTTAGTAATCTACCAATTTGTTGTTGATTTATTGGATCTGTATGATGATTTTTTTCGTCATATTTTGGCCCAACAATTCCTCAAATTCCCAAACAATCACCAAAGTACAGCTTTCTGGGCTCCTCTGGAACAAGTAGGTCGTCAAGCTGGTCTCCAAGTGCCCCATGGTGGTTACTATTGGACAAGTTTCAAGCCCCTCTCCACCACTTGAATCATCACTTGCGTGGGTGACTTTCGATCCTGGTGTATCACTCGATTTACACTTCATACCCCCTTGCCAATGTGTAACCCTCCTTGAGCACTGTATCTCCAACTGTTCAAGAAGTAGGCACGATTCAGCGGTAGACTTGGGTTGATGCTTGTACGTGTGCAGTTGGCCAAAGAGGTATTGAAAACCATCCGAGGACCATTCAGTATTCAATCGTCCTCGTTTCTCCATTCTCTGAATTATTTTCTTAGTAGAATAGCTCAGGTTGTACATCCTCACCAAAAGTTTGATTGTATACGCGTATTTTCAACACCAACTCCAGCACTTGGACCATACTATTTTCTCAACAATCTATATATCTACCCTTTCTCCACTTTGCCTCTTTTTCTCACACAAAACTTCTTTTTTCTCCCTTCACTATTCCCTTCCCCACCCCTCTCTTTTTCTATTTTATTTTATTTTTCAACTTCTCTCCTCCGTTGCCTTCACATCGATATTTCTCTTCTTGCGATAAAATTCAACCTTTCAGCCGGCCAGTGTTTTACGGCCAATAGAAAGCCTCTGGGTGGGGGGTGGGGGAGGAAAAAGAATCGCCGTATAGTACAATACACATAGGTATGGCGTTTTATTGGCGGTGGGAATGGGTTTCCCCGATGTATATATAGTACAAGAAAAAAAAATGCTAGGAAAAGAGGAGTATGGTATTGGAGGATATTGATCCTCGTGTCCGTCAAGGACCCGATGCTTCTCGTCCCTTTTTATCGTGTATATAGTTCACCACAGCCATCATTCTACATCTGTATTTGTGGTTAAACTTGGTGTATACGTGTTCACACAATAGTTTCTTGTACACATCAGTCATTTAATCCCGTAGGAATGAACCTTTCTTTGGCAATTGATAATGTTGGAAAGAAATTGGAAAAATATTTGATGATACTGGGGCGGGGGGGGACTCGATATAATGGAGAAGAGAGATGGCATTATCGTAGAGGTGGACAGTGGTCCCCTATATGTGCGCTAGTAGTTACGGCACTTGTGTGAGAGGACTTGGGGGGGTGGAATATGCGCACGCAACGGAGAGAGTCTCGTGAGTAGTTTTCTACTCCCCTTTTGCACATAACTGAGTGGATGCTTCAAGTTTTCTGATAATTTCTTCCTTTCTCCGAATTTTTGTGGGGAGAAAAAAAAATTGGAATAAAATTTTTTAGTGTCATGCCTAGGGCCGTGCAGTTCCGTTTCGGTTTTGCTTAAGCTGAAGTTAGCTGCATGACAGATATACAGACAGGCATACAGACAGACAGACAGGCAGACAGATAGACATACAGACAGACAGACAGGCATACAGACAGCTTAAGCAAAACTAGGGCCGTGAAGTTCCGTTTCGGTTTTGCTTAAGCTGAAGTTATCTGCATGACATGCAGACAGACAGATATACATACATACATAAGCTGAAGTTATCTGCATGACATACAGGCAGACAGTCATACATACATAGACAGATAACTTCAGCTTAAGCAAAACCGAAACGGAGCTGCACGGCCCTAGTCATGACATTTTCATAATTGACTTCTTAGGGTAAATCTCAGATAGTACAGTGGGTAGTATCATCATTACAATAAGGTAAAATAAAACAACTGGTTCATAATTAAAATTTATTATAAAAAATATAGCCACAGACAATTTATACAATTCAATCATCACAAAAACTCCCGCAATGCAGTTGAGAAATCCATCAAGACGTATATCACATCTAGCCTCTCCTGGTCACAAACCGGACCAGCTCCCACTCACATAGTTGACTCCTGGAAAATTGAAGGGTAAAGAAAGAGGGTGACACAGTTATATCAACTTGGACCAATGAGAAAAGCCTTACCTCATGCCATCTAGATGGATATGATGGATTTATGGATCTAATAAAGCCTCGACACTGGATTGGCCCTCTTGGAATATGACGGGCGGGGCCCGGTATACGTTAGGGGTGCCTACACACCCCGTTTCGTAGTTCTCCTACTGCCACAAACGCCGCGGGATTTTACTCTCAGTGGTGCACACCAATGCAGTCACTTCCATCTCTCTCTGTACACGAGGTACTAGTATAAATCCAAGTGAGGGGGAATTGCTCCAGCGCTTTTCACTCTCTCACACTCACTCTCATCCTCCCTCTACCCTTTCTGGGCAACCCAGCGTTTCTCAGCACAAGGTGGGGGATGCAAGCTCCTGTATTTCAACTTACCCCGATTTCATCATTCCCTCTTTCTTCAGGTAATTTTTTCTGAAATAAAAATACATCATTTATCAAATTTTCTTCTTCATCTTGATAATTAATAAAAATAAAAATAATAATAACAATAATATAAACCCTTAAATGACTAGAATTTGTGGTTTTAAGGGTGATAATGAAGAATTTATGTTGTAATTAAAAAAAAAAAAAAATTTGAAAACTGTAGTTTATATTAAAACTTCAAAAACCACCCCCATCCTCCCCCATTACTCAAGAAATCCTCACGTAATCATGAAAAAAAAAAAAAAAGAAAACAACAAAGTAAACACCACAGTCTGCCTTGAAATTTCTCGTCTATCTATTCCTCCATTCTTTTATACTCACCGAAATTTTTTTTTTTCATCCACCCTCACCCGCACATTTCGCTCTCTGACCGCGCTCGAGGCGAGCCGCGTTGTACTGGATTTGCCGAAGAGGGTTGGGATTGAGAATGAGACGATGAGGCAAAAGTCTTTTCTCAGAGAGAAGAAAAAAAAAACTTTCCTCATCCCTTTCTTCTTTTCTTTTGAATTTGATTGTTGCCACGAGAGCTGATGGCCACTAGAGATTCCTCCCCCTCTCCATCCATCCACAGACACCAATACAATCACTCAGCTCTACTCACTTTCCTGAAATCAGATTTTTATTTTTCAATTTTTCGTTTTTTTTTTTCTTCTCCAGGAATACAGAATTACAAAAGAAAAATTGACCATTGGATTTTGCTGGAGTGCGATGGAATAGTGTATGAAAAACAATAAAATAAGAAGGTTAAGAGTTTGGAATCAACGAGGGCACCCGAGGGGGTTGAAAAATGTTTAGGAGAAGGAGGTATATATATATAGAAAAGCCAAAGCCACGAGTCACCGAAGCGTGGAAATAGAAAGATAGACAAACGATGCTGGAGAACTGGGCGACTGAGGCTCTATGAGGGTAGAATAAAGAGAGGGGGGGGGGGGGGGCTGTTGGCTTGTATAAACTGTGAGAGAGTAAAGCGTGTAACATTTTGCTCGACGATGCGGCAGGGGAGAAATCGCTCTGGATAAATAATATGTCCGTCTCAGCCAACTGTAGGGTGATACTTCTACCCAGAGGTCTGGCTGGAACACCAGAGTGGGGTGGCTAATTAATTTGTATAATATGCCGCAGTTAAGCCAGCCATCTGTAAACTCCTCATCCCCTCTCTTTTCATTGGACTCGGTTGAGTATCCGGTCTATGGTTTGGGGGTTGTTTTTGAATTAATGAGATTAATTATTAAAACATGATTTTTTAAAAAAATTGTAGAATAAAATTTCTTCCATTTTCAATTAAAAATATTTTATCAATAATTTTATTTATTACATTTCTCCCTCAAATTCACCCCTCCCAAAACCCCAAAAACTTGATCATCATCACCCTTAAATATTTAATCCCAAACCCGTAAAAAGCCTCGAGGCCAAGTTTGTATTGATGTTGTTGAATTGCGTTATCTAAACGCCTCTGAGGGGTAGAAAGTAGCAGAGGGTTGGCTTTTCTTGACTAGCGTTGCTTAGCCATTTATTCTTCATAGCAATGGCTGTCTGTCGTACTTTCTCCCTCCCCCTTCACCTGAAAATCTCACAAATGTATCCAACTGAGATAGAAACATAGGCAGAGGAATGGGGGGGGGGGGGGTTTGGTAGGATGAGATCAAGATATAACCGCGGAGAGAATTACTTGCAGGCACTGTCTCTCCCCCCCCCCCCCCCTGCCCCCTTCATTCCTGTCCTCCACAAGAACCAAGAAGAAGAGGAAGAAGAAGAAGATGTGAGGGAGGGCCTGAGGAGAAGAGAGAGCGTCTCTTTAATGGCCGGATCTCGGAAATTGTGCGCACATATATCTGCTGGCAGATTTATGAAAGTGCTTTTCTTCTGAAGTGGGGAAAGCTGCTTCTCTGTGATGCCTCTCTCTTTCTCGTGGGAGGGAGGTATATGCTTTTCCACAGAGAGTGCCAGTTTCCGAAGAGAAGAAGTAAAGGGGTGGATGGGCGATCAACGTGGGAAAAGGGTGGAAAAAAAAAATAGAGGGGGTGGGAGAGAAATATACCGCGCGAGATATTCTCCGCCCCTCTATATCCTACAGAATTGCAGTATCTAACCCCGTTTGCACGATCAAACAGCTCTCTCAGTCTCAACAAAACGTGGGCTGAAGATTTATCTCTGAATTTTGATATTATTTTTCATGTTTTATTAGGTTTTTTTATGGATTTTATGAGCCATTTTGTGGTGATATTAGAATCTCTATTCATCCCTTCACTTTAATATTCAAAAATAATTTGAAAATTAAGGAATTTTAAATTTCTTCACTTAAAAAAAAAAATAAACCGACATTTTCATCCCTAATTTATCGTTAATATATTCTGAATTTTCTCCCTCCAAATGCGAAATTTTGCGGAATAAATACGGTAGGTGGAAAGTTTTTTTCCAACCACCCTATCCACCCCCCTTGGATCAACGATTCGAGGGGTTATTTTCCTGTACACCCTACGCTTATACCAAGTCAACCCCAAATGGTGTATTAAAGTACCCGTAGGGATACTTTATGTGGATTAAAATCAAGGTGGATTTGAAGTTTCGGGGTAAAAAAAAAATACATATATATATACATGAGGAAATAAAAAATGGCAATCGT
The DNA here is from genome assembly GCA_035578325.1 of Coelinius sp. EB29. Classification (NCBI taxonomy): domain Eukaryota; kingdom Metazoa; phylum Arthropoda; class Insecta; order Hymenoptera; family Braconidae; genus Coelinius; species Coelinius sp. EB29. Next base: position 1,032,377 of record JAOZGT010000011.1, read on the forward strand.
TAGTTGATGCCTTTTTCAACCTCAAACCCTCAAGAAAAGCACACAACAGACTCAACCCTCCCCCTCCCTGTCTTCCCTCAATTTTAGGTAAAACCACCCCCCTAACCAGTTGACTGGGTAAATATTTGATTGAATTTTTTTTTCCCTTTCTTTTGCAAGATTTACGAGTTTGACAATAATAAGAAATGAAATCAGGCGCTGTATACAGAGGGGGCGGGGGGTGGGTTGAGATCATCCAGAGGACAAAAGTTGGCGGAGCAGAAGTAACGGGCTTGTGTGGATGTGACAGCTCTACAGACTTAATTTTTTTTTTTTCATTTTTACCTCTAGCTTTTTGAATTTGCTCTCTCACTCGTACAGTTTTTCACGTGCATCCCACCGCAATTGAGAAGACTCCCGGCGTTGTTCTTCGTCTCTTCATCTGGGGGGAGGGGGTTTGTTTTAAGCGACGTCAAGCCTGTGTCTGACGGTTTTCAATTTAGGAACAACTGGTTGAAAAAAATTATCATTTATTTCATTCTATAAATAGTATTTTTTTTGTCTAATTTTTATTTATTCAATTATTTTTGTTGATCAATAAATTTGGTAAAAAAAATTGTTTAAATTATTTGAGTGATATTGACGGGGACTAGATCTGATGTGATAATTTTAGGGCCATTCTAACGCACTTTTTAACCCTCCATTTGATTATTACATCACGTTGTGTTATGGATGTAACATACTAGGGGATTGTTTGGTATTTCATTGGCCAGTCTACCCCCACAATAATATCATATCTCTCGAGGAATGGTTACGCCCCCTTACAACATCGCGGTATGCTCCACCCCGGACAACAATAATTCAGTGCTTTAGTGGGGTTCTTGGTTTTAACCACCAACCAAAAACCCAGCCATTTTTTGTCCTTCCTTTTACCCCCTCACTCCCCCTCGACACTTCTACCCCTAGAGCTACAGGGTAAATCCTGAAAAATAAAGATGCTTAAGTCGAGGCATTTATTAGCACGGTATACAATTTGTCTTTAGAGATATAATAAATAACATAGTATAATATATGATATTATATTATACTATTATATTCTAATATATTCAGAATACATCATTATGATATTATACAATATAATATATGATAGCATATTATATATTATACATTACATTATATGTTATATAATATATGATATAATACATAATATAATATTATATATTGTATTATACATTATTATATAAAATATGATATAATATTTAATATAATATATAATATAATATAATATATAATATGATATATAATTTATCATATATTATATCATACATATCATCAATATATATTTATAATAATATAATACAATATCATATAATGTAATATATAATATATAATTATAATCAATAAAATAATATAGAGATATAATAAATAACATAGTATACTATATGATATTATATTATACATTATATTATATATTATATAATATATGATATAATATTATACTATACATTATAATATATAATGATATATAATATAATATATAATACAATATATAATATATCATATATTATATCATACATATAATCAATATATATTTATAATATAATACAATACCATATAATGTAATATATAATATGATATAGTCTATTAAATTAATTAATAATCAATAGAAATTCCAATAAGAGCTAAAAAAAAATTTAATTTGAAAATTGTTGAAATCACTTCACCCTAACCATAAAATCTATGATGACTCATCGTTGTTGGGTACATCGAAATACATTGAGTGTCGTCTCCACTGAGATTCTGTAAAGCAATAGGGATCTAGCCCTATAACACTCGGTGATGGTGCGGTAGATAGAAAAGGGGGGAGGAGGTTGGAGGTACAGACTCGAGATTACGTCACGCGACGCAAAGAGGAATCTTTGGGAGTCTTGGGGGCGGCCCAAGAATGCTAACCCTCCGGTCTCATTAACATCTTGCGTTTCCAAGAAAACCCCTTTAACACCGGGTATTATTATATACTGGATCCACCATCCCCCCTTCTATCCACCTCAAGAAAGCTCATCTCACTCGGAAAATCCCCTTTCCTTTACCGTAAAACCTTGTACTCTTTATTTGCACGGAGATTGATTTCCTTTTGTGTTTTTAAATCGTCGTTTTAACACCAATAACACCATTTTTTTTTTTTTTTCATCAAAGAGAATATTCAATGAGGGGAGAGGAGGTCTTTTTAATCGTTGGAATGACGAGAAATAATCGTGATGAGAATTTATTTATTTTTTTCTTCAAATTATTTATCTATTTTATTATCATACATCCATTTAATTTCCAAAAAAAAAATAATAATTTAAAACTCTTTTTCTCTCCAATCCCTTCAGATGCAAAAAAATCTACAAATAAAAAAAAATTAAAATTAAAGTCCGAATAATCTCACAGCCGGAATTGGTATTGGAGTGGGTTGTGTTTACGTTGGGGAAATCTTACTGAAGAATGGAAAAGAGGAGAAAAAAAAAAAAAAATGGTTGAGGGAGAAATTGAGAGGGAGAGAGAGGAGTTACCGGCCAGAGAAAAACCGAGGCGCATTTCATAACGAAGGGGATTGCAAAGGGAGTCGGTGAGTACATGGGGTGGGGGGGGGGGGTGGTTGAAGGTAATTATACAACCGCTGTTCCCGGATAATATAAAATGGTAACGCTGTACACTCGGTTTTTTTTTTTTCTTCTCTCTTTTGGCCGTAGCCTCTCTCGCCCCTTTTATACGTCCGTCTTCTTGTCGCCCCCCTCCCCCCCACCTTTGTAATCTTGCATAATTTATTTCTCGCTATTGTTCACCCTCAACGAATTATGCATTATTCTGGAACAAGGGACAGCGGATCTTAATTCGTCAAAGAAAATTCTTTCTCATTCGGAATTTACTTTTTTTTTTTTTCTTCCTCTTCTCTTTCTTATGATTTTTCTTTGGGTGAGTTTTTTTTTTTTTTTTTTTTTCCCTCATTGGTGGATGTAGTCAGATGGTAATGGAAACAACCCTACTTACAATCTTTAATCTTGAGCTGATTATGCGATCAATTGATTTGACATTGATTGAAATTTTTTTGGAATAGATAGAGTGGGTGAGAAATAATTAAATTGATAATTTTATCGTTATTTATGTGAGTTAATTAATTATACATAATTTGTTAATAATTACCAAAAAAATAATTTATTTATCATAATCCTTGAGATAAATTTGAAAAAAGTAAAAATTCAAAATTTTCATTTTTATCAATTATCTCCAAAACTACTGACTCTATCACAAAATATCAAAAGACATTTTTTGTAGATGAAAAAATTTTAAACAAAAAATATTTCTTCACATTTTCCCCTAAACCCCTTAATTATCGACATAAAAACACATTTATTCCATTAAACAATTTTGCATAAAAAAAAATTTTTTCAAAAAATCGCGCCCTAGTTTTCATCAAATTGAATTCGCTCAAGAATTAACGTTTGCATTTTTTTGGGGGTGTGTGTAGATAGAGAGGGGGTGGGTGGGATGACTAAAATGCATCAGAGAGAGGTTTTCCACGAGTAACAAAACACAGTTGCTGCACATAACGTCACACAGTTTGGTATACTCGTTTGTCGTGGTTGGTAGTGGTGTGGCGAATATATACCGGGTGGAAAATGTCGAAAGTGGGAGGTTTATAGAGAGCAGCCAAGCAGACAATACACACGAAGCGTATCTCGCCGTTCGCTATCCGCCTATTTGATGTTGGTACAACAGTGGCGTCGTGTTTGCGTTGAGGCCCATATTGATTGCCACCCCTGTCGCCGTCACATCTCTCTACTGGTCTATACCAAATCCATCCCCCTCTCCTCCTACCACCCTTCGCCACCTCTTGCATTTTATACCTATCCCCCCCCCCCCACACACCCCAGAGCAACTCCATATTATACGATATATCCCTTTCGTGGTATTTTTTAGAGGGGGGGGGGGGGGAGGGGCGGGGGGGAGGTTGTTACGAAACTGTGTCCACTTGACAATTTATGGGAAATAATTTTTCTTCTTTCATTTTTCATGGATTTTTTTTTTGTTTTTAATAATAATTTAAAAAAATGTTTATAATTTTTTTGTTTTTAATAGAATTTGTTTATTCATTTGGAATAATTAGATAATTTTTTTTTTATCGAGACATTTTATTTTGGACAAGGGACAATATCATGAAAAGTAGCTCACTATCTTTTAATTATTTATCCACGAGTGAATTTGTTACGAGTGGGTCTCCTTTTCGCATACCACAAACGCCTTTACGGTCAACTTGGGCCAATTACGTATACATCCTATGTCTCTCGTTACGGAATTAAAGTGAGAATAATATAGTATGGTATAAAATTGACGAGGTGTAGATATTTCAACACTTTTTTTTTTTTCTTCATAAAAAAAAAAAAAATAAATCACCTAATTATTAAACAATTATTTTGTAAACAATTCGATAACAATAAAACGATTTTTTAAATTTATTAAAATTGTTTAAAAAAAAAAAATTCCTATTTTATCGAAATGATTAAATTGGTCAATTATCGATTTTTCACATGTCTCTTAAAAATTCAATTGAAAATTGAAAATTCTCAAAAAAAAAAAAATAAAAAGAGGGGGTGAGAGGTCCAGAGGCGGTCTGACGAGTATATGGATGAGGCACCCGTTGGAACTGAACGGGGGAATCCAAGGCGTTCCAAGAGGGTGGAAAGGGGGAGGGGGGGGGGGGGGTAAAAACGACGTAGGGGTTGGATGGGCTAGCATCGGATTCTATCTTCACGTATTGATCAACGCCTCGCCACCCTCTACTGCAGTCCAGAAGGGTATAAAGGGTGGGGAGGGGGGAGGGGGCAGCTGGCCACAGCTACGGCCACTGGACCGACCACCGGTCTCTTGATGCTCCGTTGTTCGTGTGCGTTTTCACATATAAATGCGACTCATCTCTCTCTCTCTCTCTCTCTCTCTCACTGTCACAATCTCGGGTATTGGTGAGGGATAGGAGGGAGTATCCTTCATTCGCGTTGTTCCTGATTTTGTAACGAGACTGTATGGGATATGTGAGGGCACACATAGGGATGAAACTCAACAATGGATATACGTGTTTAGACTGGAAAATTTTCACTTTGGTCTTTTCGAGTTTCCGCCTTTGTGTTTTTGAGGGTTTTTCTCTTTCTTTTAATGAAGGGGGTGGAGAGGATGAAAGTAGAAATTATTATTATTTAATGATAAGTATTATTTAATCGAGTTTTTTAAAAGTAATGCAGGATTTTGAGACTTTATAGAATAATTGAATAATTGTGAATTTTAGATTTTTCAGTAATTCGGGAAATATCTCGAAAGGAAGTGATTTTAAGAAAAAATTTATAGAGACCTTTTTTGTAGGGGAGAAAATTTTAAAGAGAAAATGTTATTTTACATTTTCTTCTAAAATCAATTCTCATTGAGATAAATTAATCTTTAAAACGTGAAAGAATACATTTTTCTATTTTCATGATGAAAAATTGCACAAAAATATTGAAAAAATCGAAAAAAAATATTTATCACCAGACAAAATTCTCAGCAAGAAGAGAACCATTGGCGAGAGTGCGGCTGATTGGATGTTCACCTCGCACTTGTGACAAGGGAAGCCTCGGAGCTCCAGAGTGAGACACAAATCCTCAATTCAATCCTCCTGGGGTGGGCTTGGACTGCCCTCGCCACCAAACAGGAGGGATAGAGGGCTGTTTGAGGGGAGGTGCAAGAAGGCATCATAGACATTCCGTAAGACATACTGCCTTGTGCTAGAGGGTAAGGCGAATGGTCAGTGAGACTTGGACTTTTCGAAGTGACCACTGCGCGTCAATACACGTAGAGGGGGGGAGGGGGGGGGGGGGTTGCGCCGGCGCAACAACGACAAATCCAGTGATATTTTCATCCCTTATCTCAAATAACTCACGAGAGGAAAAAGAGAAAAAAAAATTGGATATTTTTTTTCTTTTAATTTAATAAATAATTATTTTTTGAAAAATTAAAAAATAAAAAAAATGGAAGATATAGAGGGATTCTTGGAATGGGAGATGAATTCGATAATGAGATGAGAAACAATTAGTCTTGGAGTATCAATCGATAAATTGGGGTAGGGGGGTGGGAGGGATGAGAATGAGAATTTCAGGCTGAAGGAGCAATATCGCGTCAGTAATGTTTCTTCATTAGTGCGAGAGGCAATCTCCTTTATGGCAAGAAATCTTGCGCCATTCTCGCCTGGCTCCTCGTCGTCTCAACGACCGCCATCTTGTGTCCAACATAATTTTTTTTTTTTAATCTATTTGTGTCTCAATTCTGAAATATGTGAAACCATTTTCTTTTTTTCCTTGAATTTGTGAAAGAAATAATCAATTAAATTGTTAATTAAATAATAATAAAAATAATAATTAATAATAATTATTTAATTATTAATTTAATAATTAAATTAATAATTAAATTGTATTAATTAGTGGGAAATAATTAATTACAGATTGATAATTAATAATAATTATTGAAGAAAATTTGAGATTGGAAATTGAGTTTAAAGAAATTATTGAAATAATTGAGAAAATTAATTTTGTTTTTTTTTTTTTTTTCTAAATTACGGTAAAACCATCGGGGTCAGTTACGACGAGCGCTAATGACAGTTGGCCCAGTGGCTATGGCAAGATAATGAAGGTTCATGGTTACTCCTCAGGGGATATCTCTCGTTTTCTCAGGTTCTAGGCATTCCGAATGGTCTCCTCCCCCCTCCCACCCATCTTTAAGGTACCTCATGGACTAACGTCTAATCGAATTATACCTTGGCTACATCCAAGATCCCTTAACTACTGGTCATGTCCACTATAACCACCACAATTTCATTCTCCAATTTTTTTTTCCCCTTCTAATTTCTCTTTTATCGATTTAACCCCTAATTTTTGACACTACACCCAAAAAAAAAAAAAGTTAAATTGAGATTTTCAAATTTTTAAATTAAAAACTTCGAAAAAGCTCAATTTGAGCGTTGAAAAAGCTCAATCCAAGATTTTTATAAAGCTTTAATTGAACGTTTCGAAAGTCTCAATTTGAGATTTTCATAAAATTTAAATTGAGCTTTTCAAAATTCTCAAATTGAGATTTTCGAAAAGCTCAATTTAAACTTTATGAAAAGTTTAATTTAAGCTTTTGAAAAAGTTTAATTTGAGATTTTTGAATCTTAATTTAACAATTGAAGCTTTAATTGAGCTTTTCGAAAGTCTCAATTTAAGATTTTCATAAAGTTTAAATTGGGCTTTCCAAAAGTCTCAATGTGAGATTTTCAAAAAGCTCAAATTGAGCACTGAAAAGCTCAAACTGAGCTTTTTAATGTATTTAAATAAAATTTTTGAAAGCTCAATTCAAGCTTTACGAAAATCTCAAATTGAGATCGAAAAGCTCGAAGTAAGATTTTTTTTTTTTGGGTGTATCCAATAATTTCAAATTAATACATTATTATTAATTAATTATCTTCTTTTATTAACCCAAAAAATTAATAAAAATAATTTTTAAAAAAAGTTTAATTTTTATCGTTTTAATGAAAAAAAAAAATTATTTCTCAAAAATGTGTTATGTAGGTTTAATAAATAGCGTGAAGGAACAGATGTGAAATACGTAGATTTCTGAATTTGAGAAAGGGGATAGTGGACAGTGTCCAAGTGACACGCGCATATACAACCTATTGAAAGGGACAACTTTTGGTGAACCCCGAATGGCCATCTACTCCCCCCCCCCCCTCCCTCCACCCTCATATCTAATATTAACTACATTTATTCGCGTTGTCTCAAATTAACCCCTGACTTGGTGCCCATTGTATTCACCGTATGTCCATCGTATCCACCCTCAATACTCACCCCATTGCTCTCTCCCCTCCCCTCCCCCCCCCACCCTTCACTCTCGGCAATAATATGAACTCCACGGGTATTACCATCATAATACCAGGAGAATGCGGGGGTGAAATGAGATGAGTAAAGTAGTAACTGGGTATAATACTAGCCACCTTGTGTTGTATAAATTGCCGGATGGTGGAGTTGTGTATACACATCACCCCTTGACAAATTCATATATTGCTTCAGACACTTGTTTTATAATAAATCATTCGAGTAATAAAATTTATTTGGAAAAAGGGGGGGGGGGAATTGTTTAAAAAATTGATTTACTCACCATCTGGAGAATTCCAAAAATTCCTGGAAAACAGAAAAAAATAATAATTTTCTTCAATCAGTCAAATCAAAATGATTAACAATTTAATAAAAATTGCAAAAAAAAAAAATTAATTTTGTCATTTTTTTTTCATTTACTCAATGTATCAGCCTCATGGCTCCTGAGCACCTACACCGTAGCTAATGTATTCAAATGATAAACCCCCCCTCCCCCATCTACTTCACCATATACAGCGTCAATTTATTAAATGGAAAGATTGCAAATTTCCCGACATAAAGTGCCTGGCAGAAGACTAATGGTATCATCTCAACAATGCAGGGTTGAACCTTACGATGAGCGAGAGAAAGAGAGAGAGAGAGAGACAACAAGATATACAAGAGGGAGATGAGGATGGGGTGTCAGACGGTGAGAGAGAGAGGGATAAAAAAGAAGAGTACTCTGCGTTGAT